>CM053792.1:706901136-707341136 GCA_028749045.1 Cupressus sempervirens
TAGAGACAAGTATCATCAAACATAACCAATTTACATGCTCAATTGGGGGGATGATACATAAGAAGGATAACACTTAATAAATCTATCCATACAATCATTCACTTTAGTGGCAAATATTTTCCAATTGGAAATTTTCACTCATCGATCAATGTTGGTTAAAAAAATTTATTCCACATATGTGGTATGGTGCATCACCCTAAGTTTACCAAAAATGGGTCACACCCTTGGGGCCATAGCCACAATATTTATGTCATTAGCTCTCCTTTCGACACAAAATAGCCAATCAAAAAAAAAAATTGCATCCAATAAATTAAACACATTCACCTATGATTTCCAAAGTGGAATTTTTTGGATGGCCTCAATTCACCCTTGGTTTTATAAAAAAATTTAGGAGAGGGATGACATTCACCCCACAAATATGTAGACATGTGTCACACACTAATTCAATTTTTCCAACTATATTATGTGTGGTCATATAATGGGAGAACCATGTTTTCCTTGGAAATTCCATAAGACATGTTTATATTATGCAAGCTTTACCAAATATAATATATACACTATAATATTCCCATGGAATTCATCAAGATGGAGTGGTATAAATACATTCATCGATATGTAGGTTGTCTCAATTTCAATCAATAGTGAAGTTTAGATTTATCAAATTGCCAAGATCATTATTGAGTGACTCATGAGCATGATGACTATAATTTTGGCAAAGGTGGGTAAAATAGACCCCTATCTATTTGTTCTCTATAATTTTAATGCATTCTTATTTAGTAGATACAAGTTAGATTGATAGTGGTTATTTGTCACCTAGGACTAGTGACTAGTACCACTAAGTCATGCAATGACCAAGGAGACCTAAGACATCTATATTTTATAGTGTAGGTCATACAACTAATGAATACTATTTAGATAAATATATATAATAGACTATAGTCGACTATCACTTTTTAAATAACTTGAATTTTTTGGTAGCCTATATTTCTTGGGAGATGTCAAATATGAACAAGGGTAAGAGTCCTACATGTGGTGCAAGCCAAGAAAGGCCAAGAAAATGCACTCACAGAACCTGGTCATCATATGTTAGTGGCCAAAATAATAAATCTACAACATCACAAGTACATTTACAAGATTCCCAACCACTACCACTACACATAATGAAGAAGTTGGAAAACCTAATATCTCTTATCATGGTGAAGTTGAAGAAGATATTCAAGTATATACCTAGAGTAGCCAAGATCTTCAAGTCAATACCTAGAGTAGCCAAAATAATATAATCAACTTGGATGAGAACTCCAAATATGGTGATGGTGCATGACCAGAAAAGGGGAAAAGGAAATGCAATGCAAAAACTTATGCAAAATCAAAAAAAATCAAAATTGGGATTTATCGATCAAGAATTTTCAAATAGAATGGACCTCAAAGTATCCATCTATTGTTCAAACTTGTGCACAATCCAAAATAAGGTGAGCTTCCGTTATAATGTAGATGTATGATATGTAAAAGGATAAATATAAAGGAAAAGAGGTTGCAACTGAAAATTGACACCATAGAAAAGCATATGGGTAAAGTTTATGAGAAGAAAATAATAGATGGAGTGGAAAAATTGATGACAAGATGGAAACTAAAGGAGTAACATGAACATGTTAAGAATACATAAATCTTGGAATTTCAGGAGAAAATATAGACGAAGCCTATTAAAGTAAATGGCTCAGTTAAATCTCTTCTTTGAAAAGCAATGGAAGTTGAAGAAATGGGTAAAGTTCTCCAATTAAGTGTTGTCTTCTATATTATGATAAAAGGGTGTGCCATGATAGACTACCCATCCTTGAGTGGTTTATTACACTTTCTAAAAGTTCATTATTATCCAAGGATTCATTGTTCAGTAAATAATGAATGGGAATGGGCATGTTGTCTTGTTGAGGTTGAAAAGGAAAATATCAAAGAAAAAATTGAAGAGTCAAATTTCATTGTATTATCTTTAGATAAGGTGATAGCAATAGACAATACTTCTTGGGTATGCATACATGTCTATACTATACTTTTTTTTCACAATTTTGTCTTCAAACCAAATCTACTAAATGTTATTGAAATGAAGGATAATTCAATAGTGTAAAACATATTTTAACTGTATAGAGTTCTATAATTGAATATGGAGGTATAGGTGAAATGGTGATTGCCCATAAATTGGTGTATGTCAAAGCAGATGGAGCTTCAATAATGCAAGGCCAAATAATGGTCTTGTCATAAAGTTAAAATATTTTCTTGCACCTTGTGTTGTTGACATTCATTGCGTAGCCCATAGAATGAATCTTTCTTTTGGAATTGTTAGCAACTCTTTACAAATATACTTAGTTGAAATTTTAATCAAAGAGATCTTATGAACACTTTTTTTGAAGTCCTAAACAATTTAGGGAATTCCAATAGTTGGTCAAGGGACTAAATAATGGGAGAAAGCTTCTTAAGGATATTGAAACTAGATGGATATCTTTGGATGGACCAGCTCATCAAGCATTTTTTGAATATCCATCATTTATTGGTGCAATGGAGTCAACTCATGATGATCTAGTAATAGAAATATGGTGAGCTACTTGAAAGGTTAAGCAATGTAGATCAACACTCTTAATGTTAGCAGTCATTCTCCTCATGATAAAGGAAATGAGAACTATAATGAAGAAGATTCAACAAAGATTTATGTATATTGTAGAATATAATACCCTACGTAAAATGACATGTGCAACCCTCAATGATCTCTATAGAAATCCATATTCATTTTCTGTGGATGAAAAACTTTCAAGGTAGATGAGAATCATAGATTTGGATAATCCTAATAACATTTTAAAGATTGATGCAAAGGAGGATTCATGTTCCAATATATGAGGTACTAAGATGCCAATGCACTACTATAGAAGGCTCATGTCCACAAGAAAAGAAAAGAAACCCATTTAGCTAAATTAACTATTACGAATGAAGTGTTTGAACAAATTGTTGAGTCTGTAATGGGTTCTATGAAGGAAATTTCTTATAATATTTCCTCAAAATTTAGAGAAAGATTGCCTTGACATGAATTACTTGAATAAATGTGTATTGTATTTCCCCATTACTGGAATTTAAAAAGTCCTAAAGATTTTAGGGATAAGTTGTTGGTTTTGATAGATCAATTTAACAAAACCAAAGAAATCAATGGGATAACTATAAATGGAGTTTTAGATGAATCTTGTTTGAGAGAAATTCACATAATTTTTCCATTACAATCAAGTAACAATATGATCTTATGGATAACCCCATAGAAGAAGGATTGGTAATCAAACTTTGGAGAAATCAAGCTCAGAGTGAAGTGTTGCAGGATTCAATATTAGAATTTTTCAAGCTTTTTGAATTATGTCTCACCATGATATTAGTGTTTATGGAGGATGAGAGAATCTCCATAGACATTAATATCATGTTCAAACATAATTCAACAAGCTTGAAAATTTATAATATTGAATCCTACAACACTTCACTCTGAGCTTGATTTCTCCAAAGTTTGGTTATCGATCCTTCTTCTATGGGGTTCTCCATAAGATCATATTTTTCCTTCATTTTAATGGAAAAATGGTGTAACTTCTCTCTCAAACAAGATTCATCTCAAACTCTATTTATAGTTACCCCATTTATTTCTTTAGGATTTTAAAATTGGTCTATCAAAACCAATAACTTATCTCTAAAATATGTAGGACTTCTTAAGTTCCAATGATGGAGAAACACAATACATGTGTATTCAAGTAACTTGTGTCAAGGAAATCTTTCTCTAATTTATAAGGAAAGACTATAAGAGATTTCCTTCACATAATCCATTACAAACTCAACAATTTTTTGAATATATGAACTCAATAGTTTCCTTATAAAAGGGCACTGAAATTGTAGAGGAAGACATGTCAAAGAAGAGGTTTGGGAAACATTTCAAAAAATGAGATCACTAACTCAAGTAGTAGTACTAGTATTGGTAGCATTGTTGTTGAAGCTAAGGAATCCAAAGATTTGGATGATGAGATGTTGTGGAAAGTCTAACAATTACGGTATGATGTGCCAACTCTAAATTTATTACTTATTAGTAATTATTACATTCTAAATTTTGGATTCTGGACAATATTCTCTGAATCTCATCATGATTCATCTATCATGCATAATAAGTTATATTATTTTCTAAATGTCCAGTGTCAAACAAACATGTACATTTTATGTTAGATGATGCCATCAATCATGATTCATTCAAATTTTAGCATTACGATTTTTTTTTGTTTGCATTATTATACTCATATGATAGATTCTTATGGTACAATCCTTGATGATTTTTATGAAAATATAGCAATTCAAATGACAAAATTTATATCCATTCTTATTACTTATTTTACACAAGATAATTGACACAATTCAATGAATTCATGTTGCAAAAGTTAAATTTGAATACCTAATTCATACTCATGAGTTATAAGTACTAACTTTACAACCATTACGTATAGCAAATGACCCTAAATTCCCTTCTATAGAAATATAGAAATAAGGGAGCAACAATAGCTTTAGGTTGTTTTGCCTCATGGGAAGAGTCTTAGAGTAGCATTTAATTCAGTATCAAAAACATTTTTTTCCTTTGTATTTGATAGGCCTATTCAACAAAATAGCATTTGAATTCTTCTACATTTATCATGTTCAAGAAAAAAAGTTCAAACTTTAAGCTCATATCAAACCATTAGAAATAGAAATAAAGGAAACACTAAAAAGATGATTAAAATCACTTTCCAAGTTTCACATGCTCTAATTGATGTCTTATGATCTAATTGAAGATTCGGTCAGCTATTTTAGGATGTTGAATTCTATTTCTTTTGGATTTTGAACATTTTTTATATTATAGTAGATTCAAATTTTCCAATGGTTTGATTCAATTCAAAATGCCTTCAAGATTTGTATCTTGAGGAAACTTGACTACTTTAGACATCATTTTTGCCTCCAACTCTTTTTGGTAAGCTACCCTTCCAATGAATTTTATTGATTATTAGGGAAAGGGTTAAAAGAACCAAGACTTATAATTAACTTTTCTCTGTCATCAATCTTGGTGAGCTTTCTCCCAAATGAGTTCAAATATTCCTCTCCTTCACTTATACTCTAGTGTTTTTGAATGATAGATGATGACTTTATTGATGCACTAACACAGTCATGAATTCCATTACTGGCCACATACCCATGATTGTTTGTGTTGATTATGTGTATAATCTATCTTGTAGTCTTCTCAAGGTTAAAAAGGTATTTTTTCTTCTCAATCTACTCTTTGATACTCCCACAAATAGCTAAAACAATGTGATCCAATTCAAACCAATCACACAACCTATCAGTATTTTCCATAGTTTCCTCCACATTTTTTATTTAATTTTCTTGAATGGATTTTTGATTTTGTCATTTGACTCAATCAAGCTATTTTTGTAGGTTGTGATTTTTTTTGTTTCCTTATGTATCTATTTCATCATTTGTGACAACTGATTTTCACTTTGTTTCTTTATTTCCCCTGCTTTCTCTTCCCACTTTTTACTTTTTCCCTCTCATTGTCCAATTCCTTATCTAATTTACTAATTTTATGTCCACTAGACTCCAAATTTTTGAAAATATTTACTGTAGATGCTCTTTCATCCTCAAGTAGTTTATTGGTTTCTTGAAATTTGTCCCTGAGTTCTTTGAATTTTACATCTACATCCATATTAACATGATTCAGAATATCCCTATATTTTTTATTGATTTCTTCCAATTGTTCCTTCAACTTCTTGATTTTTGTTTCTCTCTCCATGTTTACAACACTTAGCTTTTCTTAGTTTTTTCTAATTGCTCCCTCAAAAATTTCATTTTATTCCTCTATATTTCATGGAATTGTATTTGTTTCTTGAGATGAAGCACCTGTTATCCTTTTCTCTATTTCTTTGCATCTGTTATTGTTTATTTCTCCTTTGCCTTTGCATTTGTCGAATCTTCTTTTAACTTTTCAATTGCCTTCTCCAATCTTTTTTTCTCTCTCTCTCCATCTTGAATAGTAAATTGTAGACCACAGAGTTGGTCTTTTTTGTCACACTGACTTTGTCCACACTTTTTACTTTGGAGAAATCCATTGATAGGGTACTAACATAAAAATCTAGTGGATTGATCTCACTCTTTGGTGGATTATTATGTAGTTGTTGGGGTGAAACAATAATGAACTCCATCATTTCTTTATTTGGATTATATGTTGAAAATATCATATTCAATGTAGGTTCTTTAGAATGAGCCATATCAAGTACATCGATATTGAATGCCTTATTATTTTTTCTATTCAATTTTTTAGTTTCTTCAAAATTTGTTACAAAATTATTGAATTCAAAATTTGGGTCTTCTGACACAATGTGATGTTTGAAACAAAAAAGAGTACTTGCAATATGTACTTATCTCCACCAATTCCTAAGGTTGTAATAATTGTATTATGAGGATTACCAACAACATCACCCCTTCCTAATCCTATCCCACTACCATTAACAAATAGAGTAATTGGACAGTTCTAAGGGTTTATTCCTAAGGGAATTGTGATTGGCATTGTATCAGTATGAGTATGCATAACCTTTTGTTTCTTTACACATTCAATAAGGTGCACTCATAATGGCATGTTTGAAGATGTACCAATAGTGGGAGTTAGAATTTTAGTTGGGATGAATAATTTCATGGGTTCACCTTTTTTTGATGAAATTGATGGGTCATGTGACTCATCTCCAATGACTAGTTTATGACTAGATTTTGGTGGATCTTCTAGGGGGAGTGGATACTAAGGTCCTTGACCTATTGAGCTTCGCCTTCCATCACCTACATAACCCATTTTTTCTATCATCTTTTCCCCTATGCCATAATTTTCCCTTGTCTATTAGTTGAGTACAATATATTGTTAGAAATAATAGTCCACCAAGATAACTAGGGGGGTTGAATTAGATATCTAACAATTAAGACATTTATCTTCTTTAAATAAACTTAACCATTCAACCAAAGTAAATAGCAACCATAAAAAGATGCACATAGACAATTACACCAGATATGTTGACTAGAGAAACCCTTGATAAGAGGGAAAACCTTGGTGGGAATGATGCCCACAAGATTATGTACTAATATAAATAATCCTTGATAGAGGATGGACCCTATTAGCAATCTATTACAACATTTAGTACATAGAGTCCCTATTAGGAGACTATGAATCCCTATTAGGAGTTGTGGTACAATGTTGTTAAAATTCTTTTAGAATAACTGAGATGGGGAGGGGGTGAATCAATTATTCAAGGTCTAGATGTACAAATAAAACTTTTCACAATTTAGTGAACCCTTAAAACTTTCTCAACCATGCATGCATTCATTATTTGTTAATCAAAACTGATATGTTACCATAACATTAACATGCAAAAGTATAAAGCATAAAACACAACATATCCATTAGTACATTTGACACAATGATTTAATGTGGAAACCCAATTTGGGAAAAACCACCAGTAACATGCTACTCATTTTTCACTCTTCTGAAGTGATACCCTATTAAAGGCCAGCCCTTTTAAAGGTTACAACACATGGTGTTAAATGTGGCCCAGTTAAGGGATTTCAATCACCCTATTAAAAGTGAGCCTTGTTAGAGGACTTTAGGTCATTCACTTGAAATGCCACCCTATTAAAGGATTTTCCAATGACTATTAAGTCAACCTTACTCCAAAGGATTTACCCTAATTTGATACAATTGTCAAAACGTAACAGTAGAGCTTTGATCTGATACAACTTACAACCTTATTTGTAGATTACAGATCACTATTCAGTCCTTAACTCTGCTTGGCTTCCAATATTTGCAATTTTGATAGCTTTTTTACCTTTCAAGCATTCATCCTCTTTAAGCCTTCTTTCTTAGTTTTCCATTACAGGCTTCTTCTCTTGAGTCACTTGATGAAGCAAACCCTCTTCCTTCTCCTTGTCAAATTTTCACATTGAAAATTCTCTAACCTCTCTACTTCATGACCAAATATCCCTACATATAGGAAATTAGAACTCTTTTTCCCACTCATTATCCATCAAAAAAATTAGGGTTTTTGATGGATTAGGTAGAATACAATGTATCTACCCCATATCTTGTATGCTCTAGAAACTTCTTGTAGAATCCATTTGAATTTGCCTCCAAAATAGTTTACATAAGATTTTTTGCCACTAGCTCATCAATCTTATCTTCCTCTTGATTCACAGGTTCCAAGAAAACAAACTTGTTAGCTTTTAATTAGTGAATCTTTGACCTTTTTCATAATGTAGCAGCTTGGCATTATCAATTTACTGATGCTTGGCACATACTGTGTTAATCAACATCTATTGTAAATCACTCGGTATCAACTAGATTTTATTGGTGCTCAACATCAACTGAGAATCACCTAGCTTCAACTATCTTCCTTGACACCTACTAAATTGCTTGGCATCCACTAGAAATTGCTTTCATTTAGCTCCAACTGACTTTTTGCTCAGCTTTGACTAACTTTTCTCGGCACCTTCTATCAACTTTGTCAAGCTTAGCAAATGAACTTTGTCCAACCTTATTCTTCTAAACTTTCTAAATGTAGCCAATCATTTTGTAACCTCAAGTAGATTATCAATACATTATGTTATCACTGTCTTAACTAATTCTTGCACTTCAATACATAATCATAACTCAACCTTTTTCTCTAAGTACTTTTGTTACATCTTATTGATCAAATCCTCCTCATCAATCAACTAAGTAATAGTGCTTGAAACATATAAGAAATTGTCTTACCAACATATACAAGGTTTGACATCAGTGACAAAATAATGATTGAAAACACAGAATCTTCTTTCAACAATTTTCTACTCAAATGATCTTTTCAATCATATATCAACAATATCCCTCTTTGGTATTGATGACAAACCAAATTGATCAACTAGTCAAACAAATGATGAACATCTTGTTCCATCAAACTAACTAAGGTAAAATAGTCAGGCAATACCAAATAGAAAGTTTTTGAATAAAACTTCTCCCTCTATCAGCAACTTCCTCTTAGGTTACAATTCCTTCTTTTCTAATTCTCTTCTATCATGGATCGGAAAAATATCAGAATATCTCCCTCTTTATGTTTTTTTCTTTCTCCTTCTTTCTTTCTTTCAGTCTTCTGATCTTTTGATGATGTACTCTCACTTATACCTTGATCATCTCTCCCTTGATTAGTTTAATGTACTTTCTCCCTTGATTTTTTGCTTTGATCATCTCCCTCTTAATCAGTATGCACTTGATCAGTTTACTGTACTTTCTTCCTCTTTGACAACAATGCCAAAGACATATACTCAACACTTGGAATCTTTGATATATGCAGACATGGGCTTTTGCAAACTCTTCATTTTTCTCCCTTTGTTACCTTGCTTGTGACTGTTTTAGAAATTCTAGTCCTGTGATTACTTTAGGCAATTTCCTAAAGTAAGATCCACTGCATCAATTGTATGAAATGAATGTCAGGTTGTTTGATACAGGGTACTCCCTCTATCTTTTACATAGCCTTTGATAGGGGTATCACCCCTAATTTACCTCTCAGATACTCATAAGCATCCTTAGGAAATGCTACTTTATTAATATATATTTCCCTTACATAATTATATTTTATTGCAATGTGCTTTGTCTTTGTATGCATTACAAGATTCTTTGATATATTTATAGCACTTGTATTATCACAATAAAGTGTCACTAGTTCAGTGATCTCTTCCTTCATTCCCTTTAGTAGTTGTTTGATCCATACAATTATTTTGCAATTAATAGCAAAAGCAACATACTCTGCTTCATCAGTAGATTGGGAAGTATAACTCTGCTTCTTGCTTGTCCATGTAACAAGTCTTCTACCTAAGAAAAATGCTCCTCCACTAGTTCTCTTTCTATCATCAATATTTCTAGCCCAATCACCATTAGTGTAGGCTTTCAGCTCAAACTTTTCATTCTTCTTATAGTATAAACCATATTCTTATGTTCCTTTCAAGTATCTCATTATTCTTTCACAGCTATCAAGTGATTCTCTCTAGGGTTAGTAGAGAATCTAGCAACTATCCCCACAAGTAATGCAATATCAAGTCTACTATGTACTACATATTTCAATTTTCCAATTATTGACATGTATAATGTTTGATTGACCTTAGTTGAATCATCATTCTTTGATAGCTTTAGTGTTGTTACCATAGGTGTACTTATGGGTTTTGAATCCTCAAGTCCAAATGTCTTCAATATCTCCTTAACATATTTGACTAAGTGATAGATACACCATATTTCATTTGATAGACTTGTAATCCCATAAAGAATTTGATCTCACCAAACATTGACATTTCAAACTCTTGCTTCATCTTATTTGTAAAATCTTGACACAAAGAATCTTGTCCTCCAAATATTATGTCATCAACAAATATCTTAGATAACAATATACCTTTTTCTTTGTTTGTTTTCATGTACAAATTTTTGTTATCATCTATCCTTTCAAATCCAATCTTAACAAGATAAGTATGAAGTCTCTCATACCATGCTCTTTGTGCTTGTTTCAAGCCAGAAGGATTTGAGGATAAAAACAATAAGAACATGGCAATTCCATTTTGTGGAGGGTTCCTAGGTGCAGATGTCTATCTCTTGATTCCTTTGTCATTATAGAACATCTCAAACTCACATGAAGTGAATTCACCTCCTCTCTTTGATCTCAAGCATTTCAAGCTCTTACCTATTTCTTTCTCAACTCTTGCCAAGTACCATTTAGACATTTGAAAAGCATCTAATTTTTATTTTAGAAACATGACTTTCATCATTCTAGAGTAATCATCAACAAGTAGCATTATATACCTATCTCCTTTATAGCTTTACACTTCAATGGGTCCACACAAGTTAGTATAAACAATTTCAAATATTTCCTTAGAGGTATAAGCTTTACTTTTAAAGCTTGACTTTGTCATCTTGTCTAGCTAACATTGTTTGCACATTATATTTTTTTATTTCTTCAACTTAGGCAACCCTCTAAGTTTTTTCATATTATTGATACTAATTATATTATCAAAGTTAACATGACATAATCTCTTGGGCCAAAGCCATACATCATCAAATTTTGCAATAAGACAAGTAGCATCTTCTATATCCAAATAGAACATATTACTCCTAGTTTGATCACCTTTTCTAATCGAGTTTCCATTTGTATTATATATCTTGGCTGATTTCTTTTCAAACTCAACTTTGCACCCCAAATTATTCAATTGTGACACACTTAACAAGTTATAATTCAATCATTCAACATAATAAGAATTGTCACAAAAAATGTTGTCTATGACCCTTTTCCTTTTATCAAGCATGGTGCATCATTACCAAATCTTACACTATTTCCATCATAACAGGTTAAGGTAATGAACTTACTTTTGTCTCCAGTCAGATGATGTGAGCATTCACTGTCAATGACCCATTTGTCATTCTTGTTCACACAAGTCATAAGTGCAGTAGCCTCATCCTCATTTGATTCATCCTTCATTGCAACATATACCACTTCATCATCATTTTCATCAGAGTCATGTTCATTAGCAATGTAGCATGACTTCTTGCTTTTATCTCTGGAGTCTCTACCATCATCTACTCTTATATTTTTGTGCTTGTTCCCTTCCCTAAAGTTCTTCTTATGTGTACATCTTACTGCAATATTACCAACTTCATTGAAATTAAAAAAAATGATAGGTAGCTTACCTTTGAATTTACCTTTTCCTTTGTAAAATTTTCTTGCCAGCAATGTTTCTAATTGTTTAATGTCTTCCTTATCTATATTGTTGTCACTGGATGCATACTTTATCTTTCTTTTCTTCTTCTTTGGTTATAACTTCTATAATCCTTACTTTTTAATGAATAACCAAGAAATATACCTTCATCACTTCTCACATCAAACTTACCAATATCATCATCTCTTTTGATATAACACTTACTTCCAAAAAATTTGAAATACTGAACTGTAGTCGAGTGACCAAACCATAGTTCATAAGGGGTCTTTTTTGTGTCTTTCCTGACTTGCACTCTATACATAGTGTAGACTGTTGTACTTATAGCTTCTCTCCAAAATGTCTTAGATACATCATTATATGTTGACATAGCTCTTGTTGTGTCTATGACTTACTTGTTCCTTCTCTCTGCAGGGTTCTCAGAGTTGATAACTGTCTTTTAATTCCATTTTCTTCACAAAACATGTTAAACTCATTTAAGTAAATTATCCTCCTCTATCTGATATTAAACATTTAATCTTCATACCAGATTCATTTTCAACTTTATTCTTGAATATCTTAAACTTATCAAATGCCTCAAATTTCTCTTTAAGAAATGCAACCCACATCATTTTAGAAAAATCATCACCTAGAATCCTTTAGTCTTCATAGGACCTCTGAGATCTATGCGTACAATCTCCAACTTTTTTGTAGTGATAAACTTCTTGGTGGGAAAAGAATTTTTGTTATGCTTAGCCAAAATACACTCCTTCCAAATTGTGTTAGTAGGCTTTACAATCTTTAGCAAATCTCTAGCTACAAACATTCTACTAGTCCTCATAATACTATCAAAGTTCATATGAAAAAATATCTTATGCCATAACCAAATGTCATCTACCTTTTCAACCAAATATTTGTCTTTGATCATGCATGTCTTTTTTATGAACTGCAACTAATAGCCTTTTTCCACTAATTGTCACTCAAAAGACTGTGCTTTAAACTATCAACAAAATATACATCCTCAGTGTTAGTTTTTCAATAAAGAGTTATAGATCCAATGCCTTTAACTTGGCATGTTGCATTTTTTTCAACTCTGACAATGCCTCCATCCTAAGTTTTGAAGTTAAAAAACTTGTTCATATCACCAATCATATGATGTGAACAACCACTATTAATTATCTAATCAAATTTCTTCTCAACATGTGACACCAAATCTATTTTTTCTAAACTTTCTTCTTTAATTGCCACAAACCCTATTTCATCATCACTAGCACTTACTAGTTGTTCATCAAAATCATTATCTTCATTTACATACAAACACTCTCTATCTTTTCTAGGTTTTTAATTTCTCTTATACCTTTTCTCTCTTTTAGGACACTTAGATGCATAATGACCATATTCATCATAAGTCCAACATTTAAAGATTTTCTTATCTCCTTTTTCTCTTTTTACCAGAAGGGCTACTCCTTCTTCAAAAAAAAATTCCTCCTTATATCTATTGCTACTAGCAAAATCTCCTTTAGCACTTTTGCTCCTTGATAGATTAGATTGAATATTTAGGGCACTAAACGTTGTCTCTATTCTATTCTATTCTCTAGGCTGCTTGAGCTCATTCTCAACTAATTCAAGTCTTCCAAGCAATGACTCCTTTGTGAAATTTTTGGTACAATATATCAACAATTGTATCATCTGAATTGCTAACTTGAATGGTGGAGTTAGAGTTTTCAATATCTTCCATATAACCTCATCATCTTCTTTGGTTCCTCCTTGAGCTTTGATACCTACAGTAATTTCTAATATCCTTTGTATATATGTTCTTACAGATTCATCTTCCATCATTTTAGCATCTTGAAATGCACAAATCTAACTTTGCAATCTCAACTTCTTAGAATGTTCATCACCTTCAAAACTATATTCCAAAGCTTTTCAAAGAAAATGTAAAGTAGCAAGTGATTTTACTTGACTATACTCAATTTTAAGAAGTGTAATCAATAGTGCTTCTCTAGCTCTCATGTCATACATAAAAAGATCTCTTTTTGTCTTGGTACAAGTTTCCAAATCCTTTTCAATAATGATTATCTTTTCTAATTTTTTCAAGATCCAATATCCTGGACCCATACACAATAGATATTTCTTCATTTTTTCTTTCTAGCAGTCATAATGTGTTCCATCAAACTTTGGACTATCTTTCCTAAACATGTTTTCCATGGATCTCCCAAATTTGTTAAACTTTAACATCAAGGACCTAAGGCTCTGATACCAATTATTAGAAACAATAGTCCACCAAGATAACTGAGAGGGGGATTGAATCAGTTATCTAACAATTAAAACATTTATCTTCTTTAAACAAACTTAAACATTTAACTAAAGTAAAAAGAAACCATAATAAGATGCACATAGACAATTACACTAGATATGTCGACTAGGGAAACCCTTGATCAGAGGAAAAACCTCAATGGGAATGATACCCAAAACATGATGTACTAATATAAATATTCCTTGTTAGAGGATGGACCCTATTAGGAGTCTATTACAACATTTAGCATATAGATTCCCTATTAGAATACTATGAATCCATGTTAGGAGATTCCAACCCTATTAGGAGTTGTGGTACAATGTATCCAAGATGAGCCCATTGCTTAAACATGCAATTTCAACTATAAGAAGAGCTCACTACTCAAAAATTTACTTTACTGTTATGTTCTTATTTCCTTTTTTTTTTCAACCAAACCAATCACTATCAGACCTTATAGACCAGCTCATGAACCTCGGATCTACATATCAAACCTCAGATCACTTAGCAAAACCTTGGCAATGAAGTTTCGTTCACTTTTGCTCTGCTCTACTCAATTTCACATTCGGCTCTTACTATTGCTTATCATCAATCATAAAACCATATAAATCCTCACATGATAAAGGAAAATATCCTTCCATTATACTACATCCTAAAAAGAATTCCCTGAGTCAATTGTTCGACCTTCTCAATTAATTATTATAGGACCACATTAAGAACACATTACACTTAGTGATAACATTAATCTTCTGCCTTGCAACTTGAATGTCTTTTTGTACACACAATTTTATGATGAGTGAACTTAGCCATGTCATCATAAACATGTCTTCTTCACGTTCTCAACCTTGATCCTTAGAATATCAACTCTGCTAAGAGATATAACAAGTTTACCAGAACATGCCTCTGTAAACTCTATCTCAGAAACAGACATCACCAAAACTTACATAATTTCTCTAAACTTGTCATTTTTGCTCTTGACATTAACTACATATACTAGATACTAGAAGTATCTCCCATAACCTCAGATAGTTAGAATACTCAACTATTCATCTATACCAACTTGATCTTTCCACTATTCTTTTGTCTGATACCACAGAAAACTGCTATGTTGACATCAATGAAAAATTCAGTCATGAATGCAACATATCATCATAGTAACATATATGTAATACTTCCCCATAGGAATATCATCAGCATCCATGTTTCCAATATTCTTGCAACATATATTGCCCAACTAAATCAAATGTACTAGTACTAGTAATTTTGGGGGTGGATTTAATGGAACCAATGGTAATTCTTGTGGCAGTGGATGTGGGTTCCTCATAAACCTCATACTCATTTTCTTCATCCCTTAATTTGCTAAATGTTTCAACCTCAAGAAAGTCTTCAAAATCTATAGAGGTCTTAGGGTCCCCAAGATTCTTCCTCATTCCCCAAAAGCATTTTTTTGTTATCGACACCAATGTGTAGCTACACAATCTTAATTAATGGTGTCTAGAAGATGTTTTTTACTTGGATGATTTGCTTTTTGGTAGAAATTTTAGGATGTCATAGGCTGCACTTTTTCTTTCTAACTATCCAATTCTTTAATTTGTTCTAACAATTCCTTTATTGAAATATTTTTTCAATGGCACATTTCTCCATCTTTATTTTGACTGCTTCCCATTAGTCCATATTTTTAAATTATTTAATCAATGACATACTCCTGTGTCGACATTTGGTTGAAGAGTTCCCAATCTATACAACCTTTGTACCAATTATGTTTAGTGGATCATACTACTAGTGTTTGGCAACATCAAATTTAAAAATTGTAAAAAATTCTTGTGCCACTTTGAATGCTCTTCTATCAAATGTGAACCCTCTACATGTGACAGGCAAGGAAGGAAATACAGTTTTCTTTTGCTGACCATGAAAGATTACAGATGTGTTTTTCCATATGTCGTACATATTATAATGCCTCTTTGTCACATGTATTGGAAGTTTGTAGGGTTCTATTGTTGAACTGTAAAACCTTAACACAATTTAGTCTTCCATAAAGTACCAGTCGACCAATTGAATTTGACTTCCTAGTTGAATTAATTGTTTACAAGACACGTGCAATCTAGCAATTGAAGTTCCTTTTATTTTATGATATAAGGGTGCCAAAATAAGTCTACAAAGTTTTTGTAGTCCCCTTGGAGATCACTCATCCTAATCACTAATGTCCATTCAAATATTTCTTTACCAAAATTAAGTTGAACCTTGTTTGTTTCAAATATTTGATGAGGCTTTAATAATAGAAGATAGCACAAGTAGGTTGTGTATCTAAATATCTTCTATGAGTGTGACTATGAACTTTTTTTAATCATTAACAATTATTCTTGCATGCCATAAACAACATGCTCAATATAATTATACCTTACTAGATCTCATAGACAATGAATATTAAAATTATTTCTAGAATGTTGGCACCCACTTTTTGATTACTTTCCAAACCAAAAAATAATGATAGCAAGGATATAGTATCTTGAGCCCATTTTGAAAAAATATCCAATTTGTAAGGCATTTTATGATCACAAGGCGGATTGAATCCTTCAGCTAATCCTCTTATATTAAAAAAATTCTATATAGTCATAAGTTCTCATATGTTTCTTCTAGTTTTTCCAGGTCAATGTGGGTTGGATTTTGTGCTTCATACCATAGGTTCAATAAACTAGCAAATTCACTATGTGTTATTGACAGAATTACCTCATTTGTATTTTGATTGACAATTGTCTTTCTTTTTTCATCATAGTTTTTGGCACAAACCATTACAAATTTTGGACAAGGGAAAACTAGACGAAACCCCAAGTAGGTTGTTCCCACAATCCATTTTGCAAATTTATTTATAATGGACCCTATAATTTTGTTGTCTTTAATATATTTTGACTCCTTTTGTGGATCATTCCAGTTATTTAGAATTGCATGTTTGATTGCCTTCATACTCCTTCCATAAATAATAGGATCACAAATACCATGGTATTCATAAGTAAAATCTAGCATTTTAACTAGTTTGTACTGTATTTTATTTTGGGTTATACTTCCACTACCAGTGTCAATGTGACTCCTCTTGTATGTTTTATTCATCATTGAAAACTTTAGAGCACTATACACCATCAAAAATTACAATTTACAAGCACAATCAATATTTAAATCCTAAATTGTAATTTCAATATTTTACTTTGCAAGTTACCTAGCTACTAGAATGTAGACAATTTAAGCTTACAATGCATGATAAATTCAAAATTAAGCCCTAAATTCTATGAAAGATACTACACTTATAGTAAAAAAAAATTTAAATGTGGTAAGAAAAATCTGTTCAGGATCTTACCCAAAAAGTTGAAACTCAAATTTATAGTTGTAGTTTGTGAGTTGTCTTAGAAGAATGGGACTACGTTGCAATTTGCAAATTGTAAGTTTGTAACACCTTTCTGATCAGTGATGCTCCAATGTTTTTGCAAATATCTCAGTAGTTTGTGCAGAGATCGAAGATTAATAATGAAAATAAAACCTTACAATCTAGGCTCAACACAAAAGAAAATTCTACAAATTGTAAATGTGGGAGAGTCGAGACTATGTTTGATATTAACGATTATGTACATTGTACAGCTAGTATAATAATTTATTATGAAATGTGTGATGTTACAGTATAATTCATGATTAACTTTACTATTTATTGCTAATTTCTATCTCTAACGAGTTAGTTTCTTTCTGAAGACGTCTTTTCCAGGGAAATTTTGAAAAAATGATTAATGTAGCCAAAATTGGCCTGAAATAAATCTCCAATTGTTGATCTTTGATGATCCAATGGTAATTGACACATTGACTATTGCCTCTTTAGAGGTCATGTTGGCACACAACTTATACTCATTTCTCACTTGATACATGTATGCCACATGTCTAATTTTTGAGAAAATTTGAGTAAATGAGTTGACTATTGCCAAAATTGACCTGAAATACATCTCCAATTAATGATCTTTGATGATCCAATGGTGGTCGGTGCATCAACAATGACCTCTTTAGAGGTTGTGTTAGCACACAATGTCATACTCATTTCTCACTTGATACGTGTATGCCACACGTCTACTTTCTGAGGGCATTTGAGAAAACAAGTTGACTGTTGCCAAAATTATCCCAAAATACATCTGGAGTCATTGATCTTTATTGATCAAACAGTGACTGGTGTGTCCCCTTTGGGAACTTGCTAGCACAATATAAATAATGTTGACATTGTGTAAAAACATGCCACTATGTTAGTTATCACATATAAATGAATAGAGATTAGTCACATGTTATACATATATGCCACATGTATTCTCTCTAGGGTGATTTGGGAAAACAAGTTGAGTGTTACCCAAATCAACCTGAAATATATCTTGTCATTGATCTTTGTTCATCCAACAATAGTCGGGGCATCCCCTTTATTATATTAACACTTGTGACATTATATTAAATTATAATATTAATATTAATTATTATTATATTAAAATAATAACAAAATTGTATTAACACTTGTCCAAACCAATCTAAAGTGCATCCAAGATTTTTTTAAAATAGATTTAAATAATATTTCTTATGACAAAACAAGTGCCACATAGTGGCTTATTGTATTTGTTGTAACTTGTAATAATTTAAATAAGGAGAGTAAAAAATGTTTTTTTTTTTTAAATATTAATTAAAAATGAATTGAATAAAGATATTTTATGTTTTATTTTGAGAAAAAATTTGACATATTTGTGTTTTTTTTTTAATTATTTTTTGATTGGATATAAAGATATTCATAACAAATTAAATAGAAATAGGAATCTATGTATTTGTGCATTGAATTTTGAACTTAATCATTTACATTAACAAAATAATTATCTTATTTAATGCTTTTGATGATGATTAAAAAATAAATTTTTGGTATGTTATAATCAAAGTATTTGAATAAAAATAGAGTATTTTATAGATATTTAATATATTGACTATTATGTTAGAAAACTACTTCAATAATTATATTAGGCTATAATTAGGGACCTAATACAGGATAGTTAAATCATTCTAACTTATATAGCACACTCAAAGTTTTCATTAAAATTTTAAGTCATTACAATATCAATAATTCAATAATGAAACATCATTATTAATTTATTAGTTATTAGAGTTGACATGTGTCTTCTTTTTGGGTGCATTTATAAAAATGGTTGAGTGTTCCCCAAATGTTCCCTAAAATTGTCTTGGGTCATTGATCTAAGTTGATCAACTATGAGCATAGTGATTTCACACTTGATATATGTTTGTCACATGTCTTCTTTTTGAGGGCATTTGGAAAACCTAGTCAGTCGTTGTTGAATTCGGCCTAAAATATGGCTGGAGTAGTTGATCTTTATTCATCCAACAGTAATCGTGGCATCACCTTTATAATATCAATAACATAGTTCTTAAATATATTTGAATATTTCTAATTTTTAAGATAAAATACTTTTTCAATGATAATTTAAATTTGGTTGTAAAATAAATCCATCTAACAGAGAAATAAATTTGATTGTAAAAGTAAATATCGATTATGTTCCACATATTCTATTGTTTTGTACTAGTGAACACTAAAGTAACAGATTTATTGATTAATTAATTGTTAAATTTTAAAACTCAATATGTTATTTTTAATTCAATGTTAAATGTTATATTTTGTTTCTTAACAATTCAATTTAAAAAATTAAAAATGCTAAAACATTGCATAAGCAGCATAACAATAAAACACAATTTTATATGGAACTCTAAATATTTTATTGATATTCCTTGAAAATTACAATGTACATGGAGACACGTGTACAAAGATTATAATTTGATAAAACAATGTAGAAAGTGAAACCAGACTACATGGGAAAACCTTAGTACTACTGTACTAGTCTCTGTAGAAAGCACAAGACCCAACTAAGGTTGTGAATTCTTGAAGCCATGGATTTTCCTGTGCCACTTCATCCATATTATACCATTTTTAGAGAAAATCTATGCCAATTTGTGCCCATTTCTTGTGGTAATTCAATTGCCCAGCAGTTAGACCCAACAAAAATGGTTGCAGTGCCAAATTTTGGCCAAGATTCAGGAGCTTGTGGATTTCACTTGTCCAAGGGATCCCCATCCCTAATACAACATGATCAAAAATGTTAATTTCATTTCCAAGGTATTCTACTTTAAAAGTCTTCCATAGGAGCATCAAGATGTCAACCCTTTATTGTCTGAGGTTGATCAAAGAGGTTAGAAAATGGAACGTAATGTCTTTGTTGACACGGTACCTATTCTCATTCTCCAAAAACTAGCACCCCAAAACCATTTTCACAACATGAATAATGAAATCTACTATAGGCACAACCTCATTACAAATTGACAAGAGGTTCTCACCAAGGACATTGCCTAAAAAGGCCTTTTGATCCTCTTTCAATTCGCATGTCAGGAAAATTGGAGTGTTCATCTTGATTCACAATTTACAAAATAATTAACTATAGAATAATGACTACAAACTACTAAGCAATGGCTATTAGCCTACCACACCAAGTAAAATAGACTAGAATTTAACAAGCACTACAACTACCAAACTAGTGACTACCAAATATGAGATGAGTAATGATGAAAGAAGAAGCTCAATTGCCTATGAATAAGCTAAGTGTTTTAGTGATGGTCCCTAAACATTTTTCCTTTCAACTTCCAGCTCAATTGTTTTAAATAATTAAATCTTTGCAAATCTTCCACACAAATGCAAGTTTGTGCCAAAAAAATTGTAATGTGTGCAAAGCCAATGGAAGAGGGAATGTCACTAATAGTGACAAGAGACCTATTTAATGTCCACTACAAGTGGTACAGGCTGGAAGGAGATGTATCACCATTTTGAGGACTTGAACAAGGTTGAGGCTTCCTTCAAGACATTTAGTCTAAAAAAAACCTTCAACCTTTGATATATAATCATCAAATAGTAAACTGTAAATTGATGTTATTGATTACGCGCATATGTTGGAGATATGAAATGTTATTTGAAATATTTCCCAAAAAGCCATCACTACATACATCAATTCCTGCTTGCATGTGTACTATCTACTAACCTATTAATACTTAACTAGAAAATTAAATTATGATTCACACAAGTTTGGAAAGTAATAATTAAATACATCATCTTATTACTGTAAAATAAATACAGCCAAAATGGAAACACTACACCACTAAAATATTAAAAATATCATATATCAACAAAAAGGTGTTTAATTTGCATTCTATGTCTCTACTTTACATTTCATCTTCATATATTAAATACATCATCTTATTACTGTAAAATAAATACAGCCAAAATGGAAACACTACGCCACTAAAATATTAAAAATATCATATATCAACAAAAAGGTGTTTAATTTGCATTTTATGTCTCTACTTTACATTTCATCTTCATATATATATATATATATATATATATATATATATATATATATATATATATATATATATATATATATATATATATATATATATATATATATATAGAAATACACACAAGACCAAAAATGTTGTAATTTCCCTCAAAAATGGAAGTGACAAACTTTGAACCGTTACATTTCAAATTCATACACTTTTTGATACTATGTTTTACAAAATAACCCTAAATAAACCGAAGATTCTTCATGTAATGCTTCTTTTATCTTTTAAAATATCCTAGAAGTGTTGAAGTTCCAATTTTTTTGTTCCACTAGATTTGCAATTTGTTCTTCAAAATTAGAAGGGTCGAGACCCATTTCAACAAACATTGCTCAGAGGTCTTCCTTTTCTTACTCCTTTTTTATCTCTTTGATGGTGTCCCTGAGATTAGCAGAGAAAACCTGCAAAGTTTCAATAAGCCTAGTAATAAGATTACTTTGTTCGTCATCCTCCTCCACAATCAAATCTAGGTTGACAAAAGGGCTTGGGTTTTCATTCAATGATCCCTCTTCCACAAACAATACCATTTTTGGAAATCAACTACATTTTTTATAATAGCAACCACTGACCAGAATGTATGCAATTTAAAGAATATTTTTTGACCAAATTGCACTCTTCCATAAATGGAATAGGACATTTTACATATGTGTCATCCTATATATACCTCACTTTCTTATCACTCTTTGATTTAATATTGAGCATAATCTTTTGATAATCTAACAACTGATTTTTTTTTAAATGCGATTAATTTCTAGTCGTTGATTCATTAAATAATTGTGTCATTTTCTAGCACATTTTCCAATGCATTATATATGTTTTTCACTAGATGGGAAAATTTTCCTAATCCAATATTATTATTTTCTATCATAAGGGACAAAATCATATCAATTTTATGAAATTTTTTAATGGTCAAAGAAAAATCACATCTAAAATTAAACTTTTCCTGATGTCAAAAAAAGAAATCACTAATAGAAATTAATTTGTTCACCTCGAAACTAATGTTGGATATGCCACAAATTTATATATTTATCAAGGAGGTGGTTTCTTAAAGTTATCCCTATTCCATACTTTAAGTAGCCCAACAAGTGCACCAACAAAGATATGTTTTTAATTATAAAAGCATAAAAACAAGGGTGCTAACCCTATACAAAATTAGTCCAAAAAAACCACATGCAATAGGTCACAAATGGTCCATTGGCAGCAAAACAAAGGCAAAGAAAACAACTCACACCACATTAGAAATACAATTAGGAATCCCCCTCAAGGGTGGGAAGAAATTTAGTCCACAACTCAATGAAGAATTTAGGTGGAGGAATAAATACCTTGCTACCTATGGCTAATAATAGCCCAAATAGTACTATCATTTAAAACATTGTTACAAGCGAGGTAAAAATGAAAATCCCCTTAGGGGATTTTCCAACACTAGGAGAAAACTATTAACCACTGACTACCAAAGGCTTGAGAAAAATAAGACCACCAAGAGAAAAATCCACATGGCCATAGGAAGTCACTAGAAAAAAGAGGCAAAGAAGGATCCATGAGCCTTAAGGAGACTAAAACATCAAAGATATGTTTCCAATTCTAGCAATTGATGATTTAGTAGATGAAATATTTATTGTTATATATTTTGCAAAGCTTCATTATGGATCAATTTATTACCAAATTCAGATTAAGATATTCTCAAATATTATTTGTAACTCGTGAGGATTGATATGAATTTTAAATAATTTCAATTAGCCTTAATAATGCTCCTTTATATATTTTGAAGTAATGAGCCCCATGCTTATGCCATTTTTGGAGAGAAGTATATCAATTTCCTAGTGTGATATATAATACCCCCTCCTTTGGTATCATTGTAGAATATGTTGTTAAATTTCTATTTGACTCTTATATGGACATGTTAGTGTTGGAAGGATTTGATGGGAAACAAGATACTGAGAGGGGGGTGAATCAAGATCTTAAACTTTAACTTGCAAAAATAAATTACTGATATCACACCTAATTCATCTCATATCTCAAGTGTAACATCAAATTTGTAATGTTGAAATGTAAATGAAAACATCACATCCATGAAAAGATTCAACACATGACACAAATAATTTGATAACCTATAAACACTTCAATGTGAAGGTAAAATTGGGGTGGGGATCAAACCCACAAATTTTCATTGTTGCAATGATAAAGCTAACATGTTAGGGTTACAATGTTTGATCATAATATATGCTCTACCCTGTGAGGGGTCTACCTTATTTATAAAAGCTTCAAGAATGTTAGGTCCAACCCTATTAAAGGATTTTACACTTATAATCAAGTAAGGAATCTGTTAGGAGATTTACATAGATCTATTAGGATCACTCGATTAAGAGATTTTCCCTTATTCAATCTGTTAAAATTGATTCAATATCTGATCCTCAATTTTCTCTGTAAGCTGATTTTTGATCTCCTATGAATAATGTCTCGATCTGATCTCTTAATGAATTTCTCTTGTTTGATCTCCTTTCAAACTTATCCTTTCTTTCTTGGTTTGATCCATTCTCCTTCTCTTGTGCATCACGCATTCACACTTTCCCTTCTTTTGTATCACTTTCTTACATACCTAAGGTTAGAGCCCTTGTTAAATAAATAATCTTCAAAATTTCAGGGTCATAATCAATGGTTTACAATTCATCTCATTTTGTCATTTCCTTCTAATATTCTGATTGGTTGATTTACTTTCCTCTAGATCATTAAATTTTGTAATACCTTGTAATCTCCATCTTAACTATCTCTACAATCATTAAATATCATATAGAAGTCATCCAAAAATGTTTTACATAGGTATTTTTGCGATTATAAACTCATATAACAATTGGTTTACTCGGCATTTGAATGTTCTGACACTCAATTGTAACTAAGATTCATACTGGCACTCAACCTTTACCTACTTGTTTTCTATTGTTTGCTCGAAATAAAAAAATCTTTCAATTGTACTCACTCTCAATTGTGTTAGCTCAGCTTATATATGCACTCGGTCTCAACTGGGGTGCTCAGAAATCTCTTACTTGCTTGGTATGTAAAATAAACAAGTCCTCATGTACTCAGCCTTTACTAGATGACTCGGTCACAATGATGACCATTCAATATTTCCTAGTAAATGACTAAGTGTTTGGACACTAATAGGCAACATAATCATACAGATCAACAATTAGCCCTTAATTGATATTTGAAATATGATACTTTGATATATAGGGTAATTGATTATAATACATAGTAATGATTACTTACTTGTAATGATGATAATTTAATTACTCTTAATCAATGAATGCAACTACCCTCGTTATGATGTCATATGATGTGTCTTTGAATGATATTTACCATATCTTCATGATGATGAGTTTCTTGTGTTAGAATATGATGATTTATAGTCATGCTTTATTAATTATACTTGCCCTATACTTGCATGTGTATGGTGTGTGTATCTATTTTATATTTCTGATTGGTGTGCCTAATATGGTTGAGGGAGAGAGTCATAGTCACCTTCGAGTTAAGATCTTCATGAAATGTCATTCCTTGACATTTTTTTTTTAGCTTAGATTTATGCATATGTACATGCTCATCTTTTATGTAGGTTGCAAGTATTGGACATTGACTTCCCTAAATTGTCAAGATGAATGTGTCCTATCACAATAACTCAATGGTAAGAATTGGGAGATAATGTTTAAGTCCAATCCCAACCAAATCCTAATTACTTGTCCTTAGAAGGAGGACATTTATCTGGCTAGCTACCCTTTTGAAACTCATGAGTTTTTCTTTGTGTGTGTTGTTTGATTTTGACTTTGGCCGATTTTTCTTATGTTGCTTTTATATGGGTTTGACTATGTTATTTGCTTGATAAATGGCTTTATTATGATATTTGGATTAATATTATGATATTCAAATTATTAAATATTATTTTATTTTAGAAAAAAATAAAATATTAAAATATGATGATATTTAATTAATTGGAAATTAATTAAATGCATGATTTAAATTAAAAGGTTTGGTTTAAAAGTCTGAATTAGCAAATTGAGTATAAGAGAATTAAAATATTAAAGAGTAAATATTGATTTTTTATAATTACTTAATTAATAATTAAATTAGAGTTATATTGAGTGATGATGAAGCAATAGCGCCAAACCCTAATCCAGAACCTAAGGAAGATCAAGATGAGAAAAGATTGTTTAGAGTGTTGTCTAGGGCACATTCAAAGCCTATTGTAGAAGTTGTTCCATGTGATGTAAAATTGGACACCAATGTTGTGTTGGATTGGATCTCTAATATGGAGAATTTCTTTGAGTTTGAAAACACTCATGATAATAGGAATGTGACAATTGCAGTCACTGGGTTGAAAGGTCATGCCTCACTATGGTGGGAGCATTTGAAAACTGATAGACAAAGGATAGGAAAGGAAATGATTAGGACTTGGCTGAAAATGGTGAAAAAGGTGAAGAAGAAGTTCCTTACTACTTATTACCAAGTTATCTTGTTGAGAAAGATGCAAAATTTGAGACAAAAGGACATGACTTTGAAGGAGTATACTAAGGAATTCTATAGATTAGACATCAGATCTAGACATGTAGATGATGAGGCTGAGAAATTTGCAAGTTATCTAAATGGATTGAGATATGGAATTCAAGATGAGATAAGTTTTGTGAAATTGGAAAGTGTGGAAGAAGCATATCAATATTCCTTGAAAGCTAAGGAGATCTTGACAAAGAAGCATGAAAAAATACAAAGAAGTAGAAGTGGTAGATTCCAGAGAGACAGAGGTAGATCTTATGGAGAAGTTGCTAGATTTGATAATTTTGTGCAAGATAAGGGAAAATATGAATGGAAAAATGATGACAAAGGCAAGATCAAATGGAAAGATGGTAATTATTACCAAGGAGGTACTAGTTCTTACAAGGAAGAGGTAATTCTTACTCTAGAGGTGGCTTTTGTGGTAATTATTTTAGATGTGGTAAAGAAGGTAATAGATCCTTTGAGTGTAGATCCTCTAGTGAGAATGAACAAGGTAACAAAAATGTTATGATTCAAGGAGACCTTGAGGGTTTACCAAGTGGACCTAAGGCTAGACAAAATTTGATGGCGAGAAGAACTTTGTGTAATAAGGGAATTGATGAGGAACATTTCCTAAGGAAAAGTCTTTTCAAGACCAGATGTAAGATGGTTGGAAAATGTTGCAAAGTGATCATTGACAGTGGAAGTTCAATAAGTTTGGCATCAGAGGAGTTGGTTAAAAAGTTGTAGTTGTAAAGGCTAAAGCATCATAAACCCTATCATGTTTCATGGATCAATGATGAGCATAAGATATTGGTAAGTGAACAATGCATTGTAAAGTTTAAGATTGGAAATTACTTCAATGAAGTTCTATGTGATGTTATGCCTATGGATTGTTGTCATGTTTTGTTGGGTAGACTTTGGCAATATGATAGATATGTTATACATGATAGAAGACTAAATCAATATACTCTTTGGGTAAATGGGAGAAAGAAAGTGTTGTTTCCTTTGATTGAAAGTCCATATGAGGTTAATTGTACGACTTTGAGAATTTGCCTTGTTAATGAGAAGCAATTTGAAAAGGAAATGAAGACGAATCAAGTTTTTTTTCCATAATTCTTAGAAGACCAAGTTGTGCTAGTCATAATTAAGTGACGAAAAATAGTGATGACCAAGTGACAAATAGTAATAACCGAGTGACAAAGGTTAATAGTAATCAAGTGACAGCAAAAGCTAGTAGTATTTCATGAGTTTTAGTATAAACTACATGCTTTTTGAATGAGTATAAAGATATTGTTACAAAGGATATACCTGATGGCTTTCCAGTAGTAAGAAGCATAATTGATTGTATGGACCTGATTCCTAGAGCTAGTTTTCTAAACAAAGCACCATATAGATTGACACCTATAGAGAATGAAGAACTTAATAAATAGGTGGAAAAGTTGTTAGAGAAAGATTTGATAAGAGAAATTTTGATTCCATGTGTTGTACCTAATGTATTAGCACTAAGAAGAATGGAGAATGTGTACTAATTCTAGAGCTATTAACAAGATCACGGTGAAAATTAGGTTTTACATGCCAAGGATGGATGACATAATGGATTGTTTGAGTGCAGAAAATTATTTTACCAAGATTGATTTGAAGAGTGATTATTATCATATCATAATCAAAGAAGGTGATGAATGGAAGACTTCTTTCAAGATAAAAGATGGTTTGTATGAATGGTTGGTAATGCCTTTTAGTTTAACTAATGCACCTAGTACTTTCATGAGGTTGATGAATGAAGTTCTCAAGAGATTTTTGGGTAAGTTTTTTATTGTTTATTTGGATGATATTTTGATATTCAATAAGACAAATGAAGAACATCTTGAGCATGTTATACAAGTATTGCAGAGATATAAAGAGGAGAAGTTGATGATTAACTTGAAAAAGTGTTCTTTTATGCAAGAGGAGATTGTGTGTTTGAGATTTTTGATTTCAAATCATGGTTTGAGAATTGATCCTAGGAATGTTAAAGAAGTTTTGGAATGGCCTAGACCTAAGAATGTGAGTGAGCTAAGATCATTTCAAGGTTTGGCTAGTTTTTACATAAAGTTTATAAATCATTTCAATTATGTTTGTAATGCTATGACTGAGACAATAAAAGGAGATAAAAATGATTTTAAGTGGACACATGGAGTTGATAAGAGTTTTGAGACTTTGAAACAAAAAAAAATTGAGTTACCTGTATTAGCTCTGTCTAATTTCAATAAGGTATTTCAAGTTGAATGTGATGTAAGTGATAGTGCAATTGGAGTTGTGTTTAGTCAAGAAAGTAAACATGTTGCTTTCTTTAGTGAAAAGTTGAATGATGCTAAAAGGAAGTATTTTGTGTATGATCAAGAGTTTTATGCTATTGTTCAAGCCTTGAAGAAATGGAGATATTATTTGATTCCTAAGGAGTTTGTGTTGTATACTGATCATAAAGCTTTATAGTATTTGGGAATTTGACATAAGTTAAATAGAGACATATGAAGTGGGTTGAGTACTTTCAAAGTTTCACATTTGTGATCAAGCATAAGAGTGGAGTTACTAACTGAGTTGTTGATGCATTGAGTAGATGTTCTTTGTTGACCAAGATGAAGGTTGAAGTTCTTAGTTTTGATGAAATGAAGGAGTTGTATGATACAAACCTAGATTTTTCTGAGGCATGGAGAGAGTATAGAGCACCAAATCCATCAGATCACATGAGTAAGTATGATGAGTATTTCATTCAAGAAGGTATGTTGTTCAAAGGAATTTAGTTATTTTTGGATACAATTGTTCAATTGTGTGTTGTCTTTGATCTTACACAAATGTCATATCAGTTATCAGTCAAAGTCTATCGAGCTCAGTTGTTCAGCAACACAAAAGACAGAGTCTATCGAGCTCAAAAGGTTAGCAAAGAAGGTCTACAGTGTCTACCAAGCATTCTCAGACTTTACCTTGTGCAGATAGTTTTTATCGATCTTTCATGGCTAGCAAAGGAAATTTAGTGTCTATCGAGCTTACTCGGTCATCAAAGCAAAATATGGCAAAAATCAGTGTCTATCGAGCTCTCACGATCAGCGAAGTAAGTTCAATTCTTACTAAGTTCACTTGGCAACCAAAGGATTTTGCAAAATTTGTAGTGTTAACCGAGTTGAGATGGTTAACTCAGGAAATTGTTTCTAGAGCAGTGTTTACTGAGCAGGGTCGGCCAATGAAGGATTCATTATTTTGTGAAATAAAGTTTATTTGTTTAATGTAATATTTGTAGCTGATTGATGTATGGTTTACTGGTAAATGTAACTTGTGAATGAGCCAACTTGGTAATTTGAATGGTATATATAAGAGGTCAAGTTGCGAATTCTAAGTGTGTGTGACGAATTTGATGTGATGCGAATGTGGAGAAGGACTGATTATTGGGAGAGCGAATTTTGAAGGATGATCAAAAATCATTGAGAAGTAGCAAATCTATATTTGATCAAGGAGGATCTAATGGTATAGAATAGAGATCTGTAATCAAAAAATTTAGTTGCATCTTATTCAGGTCAATTCATTGTTGCTTTCTTACTATTTTAGCAGTGATTTCAAAATCTCTTAACAGAGTTGGTTTAGCAGCCATTTTGTAAATCCTCTAACAAGGTGACAGTTCAGTTGAATTTTTCTAAAGACCTCTAGCAAAGCCACTCTTAACAGGGTGATTAAATCCTCTAACAGGGTCACACCTAATAGTGTGTTTTGTAACCTTTAACAGGGTTGGCTCCTAACAGGGCTCACTTCAAAAGAGTGAAAATTGGTAGCTAGTTACTTGGTGGTTTTTCCTATATTGAGTTTCCACGTTAAATCTGGTGTCTCTGGTGTTCATGTTATTTTCTTTTATATGCATGTTAATAATTATGAATTCTTAAAGATCAGTAACAAGTTAATATACTGAGTTATAGCATTTTTGTGAAGTATTTACTGAGCATCAGCAGTAACTAGTTATTTAAGACATCTAAGGGATCTGGATTTGTTTTTGTGGTAACTGATTCACCCCCCCTCTCAGTTACTCCATCTATAATTCCAACAATTGGTATTAGAGCTTTTGGTGCTTGCAGGAAAAGATTTCAAGGATCTAAGCCAAAGATTAGGATGTTTTACAAGAGAGAAATTCCAAAACTTAATAGGGACAACTTCTTAGCATGGCAGGGATTGATGAGACTTCATCTTGCTTCTATTGGTGATACAGGGCTGAAGTACCTTGATGAAAAATATGCACAACCTGTTGGCACATTATCTGTCAATGATATTGCTGAAAAGAGGACACATTAGAGCTTTTGGTGCTTGCAGGAAAAGATTTCAAGGATCTAAGCCAAAGATCAGGACGTTTTACAAGAGAGAATTTCCAAAACTTAATAGAGACAACTTCTCAACATGGCAGGGATTCATGAGACTTCATCTTGCTTCTATTGGTGATACAGGGCTGAAGTACCTTGATGAAAAATATGCACAACCTGCTGGCACATTATCTGTCAATGATATTGTTGAAAAGAGGACTCATAACAACATGATGATAGATATTGCATCTGCCCTAAGTTATGAAGAATTTGATGATATCAAGGATTGCAAAACTACCTTTGAAATGTGGAACAAGCTGAAAGAGATCTATGGAGGTGATGATAATGTTAGAAGAGCCAAAGCAAAAATTTTGAGAGGTCAATTTGATCAAATGAGGATGAGAGAGGATGAAATATTAGCAAAATATGTTGAAAGAGTTAAACCAAGTGTTAGTGCAATCAAAGCATCCGGAGGAGATATCAAGGAGGAAACATTTATAAGTAAAGTTCTTAGAACACTACTTCCCATTTATGCAATTAGAGTTTCTACAATTCAAGAAAGAAGATGTGAAGCAAATCATAAGATAAATTTAGAAGCCATAGTTGGAAGATTGACTGCATTCGAGCTAGATAGCTATGATAATTATGTTCCAGGTGCCAAGAACATTAAATCAGCATTTGAGGCCAAGCTTTCACTCAAGGAGAAAGGCAAGAAGATAAAGGATTCTCAGTTAGACAGTGATGAAGAATTAGAACAGAGTTCTAACAGTGATCTTGAGGTAGTTGAAGCTTTGCTAGCAAGGAAATATTCAAGAGGCAAAGAAAAATATAAAGGTAAGGTTCCTCTAATCTATTTTTCTTGTGAAAAAATTGGACATATTGTTGCTAGGTGCCTAAACAAGTAGAACAAGGATGAGAAGAAAGGTCACAAGTGCAATGGCAAGAAAGACTTCAAATCATTCAAGAACAAAGGTAAGGAAACCTATTTCATGGCTAAGGATTCTAATGATTATGATGGTGAAGAAGAAGATGAAATTGTTTACATTGCTATAAAGGATTAGTCTAATAATGATGAAGAAATGGCACTTATTTTTCATGTGAGAAAAAATGATACATGGATTATAGATAGTGGTTGTTCTCATCACATGACTGGTGATAAAACTAAGTTTAAACATTTTGAAAACTATGATGGTGGCAATGTGAGGTTTGCTAATAATGAACCTTGTTGCATAAAAGGAAAAGGAAGAATCTCACTAACCAAAGAACTTGTATGTGATAATACATATTAGGTAGAAGGACTAAAACACAATCTGTTAAGTGTGGTACAACTACTCAATAATGGATTCAAAGTGGAATTCATGCATAGAAAAGCCAAACTGCTGGATGACAAAGGAAAGCTGATTGGATTAGGTATTCGAACAAAAAGTAACTTGTTTTATCTTGAACTTGGTGAATGTTCATGTTTTATTGCTCAAGTTAAAGAAAGTTGGTTATGGCATAGGAGGTTGTGTCATGTGAACTTTGATAACTTGGTGAAAATAATTAAATTCAGGAAGGTAAGAGGCATTCCTAACATAAAGAAACCAGAGATTGGTTTATGCAAGAATTGTCAAATTGGCAAGATGGAAAAAAACTAGCTTTAAAAGTAAGAACTATCAGTCTGAAGAAGTTTCAAAAATTGTGCATATTGATTTGTGTGGACCTATTGGAATTGAAAGTTATACTAGTGAAAAGTTCTTCATTCTTTTTTTTGATGATTACTCAAGAATGATGACTGTTATGTATCTAAGAGAGAAATCAGAAGCATTTGAGAAGTTCAAATGGTATTTGGCCAAAGTAGAGAAGGAAACAGGCAAAAGACTAAAATGCTTGAGGTCAGATAGAGGTGGTGAATTCATTTCAAATGAGTTCAATAACTTTTGCATTGAAAGGGGAATCAAAAGACAGGTTTCAGTACCTAGAACTCCTGAACAAAATGGAATAGCTAAAAGAAGGAACAGATCTATCATGGATTGTGCAAGAACCATAATGATTGAAAAGAGTATTGCTATCAAATACTGGAAGGAAGCTATCAGCACTGCAGTCCATACCTTGAACCAAGTACAACTGAAGAAGGACTCATTCAAAACCCTGTATGAGTTATGGTATGGCTACAAACCCAATGTAAGTTACCTAAAAGTATTTGGAAGAAAATGTTACATTTTGAAAGAGTCTAGAAAAGGTAAATTTGATGTGAAGGGTGATGAAGGAATATTTTTGGGATATTCTTGCAAGAGTAAGCATATAGATGTTTGAATTTGTCTACTCACAAAGTCATAGAAAGTGCACATGTAAAAGTTGATGAGTTTGTAGAAAGAACTGAAGAAGAAAGCAAAAAGGAACCAGAAGACTATAGGAGATTTGTTTTCATTGAACCTGATACAGTGTCAAGTACACTTGTCAATCAAAAATATTCTACTCTAGTGTCTTTAGTAACTAAGCTATAGGAAGTTCAAACCAAGCTAATACCTACCAAGTCTGAAGGATCCGAGCTACAAACAGAAGCTATCGAATCAACAGCTACCGAGCTCGAGAAACCAGAACCAGAAATTGAAACACAAGAAGATGCAAGTCATTCAAAAGGCAAGGAGCTTGTGCTATCCAAGTATGTCAAGAAACATCATGCACCAGATCAGATCATTGGAGATAAATATGAAGGAACTATGACAAGAAGTAAGTTAAAAGGTACTTGTTTACTTGCTGATTTTGAACCTAGAAATGTCAAAGATGCATTAGAAAATGAAAGCTGGATTAAGGCTGTGAATGAAGAGATAGAGTAGATAGAGAAAAATAAAACATGGACTCTTGTACCTAGGTCGAAAGACAAAAATGTGATTGGAACTAAGTGGGTATTCCAAAACAAGTTAAATGAAGATGGCAAGGTGCCAAGGAACAAAGCTAGACTGGTATGCAAAGGATACTCTAAAGAAGAAGGTGTAGATTATGGAGAGACTTTTTCTCCTATTGCAAGATTGGAAGGTGTCAGAACCTTACTTGCATATGCTACCTACAAAGGATTCAAACTTTATCAAATGGATGTCAAGTCAGCATTTATCAATGGTATACTGGATGAAGAGGTTTACTTTGAACAACCTAAAGGTTTTGTTGATCCAAACAAAAAGGACATGATCTGCAAATTACATAAAGCATTGTATGGTCTGAAGCAAGCCCCTAGAGCATGGTATGAAAGACTGTGCAACTATCTTATTCAAATTAGTTTTCAAAGAACTAATGATAATAGTAGCTTGTATATCAAGGACCAGATCATAAGATTGTTTTGGTAGAAATATTTGTAGATGATACTTTGTTGACAGGAAATGATGATCTTTGCAAAGAATTCTCAGAAAAAATGAACAAGGAATTTGAAATGTCAATGTTTGGTGAGATCAAATTCTTTGTTGGTCTTCAAATTCAGTAGAATAAAAATGGTATCTACATCACTCAATCTAAATACATCAAGGAGATACTGAAAAAGTTTGGTATGGAAGACTACAAACCAGTTGGGACTCCTATGTGTACTAGATTGAAACTTACCAAGGATGATGAATCAAAAGAAGTGGATCAGACATTGTATAGATCTATGATTGGAAAGTTGCAATATGCAGTGCATACAAGACCAGACATTGCTCTTGCAGTAGGTATTGTAGCAAGATTCTCAGCAAAACCAAGAGAAAATCACATGATGGCAATCAAAAGGATCTTGAGATACTGGAAAGGAACTAAAGATTATTGATTATGGTATAAAGTTGGAGGAAATCTAAATTTAAAAGTGTTTATTGATGCAGATTGGGCAGGAAACATTGATGATAGAAAAATTACAAGTGGAAGAGCTTTCTTTCTTGGGAAAAGGTTGGTTTCTTGGACAAGTAAAAAGAAAAATTGTACATCCCAATCCACAGCAGAGGTAGAATACGTTGCAGCAGCAGTAAACTGTTCAAACATTGTTTGGTTCAAATAATTATTGGAAGGTATGAAGGAAGAAATCAAAGAACCTGTTGTTATGTTTTGTGACAATTCAAGTGCAATTAATATATCCAAAAATCAAGTGATGCATTCAAAAACCAAGCATATTGCTATAAAGTATCACTTTTCCAGAGAATTGGTGCAAGATAAGGAGATTAGATTGGAATATGTCCGTACAAAGGAACAAATTGCTGACATATTCACAAAGCCTTTACCTAAGGATGCATTCTTGTATCTAAGAGGTAAGTTAGGGGTCATTCCCCTATCAAAAGCTCACGAAAATACAATTTCAGTGATGCATCAACATGAACATAATTGAAGATCTATCAGTTGATGCAGCAAAGTAATGAAGACATTGCATATGAATTAGTACTTAAGGTACAGTGAAATTAATTTTGAGTTGTGTTGTCTTTGGCATGTGTTGTCAAAGAGGGAGAGTTAACTGTCATATCTTTCTAAAATTTGCAAGAAAAAGATAATTTATGCAAGAGGGAGAGATTACCATGAAAGAGGGAGATTACTATATTTGAGGAGTTTTTTGAAATGAAATGTAAGAGGGAGAAGCATTCTGTCAAAAAAGACTTGTTTTCAAATTTTCATTCGGCTATGACATGTTGTGTTGACATCAATGCCAAAGAGGCAGATTGTTGGATACAATTGTTCAATTGTGCGTTATCTTTGATGTCACACAAATGTCATATCAGTTATCAGTCAAAGTCTACTGAGCTCAGTTGGTCAGCAAGGCAAAAGACAGAGTCTACCGAGCTCAAAAGATTAGCAAAGAAGGTTTACAGTGTCTATCGAGTGTCTCAAACTTTACCTTGTGCAAAAAGTTGTTACCGAGCTTTCATGGTTAGCAAAGGAAATTCAGTGTCTACCGAGCTCTCACGATCAGTGAAGGAAGTTCAATTCTTACCGAGTTCACTTGATAGCCAAAGGATTTTGCAAAATTTGCAGTGTTAACCGAGTTGAGATGGTTAACTCAGAAAATTGTTTCTAGAGCAATGTTTACCGAGCAAGGTCGACCAATGAAGGATTTCATTATTTTGTGAAATAAAGTTTATTTGTTTAATGTAATATTTGTAGCCGACTGATGTATGGTTTATTGATAAATGTAACTTGTGAATGAGCTGACTTGATAATTTGAATGGTATATATAAGAGGTCAATTTGTGAATTCTAAGTGTGTGTGATGGATTTGATGTGATGCGAATGTGAAGAAGGACTGATTATTGGGAGAGCAAATTTTGAAGGATGATCAGAAATCATTGAGGAGCAGCAAAGCTATATTTGATCAAGAAGGATCTAATGGTACAGAATAGAGATCTGTAATTAGCAAATTCAGTTGCATCTTATTCAGGTCAATTCATTGTTGCTTTCTAACCATTGTAGCAGTAATTTCAAAATCTCTTAACAGAGTTGGTTTAGCAGCCATTTTGTAAATCCTCTAACAAGGTGACAATTCAGTTGAATTGTTCTAAAGACCTCTAGCAAGGCCACTCTTAATAGGTTGATTAAATCCTCTAACAAGGTCACACCTAACAATGTGTTTTGTAACCTTTAATAGGGTTGGCTCCTAACAGGGCTCACTTTAGAAGAGTGAAAATTGGTAGCTAGTTACTTGGTGGTTTTTCCCATATTGAGTTTCCATATTAAATCCAGTCTCTAGTATTCATGTTATTTTCTTTTATGTGCATGTTAATAATTATGAATGCTTAAAGATTAGTAACAAGTTAATCTATTGAGTTACAGTATTTTTGTGAAGTATTTACCGAGCATCAACAGTAACTAGTTATTTAAGACATCTAAGGGATCTAGATTTATTTTTGTGGTAATTGATTCACCCCCCCTCTCAGTTACTCCATCTATAATTCCAACAAGTTATGTATATCAAGAAGTGCCATGAGAGTTAAGTTTATTATGGAAAAGCATTGTGGTGGTTTGGCTAGACATTTTGGACTTGATAAGTCATTGAGTTTGTTAAAGGACAAGTATTATTAGCCACGAATGTATAAGGATGTTCAGAAGTTTGTAAGGAGTTGTGGAATTTGTCAACTTGCAAAAGGAGTAAGTCAGAATATTGGATTATGTATACCTATTTTTGTTCCCAAGAAACATTGGAATGACATCAGTATGGATTTTGTTCTTGGATTACCTAAGATAGCAAGAGGGTATGATTCCACATTTGTTGTTGTGGATAGATTTTCTAAAATGGCACATTTCATACCATGTAAGAAGACATCAGATGTTGTGCATATTGCTAAGATTTTCTTGAAAGAGATTGTTAGATTGCATGGATTACCAAAAAATATTATTTATGATAGAGATAGTAAGTTTTTTGGTTATTTTTGGAGGACTTTGTGGAAGAACATAGGTACTGAGTTGATATTTAGTTCTACATTCCATCCATAGATAGATGGACAGATAGAGGTTGTGAATAGAAGCTTGAGTATTTGTTAAGATGTTTAGATGAAGATAAGTTGAGTAATTGGGATATGCTATTGACACAAACTAAGTTTTCATATAATAATTATGTGAATAGGAGTAAAGGAAAAACACCTTTTGAGATTGTTAATAGAATGCAGCCTAGAGGAATATCATATTTGAGGGATGTTGCTAGTGAAGAGAAGAGAAGTGTTGAAGGGGAAGAATTTGCTAATTTTATAAATCTTTGTATGAGGAAGTGAAGTTGAATTTGGAGAAAAGTAATCAAAAGTATAAGGAGAATATTGATAAGTTTAAGAGACATCATGTTTTTGAAGTTGGTGATGAGGTGATGGTTCATTTGAAAAAAGGAAGATTTCCTATTGGAACATACACTACGTTGAAGATGAAGAAGTTTGGACCTTGTAAGATCTTCAGGAAATTTGATAATGGTAATGCTTATAAAGTTGAGTTACCTAATGACATGGATATATATCCTATATTCAATATTTCTAATTTGTATAGGTATCATGAGTTAGATAATGAAGTTGTATCGGATGATTATTCTAAAAAGTAGATTGAAGAGGTTGAACAGATATTGGATCAGAGAGTTGGTAAGAGTGCAAGAGGAAAAGATTTCTATGAGTATTTGGTAAAGTGGAATAATAGACCAGTTAAAGATGTTGCATTGATTTCTCAATCTGAGTTGGATTCAGCTCAGGTTGTGACACGTGCATGATTCAGGAGAATCATTTCTCTCAACCCTAGTTGTCTGATGTAGGAGCATCCTGGGTTGCCTTGTAATCCTACTTATTTGTTCATTCCAGCAGCGTAAACCAAGTTCTTGTAGTGTTAACCAAGTTCTATCAGTGCTTATCAAGTTGCACTAGTTATTGAGTGGCTATGTTGACCAAGTGATAGTTTTGACTGAGTTCATGTATCAACTGAGTTATAGTCCAAGTTCTAGTATTGATCGAGTTGCATTTTGGGTTGAGTTCAGTGTTCATTGAGTTGTAGTTATAATTGAGTTCAGTATTGACTAAGTTCCAATGTTAACCAAGTTTTCCAATGTTGACCGAGTTTTCTTTCATGCGTCGTGTGAACTTGATATTTCTTGATGCTTGGTTCCTTCTTTGACCGAGTTTGTATGTGATTGGTTCTTAGTTTGAGCTGACTCATGTATTTAATTTGGATCATAAATTTAATGATAGGATCTTGTCTTGGGATGAGTGCAGACTGTTTTGAGGTTGCCTTTTCTTTTATGTAATGTTCTAGAATCTTTTGTAAGTCATTTTGGAAAGTATAAGCAAAGGTATTTGGTTTAGTTTAAGGTAGGACTTAGAGAGTTTAGGGCAAATGTTTTTGGAATTGCGAATTTGAAGTTGGATCGTAGATCTTGAAGTTGTAGTTGCTATCTGGTTGTAACATAAATGGCCTTACAAATGGGCATGTATGCTGATAATTTGATCAATCAATAAAAGTGGTTTATTCTCTCTCTCCTCGGTGTTGTTCTTTGTGTGTTTGCTTCTGTTGTGTTTACTCAAAAAGGTGTTTGGATAGTTAGGTGTGCCTTTGGCCCTAGCTGTTCAACCCTCCTTTATTATTACTAAATACAATAATAAATTATGATTCTAAAAATGTCATGCAATATAAATAAAGTAAAGAAAAGAAAGAAAATAACATTTTAAATAAAAAGTGCTTTAAATGTGCATGAAACGATTTAATAAATTATCTAATATTTATTTTAAAGTAAGTTGTCTTTTGGACAAGAGCCCATAAGGAAATGGTAATTTGTGAGCCTCTCATCAGATAGGTCGGATTCAAAACCACTCGAATTAACTTATAATTATAATTAATCTCAACAAAGAATAATAATTAATCTAGGCTTTGGCTCATTACCTATCAAAAAAAGTAAGTGTTCTTTTATTAAATTAAAAATTAGTAAACTCTAGTTAGGGTTAGGGCTCTTTATCAGAGTTTTTTGGGTCATTTTAGAGATGGACAAGTTTTGAGAGAACAATTGGATGAAGAGTTGGAATTAGCAGGTTTACACAAAGGTTCATGGTGATTTAACATTGAAGTTAAAGAGTAAATTCAAAGCTTAGGAATATTTTGGATCATGTGTTTTAGGCTTGTGTTATCTTGGAAATTTCACAAATTTGAGGTAGGGTTTGAGAATCTTATTAATCTTTCCTTTAAAAAACTTGTCTTCTTTGTGCCTATCAAGTTGCATTGTAGTGATTGTTAAAATTTATGAATGGTTTTTATTTGTGAAATTTAAAAGAGTAATTACTTCTAAGTTCCATTATTTTTGAGAAATTAGAAGAAAATTTATTGTCCTTGTGTAGAACATTCTAATAAAACCCAAATCTAGAAACCCTTGTTTTGAAATTAGCAAAACCATGTTGCATGAAATCTATCAAAACCCTAGGTTCTTGAGAAACCTTATATGTAAAATAATTAGAAAATTGGAATATTCATCCAATTTAGAGTTTGATTAAATGCCTTTGCAAATAATCTATATAATTAAAACAAGTTAAAAGTCAAAGATGAATTAGACACTCTCATTCAAATAAGAAGTTAAATCTAATATTGAAATTAAAAAATTAAGAAAAATTATATGACAAAATATACTACATATTTTATAAATAAAATAGTATATATTTATTGTGAAAAGAATTATGTTTAAAAATATATATGTATAAAGATATACATGCAAATCAATGTATATATGCATGTAAAGGAATAAATACAAATGGATATGCTTATGCATGTGAAAATGAATAAATGTTTGTTAGAAAATTTGATAGAACAAGGACGCATAGCGTCAAGTTCCTGCCGAAAGCTTATAAGATCAAAGTATTAAAATATTAAAAATGTATGCAATATAGCTAGGTCCCGTAGTTGTTCCAGTTCTTGCTAAAGTAGCTTATCCAGATCTTGCTAAAGTAGCTTATCCAGATCTTGCTTCCGTTGTTGCCTTTACAGAAAAAGATCCAAATTCTTATGTTCGTGCACTTTCAATAGTAGGGGATAGACAAATTCTGACCCAAGCTTATGGAGAGGAGGGCGTCCATCTTATATATTATATACGTTATACAACCAGTCATCTTAGTAGAATGTCAATTGATTTCTTAATACTTATGTATGTTTAGCTTAAGTCTTATATAATTCAAGTGTTTAGATTCTCCTTTAAGCAAAATTAAATTGTAATTTACAATGTTCAATTTGCAAGTTTTACAAAAGAATTTTATTCTAAGACATATATGTTTATATTACTATTTTATGACTTTTATTAAACGCTATTATTAATTTTTGTAATTAACAAATATAAAGATAGAAAAAAATGATATAAAGCTTTATTCCTTTATTTGTTAAACTAATTTACATTATAAAACTAGATTTTCCAAATATTTACATTGTAGAAAAGTCTAAAGTTAAGGAGAAATATATTTTAATTTAATTTTTCAAGAAAATATATGTCAAAACATGAAGAAGATATTCTTACATATTGTCAAACTTATTTATTTCATTTCAGCAAGTTGTCTTATCATATTAATGGTAGCAAAGATATTCTTACATATTGTCAAACTTATTTATTTCATTTGAGTGAGTTGTCTATCATAGTAATGGTAGCTATAAAGTTTCAACCAAAAAAAATAAAGTGAAAAAATAAAAGCTAACTCATGACTGTAGCAAGGATGCACCCAATAAGATTAGAAATAAATACTTTTTTGCAAATTAGTAAAATATCAATATATTTTAGAACTATATAGAGTTAAAATTTTTTGAAAAATAAAAGAATATGATTGGATACTTTAATTGGAAAGTAGCATTTCACTGAATGCTATAGTATCCTGCCTTCGGCAGGAACTAATAATCATGCATGTTTAAAAGTAAATAGGCATGTGAAAATAATGCATGCAAGCTTATTTTTATTTTATATATATGTATTTGAAATTATATTTTTAAAAATTAAATATTTATTTTAGATTTTTTTTTAAAAAATTATATATATATATATATATATATATATATATATATATATATATATATATATATATATATATATATAATTTATTTATTTTGAAATTTAAGTAAATAATTAAATTATTATTTGTATATGTGTTATAAAAAACTAATATTTTTGTTTATAGAACTAAGTTCACTTAACTATTGTTGGAATATAATCTTATGACATATTTATAAACGCACGTGTAGTTATAAGTTGGTAAATATTTGATTATGATTTAGTTATATTTTAAGTGAAGTTATAGTGAAGTTAATTAGATAGTCATTTATTTATGGTGAGTAGATATGCCCGTGGCTAACTAATCGGCCCAATTACTATTATTGTCATTTTTTATTAAATACAAAATACAAAAACCATTGTAAAATAATTTTGATATTAATTATTAAATCTACAAAAATGGAATTCAGTCTACTACGTAGATGCTTCCGAGTAAATATAATGGGTGGAATTATATTTAATTTAATTAGAGTTATAATTTAATTATAATTATGATTTAAGTTAAGCTATTTATAATAGAACTATGAGTTCAATGAAAATTAATATCAATATTGGACTTATATGGAAGTTAAAGTAATACTCTAAGAATAGTATTGATATTAATATTTAATATAATACTTTATATTATTAACTAAGTCATTTATAATTTAAGATCATTTAGATTAATAATAGCATGATAATATGAAATATCAATATTTAATTAAGAGTGAATTTTTGAGTTGAATATTAAATTATTTAATAAATTAACGAAAATAATATGATTATGATATTGATTAATCATGGTGATTTAATATATATGAAGAATTTATTTACACATGTACTATAGGAATTCATGCATGTTTTTTAACATAAGCTCTTATAGCCAAATTGAACCTTAGAATATAAATTAATTTCAATGCAAAACTAAACATCATTTATTATTATTGTGCCTTCTTAGTATATGTCTTTCTTGTATCTTCTTTTATGATATTTTGGGGGTTATGTAGTTGGTCAATTAGTATTGAACACCAGAGGCTATAGGATTCTATTTTCTATGTGACATGATGTAACCAGTTTATGTCTCAATTAGTCCATGAATGGTTTGGGGTGTAAGTGTGAGTAATCCTTATTGTTCCAATCATTATGTCTTTAAACCAAAAGGATGACGGCCATTATTTTGTTAAGTTCAATTTACTTGGTCACCTTATGTTATCATTTGTGTTGATGTATACTCTTGATGGTTGTATCGTGTATTATTTTACTTTATAATTTACTCTATAGTTGTCTATATGTGTGATGTACTCTATCATGGAGGTGGATGCTATTAATATTGATTTATCATTATTCTAACAATTATGAGGCTTTGTGGATTGTTACTATGATTATAAGTTATCCATTATGGAATGGGTAATTCTATGAGATGTTATATTGAGATGGACAATGAATCCTTGTGTGGATGTGATACTCTTTCATATGCTCCATTAATTTACATGGTTGACTTTCGTAATTATGGTTTATGAGAATTTTTTAAATATTATTTAAATTATTTTGGATGGAGCATTTGGGTAGGTTATCTAGGTGTGTAGGGTAGAAGTAGCTTGCAACAGGGATTGGGGCCCAAAGTGGCTGCCAGAATAACTCATTGTTAGTAACTTAATTAAGTGATAACACTACACATTAAATGGGGATTTTAAAATGAATTAAAAATATTAAGTGTTCCTTGCTCATGCCTTGAGCACTAGTACAGAATAGGATGGGAGTGGGAGAAGATGCTTGATTACGATCTTGCATAGTTAGTTTCCCTGTCTGTACAAAAAATATTACTAATGTTGCATAGTCACTTTGGGGTCAGGGTTTAGAGAGACTGCCAAGGTAACCTTAGATTTGACTCATGTGATGACACTTCCCCATAGCATCTTAGGTTTCCTACTTACATTTATATTTATAAAAAAAAATGGGTTGCCTCTAGGATCACCTTTTCGTATGAGTAGTACCACTTGTTGTAGAGAGCTTTTAGGATCCTTGCCTAGGATTGGTGTTGTTCATTATGTGGTTCGATTATCCATGTGTGGATCAAACATTATGTCCCTTGCATGGTGGGAGTGGGAGCCTAATTAGGTGACCACACGATCAGGAGTTAGTGACTTCTTACCATTTGAGTTCCCCCTTAGATTGGAAGATAAGATGTTGATGTTCATTGATGCAATTGTACCATTCTTTCTTATTCTTATCTTAGAGGTTTTTTTTTGGTTGGTGTGTATGTGTGTGTGTGTGTGTGTGTGTGTGTGTGTGTGTGTGTGTGTGTGTGTGTGTGTGTGTGTGTGTGTGTGTGTATTCATATATCTCGAGATCCTATGAGATTATGTATTATATTATTTTGTACTTGTATTTATTGTTACATGCCCTATGACATGTGCATTGGATGTTCTTCATTGTGTCAATTTTACTTATGTATTTGCTTATGAAATTATGTTTTTGCTTTATGGCTATGGATATTATACTTAAGATTAAAACTAATTAATAAAACTTTCTTAAACATGACTCAACGTGAAGGAACCCTTGAGAAAATAGAAACCATATTTGTAATTGTTTATGTGTACTTCATGTATATGTGTATATTTATTTTGCAATGTTATTACGTTGTCCAAATTTTAAAAAAATATTCAGTAAAATATTGTAACATACTATGTTAATTTCTCTTGGGTTCTCGGGCAGGTCATTACATCTCGTATCAAAGCCCGAGTTTCTACACTAGGAACTCTAGGCATATCATGTGCCACTACATAACAAGTAGTAGAAGTTGCGCTAATATTTTAAAAATAAGACATATCAACTAAGAGTTAGACAACAAGTGGAACAATAAAAAAATGAAAAAACAATATAACCTTTTTTTTAAATGTTTAGTAAAACATTGTAACCTAGTAGGTTAATTTCTCTTGGGTTTAAGAGCAGGGCATTACGTGATATCCTCAACCAATAAAATAATTAATGATAAAAAAATGGTGTCACATATATATAAATGTGAACATCAATTAAATAATTCATTATACTTAACATTAAAAATTGGTTTTTTTTGCTCCTACTTGTCATGCTTAAACAATGCCCAAAATGAAATTAAAAAAATGGAGAAAAATGGAAAAAATACCAATAATAATGAAATATTAGAAAACCAAACAAATTGCAAAGCAACACTATTTAGAAAATTCTAAACTTTAGATTATACAAAATATTTCAGAAGGCACAACTACTAGCAAATTTGACCACATGAAAACATATGTACCACCTCATTCTAGGCTAACAAGAATGTGCTTAGAAAATAGGGAAAAAAAAAGTGAAGACATATTGAGATGTTGTTGGCATTGTTATCATTGATGTCAAAACCTTCATATTGACTCTTGGTGATATTGGTTGGTTGTTAGCAATATCAATTATATGTCCCTTGGTTGTTGGTAAAATATCAAAAGTTTTAGTTATATACAAAACATGTTAAGTATGTACAATTTTGGTGCTTGATGGAAAGTGTACTTGATTCTATTTATGGGTCATATATTTTGGTACACTTGTATGCTTTTGGTAATTAGATTTGCTTGGAGTTGAATGTCAATACAGTTTGGTTGTTATACTGACAATATTCTTCCAGGTGTTTCCAGTATATGGACAAACTAGTTAATCATATGGTTATGGTAGTTTGTTGTAAATAGATTCCATCAAGTTTCATCTATCGGTGAGTTCAGATATTTTGTGGATCAATTTTTGGTCTTGGTTGTGGTGCTCTAATAGTTTCAATAAATGTAACATGCATTGTTCACATCTTAAGTGAAAACTGTATTTAGGTCTTGTAATAGTGTGTTATAAAGAATTCTTAAGTATGGCCTAGATTTAGGATCGGTGGTAATATGTTAAATATAATTGTAATCATTTTTTTGAATCATGGTAGACACAATATTTTGGTGCGTTCAACATATTATGATCGAATATCTATATAAATAAAGAAGATATTTTGTATCTGAGAGATATGAGATGGTATGGAACATATAGCATAAGATTGTGAGGAGATGATATAGTGTGAATTTGTGAGTGCTTGGTAGTAATGTATGTGAGTTGAAGTTCAATATCGTATACTGTGGATAGATCAAGAAAGGCTTTGCATACATAGCTATAATTGATTAGATATATATACAGTGAGAAGATCAACAATTGAATCTACAATTGAGTGTGGTAAGTGAGGTTAATAGTAGTGTTGTTTCATGTGTATTCCAATGCAATTTTATCAATTCAAGTTTTGTCTGTAAAACATATTGTTGTATAAGGCTAGGTAGCTTTACTGTTAGTGAGACAACTGTAGTGAACCAAACAAGAATGAACAAAGTGGCAGTGGGTCTCTTGTAAAATCATCTTAACAAGTTTCACCTTAATTGGTGTTCATTTCATTATAATTAGTTTCTATGTGGATTTTCCTAATTTGAGTTTCCACTTAAATTTTAGTGTTCATTAAGTTGGTGTTTTGTGTTTCTCATGTTCATAATTGTTATAAGTTTTAGAATGTTTAAAGTGGTAGAGCATAAGTTAATACATATAATTGTTTTATTTACTTGAGCAATTTGTGAGATTACACTTTTAGTAAAATATTTAGAAAAATCTCATGAATAATTAACTCCCCCCACCTTCATTTATTCAATATGTTCAACAATTGCTATCAAAGCTTGATCCCATACAAATAAAGCTCAACTACTTGAGGGAGATCTAGGATGGAAGATGAATACTACTCTAATGAGGATTGGAAAAACATGATGAGTGACATTAAGAGTATTGAATCAGAAAATGTGGAGCTAAAATAAAATCTAAAGGAAGCTACTGCATGTTATCACAAAGCAAGGGATCAAATTCAAAACAAGACAAAAGGAAGATAGTTAGAAATTGAAAAAATAAAGAGAAAAGGTGGTAGATCTCGAAAAGATGATGCGCACAAGAAAACATACTAAGAAATTTGTCAAAGATAGATTAAAGTACAAAACAAAAGGCTTTAAGGAGATTGATGAAGATCTAAAGAATGTTGTCAATCAGAAAATAGAGGAATGGAAGAAAATTGAAGATAGTCTCAATTAAGTCATCAAGAGGAATTCAAAAAGAAATGAGAGGTTAGGAATAGAACTAAAGAAGTTGATCTAAAGAACGGTTTATGAAAGTAGCACTATGTTGGGTCAACTTTTAGCCCTGTAGAAAACTCACAAGAATAAAGAAGTATAAGGGTTTACTTGTGAATGGTCAAATCTAAAGGACAAAGGCAAATAGAAGGTAGTTGAAGATGAAGTGAAGGATGAGATAACAAGAGAAGTCATAAATTTGAATAAATGTACAAGAAGGCATCCATTAAGGCAATTAAATGCTCAAAGGTACTTATCTTTTAATGGTTGTTGTTACATTTGCAAGAATTTTGGTCAAAAGGCAATTGAAATTAAGATGAGAAAGGAACAAGAAGTTCAATGCTTTAGCTATCATAAATTTGGTCATAAAGAAAATCAATATAGAATTCAAGCTTCTAACCTAGTTAAGAGAAATACAATGAATAATATATTTTGTGGGAATTGTTATATATGTCACAAAATATGATCAAGGCTACTAAAGGGAGATATATGGTTCAATCAATGAGAACACGTTAGAGGAATGTTAATTAATCCAAATATGGTCATATTGGTCATTATGCTAACACATATTGATCTAATGATGTTTCAATTAATACTGGAAATAATACTTGTGATATCAAGTAAAGCTTAGAAGCCAATCATGGTATGGAAGAAGAAATATGTTGGTGAAGAGAGTCTTATGGTATTGGATCTTGTACTAGCTTTTCCAGTAACTAACCCAAATGTTTTGGTTCAGGTGGAGTATTAACATCCTATATCATTCACTTCCCCTACTCAAAGTGGTATCAATTGCAACTGGTTTCTCTATGGTATGTTGAATGAAGAAATAACTATTGCAGTTGTCTTGGTTGATTGATGTGTGCAGTACATTTTGATTACATTGTCAATAATTAAATTTGGTGGGAATATTAAATATGATGCATCATGGTTATAAAGGCAAGAATTTGAAATCATTTTCCATTAGTACAAGAAGAAAATTTTGAAGGTTTCAGCAGAGAAAGCTTGAAGAGAGAGATTTGAGAGCAATAATGGAGCCACATCTAGTGGTTTGAAGTGTCGGTCTAAGTTTTTTGAAGAAGCTAAAGGAGGCTAAGCTAAAAGTGATTGATCATAGCAGAATTGAGCAGGTGGAGTTTGGTTTGTTAATAATAAGGACTTCATTATTCTTGTTGAGTTGGTTTCAAGATACAAACCTAGTTTTGGACAAACCATATCAAGTGACAATGGAAATAATTGAAGACATTATAGGATTGTGCAACATTGGTAATTTACTTAGAAAGATGTCGAATAATTACGAGGTAGAGTAACTAACTGGAATTGACTGAGATCAATGTGCACTTCTTATCGATGCCCTTGAAGATTTGGTCGTAAGGTATGTCGCCTATGGCATCTCTTACAAAATTCAGTTTCAAAATCATAATGTTGTGCCCTTGGTGTTAGCTATTTATATTGCTCATAATATTGTAAGAAAGAATATTCAATTTGATTTATGCAAGATGTTGCTAGATAGTTTTATTGAGAATGTGAAGATGTTTGTTTAGGATGTTCTATGGTTTTAGATTTTATTCATTGATCATGTGTTCAACTTTTTACTTCATGAGATCATTACTTGGTAAAGAGAACTATAGAATTGATATTGACCATAATAATACATCATACATTCAACTGTACATGAATCACAAAACATTTAATACAATTATCATACATTCCAAGTTATGCCCTACAAGAATGTAGAATGGAAGACCAACATCCATGTATGCAAATAGATTTGCAAATATCTAAGATTATTGGAAAATAGGGTAGATGAATGCAAGGCATATTTCATATCTTTGCAAGAGAGTTTTGGCCCAGTAAGTCATTGTGAGGAAGGTTCATCCTCAAGTCACAAAAGATTGGATGTTGTCAATGGCTCTTCTCCAAAACCTAATTGGAGAAAGAGAAAAATAAGTGCTAAAGAAAAAAAAAATGTTTTTACTAACTCGAAGGATGAAGAAGAGGCTAAGAAAGAGAAGGAAGCAGACGAAAATATAGAAGAGGAAGAAGAAATTAGAAAGATGTTGTTTCTTTTTCAGAATCAGACTCTATATTCTAATGTGGTCTAGTCTTTACTAGAAGATGATGAATTTGACAAAGTTGGTGAACTAAGAATTGGTTGTTCATTATTAAGCGTGGTAGAGATAAAGGAGTTGGTGACTAATCATTTGATCGGCATGAATATCATGGTTTCTAGTGTGTCTAGTGTACTACTACCTAAATTGGTCAAGGTATTAAGAGTAGGTTCTTGCATAGTGGAGCTAATTGTAGAAGGTTCAAGGTATCTATTGAAAACAAATGTATTGATGCAAAGAAGAAACTATTTAGAATTATTGGTGATATCAAAGATTGTGTAAAGGAAATCACATATATACACAAATATCATCTTTGGTAGCCTACTTTTGTAGACAATTTTAGAGGCAAAGTTGAAGTTGTTGAGGAAGAGCTGAATGAGCTAGGGAAGACATATGACTACTTCAAAGACAAGGAAGGAAAACAAAGGATAGAACTTCATCAACTACAGGCTAAATTTCTATTATTGTAGAGGCAAAGAGAAAATTTGGTGAAGGCTTTTTTATTGATAAAAAAACTGGTAGAGATTCAATTAGAGCATGTTACTGACATTTGTCTTGAGGTATAGAATTATAAATTGATGCATCTACTAATGAGGTGTTTGTGGTTGTGAGCTTTTGGATGATCAGTCTTTTTTTTTTTTAGTTTTGGTGTTTTGACACCAATGCCAAATGGGAGATTGTTAACATATTGAAATGTCAGTGTTGATGTCATTGATGTCGAAACCTTCATGCCTACTCTTGTCAGCGTTAGTTAATTGTTGGCAATTACAATTATATAATTGTTATTTGTCAATAAATATCAAAGATTTGAGTTGTATACATAATAGGTTCAGTGCATATAATTTTGGTGCTTGGTGATAGTTGTACTTGATTGTACTTATTACATATTTTGGTACCCTTCATGCTTTTGGTGATCAAAGTCGAATTGAGATTTCAATCAATACCTATTGACTTCTATACTTATAGTATTCTTCATGCTCTTCCTAAAATCAAGACATTTATGAGTTCATCAACCGGTAATTATAGTTTGTTCTAGACATATTCCATCAAGTTCCTTTCATCAGTAGGTTCAAATATTTTGTAGATGAAATGTATGCCTTGTTTGTGGTGTTTCGAGAGTCTTGATAAATGTAATATGCATTGCATACATCTCAAGTGTGACTTATAGTTGGATCATGTGGTAGCATGTTGCAAAGAATTCTTAAGTACAACTGTACTTTTTTTTAATTCATGGCCAACACTCTTTTGGTGTGGCCAACATATGTATGATTGAACATCTCTATAAATAAATAAAGGCATTTTGTGTTTGAAAGATATGAGATGTTAAGGAACATATGGCATAAGATGGTGAGGAGAAGATATAGTGTGAATTTATGAGTGACTACTTGGTGGTAATGTCTGTGAATTGGAATCAAGTGTGGTAGATTGAAGCAAATCAAGGAAGGCTTTCATATAGAATTTAAATGGATCAGAGAGGATAAGAAATCAGATATACTATTGAATGTGGTAATTGAGCTTAATAGTAGAACTATTTTATGCATATACAAATGTAATCTTATTAATTCATGTTTTGTCTATGTAACATATATGTTGCATAAGGATAGCTAACACAACTGACAATGAGCCAACCGGTAGTAAGCCTCTTGTAAAAATCACCTTAAGCAGTGTTCATTGTATGACAGTTAGTTTCTCTATGATTTTATTCTAGTTTGGGTTTCTATTTAATTTCTTGTGTTCCTTGTGTTGATGTTTTATGTTTCTCATATTCACATATATTATAAGTTTGAAAATTATTTAAAGTGCTAATTCTCAAAACACAAACTGTAAATATATGTAATTGTTTTGCTCACTTGATTAGTTCATGAATTTACCAGATCAATAAAAATTAACAAATTCACTCCCACTTAGTTATTGAACTTGTTTAACACAAATCATCATGACTTTCCTTGTTTTTTTATGAAGTTCAACAACCTAAGAGACTTTCCTTATTTGTTGAAGGCATTTCATTTAACAATTTATTTTATGTTACAATACTCTTTATTTACATCTTGGCTATATCAAATGAAACAATATAAATGTTGCATAAGTTTGTTAAGAATACACAAGTATTTCTCAAACCATGAGAAATGCAAAAAAATGTGATTGAAAACATATAACAATTATTTTGTTGTTAAGCAATGTTCATCAAGAGGGTTTATTTTATATCTTAAGTTATTAGAATATACCAATACCTAGGTAAATTCAACAAGATTCATATTTTTCAAAACTATATATATATATATATATATATATATAGAGAGAGAGAGAGAGAGAGAGAGAGAGAGAGAGAGAGAGAGAGAGAGAGAGGTGAAAATTTATTCAAGCTGAAAGAGAAACACGAACAAACAGAGAAAGGGCATCAAACAGCCCTGTCAAGATCAACCAAGTGATCAAGTTCATGGGACAAGCCAATCGGAAGTTAAGTCTTATCAACAATGTTCCAATTACACATATGGTCAAAAACCCGCTTCGTCAAACAATTAGCAACACTATTCCATTCCCTGGGAATATGAGCGAAAGTAACAAACTCCAAAGAAGTACACAAATTGTGAATCTAGTCCGCAATCAAAGCTAACTTCCAACTAACACCTTTAGAATATTGTCGATTCAGAAGTTGTATCACCACTTGTGAGTCAGATTCATAGATAAGCCTTCTCCAACCAAGGTCACAAGCATTCTTCACAGCATACAAAATAGTTATGGCCTCCATCAGGTTGTTAGTGTGATGACCTTTATAAATAGAAAACACAAACTGGACATCCCCCTTACTATCTCTACCAACACCACCAATGCTAGCAGGGCCTGGATTTCCCTTGGAAGACCCATCCATGTTGATTTTAAGAATACCCTGTTGAGGGGCACTCCACTTCCCCACCGTATTTATCTTTCGCAAAGGATGTCTACACATCTTTCTTAGCAATTTTCCATGTGGGGGGAACATTCAGACAATTATTGAAAATATCCTCCCCTAGTTCCATGGCCTCATAAGTGTCACATTTTGCAAAAACAGTTTCCCCAAAAAAATGGAGAATTTTTCACCATAAGTGAGGAACCTTTAAAAACTCATCCTTAAAGATACAACGGTTCCTTTCCAACCAGATATGCCAAATAATAAAGGAGGGTCCAAGAGTCCAAGCAACTGGAAGAAATGAAGTCTTGACAAGAGCCTTACCCTAGCGAGCAAAGAATTCTGCCAATGAGGAAACATGCCAACATGATTGGTTCCACGCATTCCACCAAGACTGTCAAATATGTCTAGTGAAAGAGCATTGGAAAAAGAGATGAGAGATATTTTCTTCACTAGCCGGCATAGAACACACATTGAGGGTCCTTGGAAGCCACGCTTGCATAAATTATCCCATGTAAGACATCGGCTATGGACCACCAACCACATTAAAAAATTAAATTTGGGCCAAGAAAACTTGTACCAAACTTGCTTCCACCAAGGCATTTGAATGTCCCCCAACGTCTGCCGAAGAAGCTCAACATATCTTGCAGACACTAAAAATTTTCCTAACAAATCTTCACTGTCCCAAGCAAGAACATCATTACCCACTAAAGTAGTACACTCACGAGAGTGCAAAATCTGAAACAACTCCTTCTCATCCTCCTCAAATCCTCCCAGAGGCCATTCAGAAGGGTGTTCCAACGAAAGAAAGGAGCCAAACCTCTAACACACCCTATCTTATAAAAATCAACTGTGTCCCAACTAGCAGCACTAAAATTTTGATAGAAGGCATGTAGCTAAGGATGAGTGATAAGAATAGAAGGTGCCCATCCCAAGAGTCAAGCCAAAATAAAGCTTGTGATCTCGAATGACAATTCCAAAATAAACCATCTTTAACCAACTGAGCTCCAAACTTTAGCGTATTCCAAATCATGGATCCTCTCCCTTCCAGAGGAAAGTGGTGAAATTCAACCACATCAATATCTAAAAAATACTTATGGGTGAGAATATGAGCCCAAAGTTGATGTTGGTTAGTACACCAATAGCAATAAAGTTTTGCAACAAGAACCTGTCCATTTAAAATAGCTAATTGTAAGCCAAGGCACCCTCCTTCTGAGGTCTGCACACTATTTCCCATTTAACCAGACTCCACTTAGAAGTTGAAAGGTTCCCACTCCAAAGGAATTGACGGGACAGAGCATCAAATTCCTGAAGAAAATAGATAGGAGCAACCTAAACAAAACACCTATAAATAGGAAGGGCTTGAATAACTGATTTTAATAGAGTCAGGCGAGCAGTAGTTGATAGTCATCAATGAGTCCAATGATTAACCTCTTGTTGTAGTTTATCAAGCAAAACTTGCCAAGAAGATCTCGGATGTCTACCAACAGTAAGAAGAATACCCAAATAAACAAAGGGAAGAGACCCAATTTGAAACCTCAAAATAGCAGCAATACGCCTTTGAATAGCCTGGGGAGTATTGAAGAAGAAAATGGAGGATTTGTTTTCGTTAACTTTTGTCCCGAAGCTAAAAGATACACATCCAAAGCATGCCTAACAGAAGTAGCTTCCTAAAGACGAGCATATCCCATAAATAAAGTATCATCCACAAACTACAGATGTGAAATAGGAGGCAAGCCAGCACCCCATTTCCACCCATGAATCAAACCTTGGTGAACACAAAGCTTAAGAAAGCGGCCCAAACCCTCAGCTAGAATGATAAAGAGATAAGGTGAAATAGGATCCCCTTGGCGAAGTCCTCTAGAGGCACCAAAGGACTTTGAAGGAACACCATTCACCAGAACAGAAAAAGAAGTTGAAGTAACACAACTCATAATCCAGTTCACCCATTGTTGGCAAAAACCAAAGGCCAAGAGGATCTTTTGGAGAAAACTCCATTTGACTCTATCATAAGCCTTAGCCATATCCAACTTAATGAAACATAGCTCACTCTCTTGATGTATGCATAGAATGAATAACTTCAAAAGCAATAACAATTCCATCAAGAATTTGCTTACTAGCCACAAAACCGCCTTGTTCCTCTGAAATCACAATTGGAAGGCATATCATGAGTCTGTTAGCAATCAATTTGGTGATAATTTTGTACACAACACTACAAAGAGCAATGGGACGAAAGGAGTCAAGATTGTCAACACCTTCTTTCTTAAAGATAAAGAGTCAATAAAGTACGGTTCAATGCATGAAGCATTTGCTTATTCTAAAGGGATTCCTTAACCCCCTCCAAGAGATCCATATTAATAATTTCCAAAAATTCCTGAAAGAATTCCACAAGGAAGCCATCTGGGCCTGAAGCTTTACCTTTATTCATCTCAAACACAACCTCTTCAAGTTCAGATATCAAAATTGGACAAAGAAGAGAATCATTCATAGCATTAGTGATAAGAGAAGGAATGCATGAAAGAATTAAGTTCTCCTCAGCAGCAGGTTGAGAATCCTCAGTAAAAAGGTTAGAATAAAATTGAAGGGCTTTCTTGGTCATAGCAAACTGAGAAGAAATCTTAAGTCCTTCAGTAGTAACAAGAGAAGAAATATACCCTTTTATTACAACAAGCCTGAACAGAATGATGAAAAAAAATAGTATTTCTATCCCCTTCCTGTAGCTAATCAATGTGAGCCTTTTGTTTCCAGTAAATCTCTTCCCGAAGTTCCCATTCTTCCACATCCCGCATAGCCTAGGATTCAGCCCTGCCAAGAGCCTCTGTAATCCCAAAGTCCCTGATTTGGAAAGTAATCATTGCAAGATGATCTAGAGCATTCCTCTTTCTAGATTGAAGGTTCCCAAAGCAAGAAGTATTCCATCTCTTAAGATGATATTTGACATATTTAAGTTTCTGCTCAAAGACAACCATAGCCGTGCCATAAGCTGGGCCACCCTCTCTCCACCACTTAGCCACCAAATCATAAAGGCACGAGTCTCGGAGCCACATAAGCTGAAATCTAAAAGAAGGGTTCTTAGGGAGTGCAACACGAGAAGAGAACCTAATTGGCCAATGATTAAAACCTCTCCAATCAAGAATTTCAAAACTCGTAATTAGGCCACCACCAACCCAATAACATGAAACAAGAAACCTATCCAAACGTTCTGAGGTAGCTTCCTAACCACTCTATCTATTGTTCCACGTGAAAACCCCATTTGAAGGCTTAACATCAATAATAGAAAGAACATCTACCTGGGCTTGAAAAAGGTTAGAAGCAGGGCCAAGCCTAGGCCAACCTCCTCTTTTCTCCTCAAGACTTAAAATATAATTAAAATCACCTCATAAAATCGAAGGAAAATAAGGAGTACAAGAATGCACATACCTAATGGGATCTCAGAGATGAATCTTCCCACGAATGTCAATAGGGGCATAAACATTTGTCACAAGAATCGTCTCACCAGAATCCAAGGCAATAACCACCATAGAGATTGAGTATGACTAGATTCCACCGAAGGGGAGAAATCTTTCAAGCATCCCAAAATAGAGCCAAACCTCTAGAATTCCCTTGTGAAACAATACTTTGACTGTGACCAACATACCGAATGCGTGGAGCACGTTGATGCATAACCTCAACAAAAACCTTAGTCTCTTGAACACAAAAGACATCCAGAGAATGAATTGCAATCAAATCATGAATAGCTTTTTGACGACAGGTGCTATTCAAACCCCTCACATTCCAAGAGAGAATGATCATTAAAAGGTTTGAGAAAAGTGAGCATCAATAGGTTTAACAAACCCATATTCCACCAACAAATCTCCAGTCATTTATCTTTTCAAGGTCTGTCTTCCACCCTTTTGAGGAACTATCAGTAGGACTTTTCTTAAGGGGTTGTCATTGAACTCCCAATCTATGAGATGAACCCTTATTTCGAGATGAAACTAAAACTTCTCTAGCTAAATCTACCAAAACACTGTCATCCTCTATGGAATTATTTAATGTCACCTGAGCCACTTGTTGTCCCTAAATAGCTTGAACTAGTTCTAGTTCAAGAGCTAGTACAACCTCCATTACCCCAACACTATTAGAAGTGACCACATGCGGGACCCCTTCTTCCAAAGCTAAATTCTCCAGCACCTATTAAAGCTTCCATCTGTCTGTCTATCCTTAAATGGCCTCTTCTGACCTCGCCCTTTAGCCTTAGTTTTAACAAGTACAAATCCTTCCTTGTCCTTTCCTTGAGGTTCAACCATCATGGGAGCTTTCCCTTTGTCCTCTTTACCCAAAGGAGGTGTCGAAGAGGGGGAATGAGCTTCCTTATGAACCTTAGGGCAATGTCGTAGGAGATGGCCATACTCATGACAAAACCGACTTCGAAAAGGTAGAGATTCATAATCTAACTGTTGAATCCATAATGAAGATCCCAAACAAATTTCCATCGAATCTAACAAGGGATTATTTAGATCTATCTAAACACAAATCCGAGCAAAAGAAATCCCCTTTTATCAAAGGTTTGTGTAGCAACTGTCGTAGGCTTTCCCAAGAGACTAGCAATTTTATATAAAATGTCTTCTCACCAAAACTCTAGGGGGAGGTGAGATAGACGAACCCAAAGAGGAACTCGAGAAGGCATCTCTTCAGCTAAATTAAAACCTGCATGCCATGGTTTAATAAATAATCCAACCTGATTATAAAAATATAGGCCACCTTCAAAAACTTTGTTCCGATCTGCAATATTCGAGAAAATAACCATAAAATAGTTATTTGCCGCAAGCATAATGTCCATATCTCCTTCAATCTACCAGGAATGCCAGATCCAAGCCTCAAGAGTAGACAAAGGAATATGAATACCAAAAAACTTACAGATTAGAGCATGTCTACTCCAATATGAGACATCTTCCACCAAATCAAGAGGAATGACCAAAACTAGGTGATCCTAGGTTCTAGGAAGACACCCATTGACCTTCTTCATATTAGGGCCAGCACTCGTATAAAATGTATCTGCTTGCTATGCATGCATGCTTGAAGAGGACCCATTATGAGCCTTGTCCATACGAGAAAGATCCACAAATGATGCCATAGAAATCTCTGCCATGCAAAGATTGAAGCCAAGAAAACAAACAAAAACTAGTACAGCTAAGCAAACTAAAAAAGTCCTCGCAAACGCCAAACAAAAACAAAACCCATTACAATAAACAAAAAACTACTCTAATTCTGAAACACTTCCACAGAACCACCGCATGCAAACCTGCAACCAAGCTAGGGTACCTCCATCTCTCTCTCTCTCCTCACAAGATCTAATCTTCAAAACTATTTAATCAACATTGATAAGAGATAATATTATGCCTCAAGCCTTACCATCATCAAATGTGACATTGTGAGCCTAAGGAAATCTATCCATGATAATGGGTTGATGTAGTAGCATAAACAGTTCACCTTGGGTATATAAACCCTCCATTCTAGGCTTTACCCAATCAAAGAAGTGTTCATAACAATTGACGCAACAAAGAAAGAATTTAATAATTAGATCTTTTTGCACAATCACAATAGCTATATATTCCAACTTGACAATATTCGATAAAATTTAGATTTTCCCTATTCTAACTTTCTAGATGCTAGATACCCTCATTATACCAATTGAATCCTTAAAATATGCTCAATTGTGTAGCTTGCTTTATGTAAATTTATCAAATCCTCATATGCAATTTTTCTATGAAACTCTTTTTTAAAACATTTGTGTATCTTGTTTTATGTAAATTTGTCAAATTCCCAATTGGAATTCTTCTATGGAACTCTTTTTATAATGTTGCACGACTCGAAAAGAAAATTTATTATCATAACCCAATCTTGATAAGTAGGATATATTTTTTACAAATCAAATTGTGACATTGCTATCAAGATCCAACTATGTAGTTTTTTTAGTCAAACTCATTCACCCATGTTTCTTGAGTAGTAGTTCACAAGAACCCATCTCTCATGATAATGAATGGAACATTTAGCATTCATTGCATCTAAGTGGGTGCCCACAAAGAGGAAGCATTTAGACTTCCCAAGAGATCACGCATCTCAATATCACTCCAGCTCAAGTTCACTTAACCACAAAGTTTCCCCCAAAGTTAAACCCACTTTGCTTGCAATCCCAAGCTCGTCAATTGATAAGGAGATACTTTACAAAGCAAGTCAAATTGTGATATTACTAGCATATTCCAATTGTGTAGTTCTTTTAATCAAATTTGTTGACCTATGTTTTATGAGTGGTAGTTCACAAGAACTCATATGTCGTGAGAATGAGTGGAACACTTAGCACTCATTGCATCTCGTTGATGCTCACAAAGATGAAGCACCAAGACTTCTTGGAAAGACACCCATCCCCACCCATACTACTCCAACTCAAGCATGCTTAATCTAAGCTTGTTGAGATCCATATCTTTATTATTATTGATTGCTCAAATGTCTTTTTTTTTAATGTAAATTTGCCTTGTGTCTGAAATGTGATTCTAAAACTTTTCAGAAACCTAGTGAATGACAATATTGTGCTAGTGTGTACTATTTCTAGATCATAAAAGTGGATGAAATGAACAATCAAAATAGCATCCAGGTTCATTTTTTCATAGATTAGTTAGACATGGTTCCTAGAACTTGATTTTTTTATTACCGCTGATTTTTATGGCAATATTGTGCTACTGTACCATTTCTAGCTCATAAAAGTGGATGAAATGAACAATCAAAATAGCATCCAGGTCCATTTTTTTGTAGATTAGTTAGACATGGTTCCTAGAACTTGAGATTTTTTTATCACCACTGATTTTGATAACTTGAGCAGGAAAATGGAAAAATAGGTACAATATGAACCCAACTGGTTTGAAAATGTTTCTTTTAGAATTAGGATCCATACTACCTTATGAAGACTCTGTATGGTAGCTTGACATAGGGATTAGTGTTTTTACCTTATGAGCCATTTTCATTGTAATTTGAACAATGTGCCAACGCCAGAATTGAGTGTGTTGTCATGAGTCAAAAAAACATTACAAGTGAGGTGAGAATCAATCAGCAAAGCAACTAAATGCTACCTTCTTTTAAAAGCAGAAAAGGGCAATTATGCAAGAATGAGTGCTACATCTATTAAATTTTATTTTATTTATGAATTCTCTTGTCTACAGAATTTTGCAAAATCAGAAAACATAAAAAATAAAAAAATGTCCAAGCACACATCTGAACCACGTGAGGCCAGATGCACACTAAATAAAGGAAAAAGGGAACCATCATTAGAACTCATTTGAATGGTGCTACAGTCAAGAAATGGAGATTCTGGAGAGTTTGTTGGAAGACATGACCTAACTGCAACAACCGTTCCTGTCACAAAACATGTCACATATTTTGCCAATGCAATCAAGTTCTCCTTAAGAAATTTCAAGACCAGCTATGACTATACCTCTTCAAAAGCTGCACCGATCATTTGAAGGCCCACTGGGAGATCTGCCTCACCATCTTTAACAAATCCACAAGGCACCACTAATGCGGGTAAACCGGCCATATTCACATTAACCTGTTCAAAATGGCAGCCATATGTATTATAGACACAATAAGATGAACTAAAATAATTGAAGTCAATTCATCTTGGGGAAGAATATTATTTTGTAGGAAACAAGAATCCGATTATACACAAGCTTGCCAGCTGCACTTCAGTAGTCTGATTGAATCTTGACTTAAAATACGAGAAAGATTCACAAAAAGTAACATACTATAAATGCAAATACATTGTATACCACAGAATGCTCCAAAAAGCCTACTCTAGCTATTATACAAGGCATTAAGTTTTAACCATTTTTTCTATACACTCCAATTCCGTTAAGTAGAGAACTTCAATAATTGGAACTAAACCAAGTTCAAACAAACTTAATTGCATTATTATTAACAAAAAAATAACACTAGAACAAAGAACCGTGTGCTACTTAGTTCTTAAAATGGAGGAAGGGTGATCTAAATTAAAATTAGGAACTTGATATCTTTATTGCAAACTAGAAATGATTCAAAAGCATAGAATGTTGGATTTAGGTACCAAATTATGGGATTATCATGGGTAAAATCATCAGACGGATTGTATGATATTAGGAATGCACTACAGAAATCCTATCATTAGTCATTGCAACTGACTGCTCCTGATTATCAGAATTGAAGAAATGAAGAAAAATATAATTACAATCAATTTGCAAGAATCAGCACTTACAGAGGTATTCATATTCCAAATGCTTCAGCTTTCTCAAGTGTTGCTCAGTCAATGAGGTGCCATTCAGTCAAAGCATGTGAACTCTCCTGATGATTCAGCTTGGCCTTGTAGGGCACATGGGATTGATGATTTGGCATTTTGAAGTGCACAAGCTACAAAGCTGAGAGTAGTCTTGCACAATTTGCAAAGCACAAGCTGATGTTTTTCAAAGCAATGAATTTGATTGAGAGTTATGCAAATCTGCCTTGGTAAGGTGAAAAATAGTACTCCCCATTGTGTGGGTACTCCCCATTGTGTGGGTGGTTGGTTCCAGACCAAACTTGAGCTTCAAAAAATTATACCACATTGCTTGACCTATCTAATCCCTTCTTTGCAACTAGAAATAAATGTTATGTGCCCGGCAAGTGGGAGATTAGATGATGTCGGTATGTTCATCTCTCTTCCAGCTCAAGTGTGTCGGATCTAACTCAAAATGATGTCCAACTACGAGGGATCAGGCAGGGATGGCCAATAATTTTGAGAAGCTTACATTGAATACAAAATGCATGCCAATTACAAAAGAAAATCTACAGCAAATGAATTGTCTCCACTAGTGCAATGTATGGCACAAGGATTTCTAGCACAGTGGTTTGAGCTTGCACTGAAGGCCTTGGAATTGGTCTGATGTGAATAGTGATAGTCATTGTATTTATGTTGTTAGCTAATGAAATTCTCTCAACCCGATAATGCACTTGTTAAAATTCTTGGAGGAATTTATTTGCTTTATCCTATTTCTTGGCCTTTGCACTAGTTTTCAGCTCTATATGGGAACAAAAAGATGTTATGAGGTGCCATGATGTATGACCCATAAGATGCATGGAATGGATTATGCACTGCTGAACTTTGAATAGCCCTATTGTGTGCATTCTGAATGTATGCTAGACTATCATCTAACAGCAAGAAGAGCATTACCATACATTCACAACAATTGAAAATATTTGATTGATCACTCTACTCTGGAGATGTAATAGTGTTGACCTGTATAGTTCTGTCTAGTATTTCCACAAAGCTTGCCAGAAGAAGCTAACCAACCTAGGATCTCAATCAGATGCAACCGAAAAATGAACCCCAAAATTTATAATTGTCTGTTATATATCATATCCCCATCTTTGAAAAATTGTCAACCCACAAGAAACACAGACTTGTGCTGATGTTGAGTTGTCAACAAATTGAGAGATTTACTTGCTCTAGACAGAAGTCAAAGCGAATTATACATGTCTGATTGGCAGTTGGCTGGCTTGACTATGCTACAAGGAACATTATACTTGATGTGAACCTCAATATCTTTATTAATGCATCAATAATGGAAGTATTACTCAATTGCTGCCAGTGATTGTGTTCTCCTTAATAACCAGCTGATGCGAAGTAGTTCATCTCCCAAATGGGCTTAATATGAGGCATGCCCATGGAAGCCCTAAAATGGCCCAGTTTGTAAAGAAGTATGTTCTATAAACAGAATCATCAAGCTATTGTTGGGTGCTCATTTTGAACATATAGAGCATTGTGAAACCTAATTCAAGGTATCATCCTCAAGTGTTGAGTATGATAAGCAGCACGGCACCTAAGGTCAGCTCAGGCAACTAATCTAATTTGTTGGCTTTTCTTTTTGTGCTTTAAGACTTGAGGAAACTACTGCAGATATGTCATCTGCTTTATTTCCTTGCATTCTCCAACTTACTTTGTCTATGAAGAAACTAAAGAGGCTTGTGATCAAAGTGAATGATGATGTCTTTACCAAAGCCGTGCAATATCATGCGAAATCTCTAGACAGAGAGAGAGAGAGAGAGAGCATCTAATTCCCATATTAATCCCTTCCTAATCCTTATGGGAGAGTCCGTGATCAAATTCTTAACCCTGCGAGAGGACTTTTTGTGGCTTTAGTTGTCTCGTGATCAACTTAGAATAGTCCTCCAGCTATGTAACTATCTCCTCATGATTCTTCTCTCCTTAAGGCCTTATGGATATCCAATACTTGGCATATCCCTCCTTGTAATTCTAGGAAAGAGATTTATTTCTCCTGGCCCTATGGATACCACTCTAGGTGTATCCATCCTCACATATGCACCTGTCCACAATTCTGACAATATACTGTTTCCTTCAGAGACTCCCTGATTCTCTGCCTTGTTTACTTTATAACATTCAAATTGAGAATGTCCTTGCAATATCCTTCAGAGAGGTTTAGCTCTCTTCCTTATTTTCTTTTGATCACAGAGAATTCTATTAAGAATTTCTCTGTCCTCTGGAAATGGTTGATGCCGAAATGATGTTGTCCTCTCTGCATACAAATTCTCTTATCTCCTAGTTTTCAAATGTTTGTTCTCTGTCGGGTCCCAGACTGATAGGTCAAGTGTATTTATATAAGTTGCTGACTAGAATAATTTTTATACTCCTTTTGTTTTCCCTTTTATGATTCAGCAAAGTGCTACGTCAGACAAAGAGCTTTTTGATGCTTCTCTTATGTTTATATGGTGCTTTCTGTGATTAAAAAAGAGCCCAGATCACTCACCGACCAGGTCCTGCTAGTCTGACTCCTCTAAATTGCTGGTTGGCTGCTATACCTCAAGACTCCTTAACCGCTGATGGGAAAGAGAAATATTTACTATTTTCTACTGTATGACTCCAATTCTTTAATTGCTGTACGAAAATATAAGTCTGTATCTTATGTTGATGTACTTGATATATATTATTTCCTCTACAAATGGACATCTCTTGCTCCTGCTATTTTATTTGCAAATAGAATATTCAATTGTTGACTGGTCTTTTGCTGATTAGATATATTTTTCTGTCATGTCCCCTCTTTCGCGCTAGTTCTTTTGACGCCTGGTTAATCTATCTTCACATCCGGATAGATTAACGGCATTTCCTGTAAGGATGCCTGCCAGTCACAAGGGAAGATTTGTCTTAAGTTCGTCATTTAATGTATTAAGGTACTTTAATAAAGTTACTTTATGTTTTATTGAGATATTCCCTTTATTAAGTGACTTAAGTGACTAGAAGACAAAATTGGTGTTTTATCCCACATCTCTTATTCCAACAATCTTCCCTCACTTCGAGGTTATAAATAAGAGGCTCAGTCTTGGGAAAGACAACAAATATATGCTAAGATTCAAATATTAAATCAGGTTGCTTCAATGTGACCAGATTTCCCCCAAAGGATGAAACCCCTTATGGGAGATTAGTCAGACTAGACGAAATCCTAGTAACTCACATTTTTTACAGAACTGAAAATCCGATCTGGAGATATTGTACGCTGGATAAAGATAAAGGATAGAGTGACAGAACTCAAGAATACCAGCAAGGTTGGACGCAAACAGGGAGGTTCTCCATTCTAAGCCGAGGTAAGACACCCACAAGCAGCATCCTTTGAGTCTGGATTTATACTGCCTGCGTCTATATTGCTTGAGCACAGGAGCAGAGTTCTGGAATACGGCAGAACTGGGACAGTTGGTTACTCCTTTCAGTAGGAACTACGAGTGAGTACAGGGATATAGAACCCATGGAATATCAGGAAACAATAAGCGCGTGGAGTTGGAAGTATTCCAGGATGACTTTGTGTTGATAGGAGTTGGAGGTTGTTACCGGTAGCAAGCATATTTCCACAAAATCCTTGGCCGTCATTCAGTATAGTCTGTGGGCAGCAGAAGATTGGAAAGTCACGGATGGTACAAACAGAATCAGTTATAGAGGAAGTCGGCCATGGATTCACTGTACATGGTTTAGGAGAGTAACGTAGGACTTGCAGACAGCACAGTTGGGTTCCTTCAAGGGCATCACCACATCTTTATCGGGTCTGTACTAAACTCATCCAGAATTGCTAATTAACTTTCTGTATGTCAATGCATAGTTGTTTGAAAATAAGAACATCCTTATTTCTAGTACATGGAATACTATCTTGATTTACTGTCATCAAGTATTATTACAATCATTTGGAGTCAAATCTTCATTGATTTATATCTTTAGTTCACATCTGTATGCTGAGACAGTAGAGTAGGAACTTGGTGGTAATAGCTTAAGAACTGGATTTCTTGACAACTATTCGATAAAATTCCTGTTGGTTCAAAGCCCAAAATTTTACAAATCCAGCAAGGAATATTACATTCTCCTTTGATGATGCTTACCTTTGGTGACCATCTCCCTTGTATACCCACGTAAGGGATTGAAGAGGTTGTGACCTATCGTCCTTGGTTGCAACTTCTTAGTTGCTAATGTTTAATCTCTTTTGTTAGCTAGCATTACTTTAATTAGTCTTTATTATTCATTTATTTATAATGTGATTTTAGTTTACCATATATTACAGATTTTATTTATCAATACTGTGATATATATATATATATATATATATGATAAATCAAATAATTATATCTAGTACATAGATTAATAATAATATTTGATATATGTTTTGGCACATATATATATATATATATATATATATATATAGAGAGAGAGAGAGAGAGAGAGAGAGATTAGATTTATATAAATATTTAATAGTGATATATAAATGGAATTTATTTAAGTTACGGTATAGATGTATGAGTATGAAACTAATTCATCTTTGTAATTATTGTTCTTGATTAGAATTACAATGGGGAGATAGAAAAATGATAATTTTGTTAATACAAGATTTTACCGTCTTTAGTTGATCAATTTCACATAGTTAATCAATGCTAGGCATAGGAAAGATTGTTTCATAGCAGGATTTGGGTTTCATTTCATCAAGCACTTGATTTTATGGAAACTCACGTAAATAATCAATAGAAATTTGTGTTCCACAAAAAATATACAATCTTGTATAGCCGTAAGGAATTTGTTCAATCTTGAAATAATCTTCATCTCTTCCCAATCCACATAAGTTGGCTTACAGCTTGCGAGTGGCATGAGTGTCAAGAACCTTCTGAAGTTGTGCAACATGATATTCCCAAGTCTTATTATAAAATATGATGTAATTACAAAAGACAATGACAAAGATGTCGCTGATTCATGAATCATAACTATAATTCATGAGCAGACTGGAAGTTTATGATTTGTTCCTCAGGAGAAAATGAATTACAAACCACTCATATAGGTCGGCTTCCATCTGTATCCTGAATGTAGTATAACAAATGTCATTACCGATCACTAGAACTTGGTGATGACTAATGACCAATCTTTGTAAAATATTTTGCCCCTCAATACTTGTCCAAAAGATCATTAATGCGAAGGTAGAGGGCACTTGTTTGTCCCTATGACCCTAAAAAATATACAATCTTGTATAGGTGTGAAGAATTTGTTCAATCTTGAAATAATCTTCATCTTTGCCCAATCCACATAAGTTGGCTTACAGCTTGCGAGTGGCATGTGCGTCAAGAACCTTCTGAAGTTGTGCAACATGATTTTCCCAAGTCTTATTGTAAAATATGATGTAATTACAAAAGACACTGACAAAGATCTTGCTGATTCACAAGTATAATTCATGAGCAGAATGGAAGTTTCTGATTCATTCCTCAGGAGAAAATGAATTACAAACTACTCATATTGGCCAGCTTCAATTTGTATCCTGAATGCAGTACAACAAATGTCATTACAGATCGCTAGAACCTTGGTGATGACTAATGATCAATCTTTGTAAAATATTTTGCCCCTCAATACTTGTCCAAAAGATCATTAATGCGAAAGTAGAGGGCACTTATATGTCCCTATTTCCCTATCGAGTGCATGATAGTCCAATGGAGAGATGCCATGAACCACTCTTTTTAGCTGCAAGGATGACTGAAATCCAAGAAGGTGAAGAAATTGGTGGAATCTTTAATTGCGAAATAGGCTCTTGAATGCTCCTCCAAACATAGTTCCATGGAGTTTCCTAATGGGATGGATACGAAGATGTGGGGATAAGTTTCAAGGATTAGGGGACTAAATTTGGGGCCAGTGAAGGGATGATATGGAGACGGCAGTGGAGCAGTCGTGGGGAGAGCATGCGTTCATCTGCAAGGTGAGGTGAATTGAAATCTTCAAGGCAAAATCAGCAATGTAAGATATCTCTAGTGACCCATGAAATGTAAACTTATTTTTACGATTAGTATGTCATGGCATGTGCCATATAGCAAGTGACCTAGCAGCATCCCCAGTTGAGGAGGCAGAGGTGGTGGATCTATGGGGAGACATTTCCCCCAAGACCCTAACTCTCGGAAACGTCCCCATACAATAGAAGCAGGATTTTTTTGTTTTTGTTTTTTGGTTTTTTTATTTTGTTGGAGGGGGGGGAGAGGGGCGCACACGGCCCTCTGGAGCACTACTACAAATACCATCATCCCCTCGAACTGATCTGCCAAAAATGGACTCTTCAAAAGAAGTGATCCCACAATGAGAATAATTTGGTGCTTGATGGAGCAATGTGTTGGAATGCCATTGGACTCTTTCAAATCTCCATATTGTTGCAGCACATTATTGAGCTGCTATTTCTGGCCCACAACATTGGGTAGCCAATGAGTAGTACATCTTTTGCATATGAGACGCAAGCATTCTGCATTGATTTGTAAACATTGATGAGATGTTGCTCTTCAATATAGCTCCAAAATGTGATAAAGATGACTTTTTTCTTTATGGAGCAAAGTTTGTAGTTAACTTTGTAGATACAAACATGGATTAAATGCCCCCAAACTTAGGAACCCTCATTACTTTTGGATAATCTCTTCAACTTCAATTTTAATTCAAACTTGTCATTTGTGTTAAACAAATTATCTATAATGCTTGCCTCTCTCCTTATTGTTGATGTCAGTCCAATTTACTAATCTTGGGCACATATGGATATTATATAAGCCTTCTTTCTTCCTCTCTTTTTTTTTTTTTTTGTTTGAAGCTGAAAAGCCACTTGGATTGTGGTTGTATTACCTTGTTTCAAAAAGAACGACTTCTGGATGTGGGTGCTAAAGCTGACATGTTATCCTTGATAGCCTGTTGAGATCACCCTGATAGTGATAAGGCTTATACTAAGCCAACTGATGTATAAACTTTACATAATTTTTACATCATATAATCTAAGTAGCCGATCCTAGTTCGATTTGGATTCAGATTCCAAGATTTGGCAAAAAAAGGTTGGGCAGATTTTGGTACCGCAGGTATATATGTAGACATTTTCAAAGATATATATATATATATATATATTTATAGAGTCATGCATGTAACATGTCAATGGAATTCATCATTCCCTTAAAACCTCAAACATGTAATAATAATAAGAATTTAGAAGCAGAAAAAGGAGAAGATGAGTGATGCTAATCCTTAAAAGTTCATTTTTTCCCACCCTATCATTTTCTATGTTAAAAAGCTCATAAGTTGGATAATCCATGTGCTCAATAAAAATGGTCTGCCAGTTAAAGAAATCCATATGAAGCAGCACATGATGCAGCTAGCTATATAATATATGTCTAAGCTCTATGAACAATAGAAGGTACTGATAAAGATGTTTAACATATTATTTTACAAGGTGAAAAGCTTTTCAAAGAATGAGACAGCATTATTTTAATGACCTGCCTTCTGAAATTGAAGTCCAGCGAATGAATTGCACAGACTGTTTAGTCTTGTTTGTCACTCTTATGTTGTTGCTGAAGAAGAGTGAGAACTAAATATATCAATAACAGATAATATATAATTGTTTTCTGGGTGTTGAAGGGATAGCAGCTATGAACTTGTCCATTGAATGAAAACAAATTGATCAACTTCAGACCTCAATGTTGCAAGATACATTTAGCAATTTCGTTGTCACTTGAGGAAAGAAAATCACTACAATTTATTTGATGGATTAAACCCATTTGAAGGATGCCACCAGCTTTAATTTGGACACTCCTTGTACTCTTAATATCTGCACTCTCGAGTATAAATAATTTCCAAGCATCCAAGGCAAACAACATGGTGAATATTTCATATTCACAACTGAAAATCAGTTAAATGCACATTAAATATTAAAACACTATTCTTTGAAGGTTGAAGCAACCAACACATGCCCGGATTCCTGCAGATTCCTCCATATTCCGATCCAGAATCCAGGCAGAATCAATATCCAGTAACGTAGCATATAACCAAGTAAAGAGTTGTTCAACATTACTAGGTCTACCTGGGGCGTATCAATACCAGATTTGTAGCTGGTATAGGTATGCCTTGCATGTGTGTATCCCACAACTGTAGGTCCTGCTTATCTACAACCCAGGCTGTATATCCTGACTCGATTAGGTCTTGAGTTTTCCCTAGAAATACCTGTGGAACCTGTTCCCTCACATAAAAATTGAGAAGCCTAAACTAACTCTAATAAAAACTAATCTTGATCAATGACTGGGAGCAAAGTTCTTTACAATTTCTATGCTCTTGATGAAGAGTAGTATGATTATTTGTAATGCTTTTGCACCTGCAGTTGCATGTTTGACCATTGAATATTGCTGTATTTTGTGTTCTGTATTTTGATTTTGTATATTTTGTGCAAATCATGACTACTTTTTATATTTTATATATAATTTGTACAGACACACTCAACCCAGGTTAAGAAAATCGCAAGCCACCGTATCCAGACCCAAACAAGCAACTTCACAATACTAGGTATCACATCTACAACCAAGCAAAAGCTTCTGATATCCCAGCCTACTATTCAGAGAATAACGGTATACAGAAAAGGTACATTACTTCGCAGAGGATTAGAAATGAGCATAAGGCCTTCAACACATATTATAATGAGATCCTTCGATAATAATGTCCTCACATTCCACAGCTTCAGTGATACAAAGTGAATACATCTGGGACCACGATATATTAAAGAGACATTGAGGAGAAAACATTCTTGCAAGGGTTCATGTAACAAGATATATCATAGTGTGAGAATAAAAAAATAGTGTAGAAATTAGCAAGCCTTTAGAGAGAAGAATGTCCTTGTATGCTATGTATCCTGTTCTATTAGCTAATTAAGAAACAAAATGAAATCAAGAGGGACAACTAATTAAAAACAACAATTCAAACATGTGCAAAGCCAAAGCCATTTCTCAAATAAGATCAGATGCTCAGATTTGTGGCTTGTCACTTATCATTATTGCCATGCTTTCATCATAATTCAGTGATGCCACATTATTGGTGATCAGATAGTGTTCAGCATTAATTTGATAAGAGAACTCAATGGCCCTTAAGAGGTGGATCAAATATAAATTGTCCTTTATGGGAAAACAAAATATAGTGAATACGAGCTGACACTGACATTAGATTCCCGTCTTGTATTCCTCAGGACAAAGGTTGTATAGAAACATGTAGAGGTATGAAGTTTTTCACCACAAATGGTAAAGAAACATATAGATAGCACTAACTCTGAAGAACAATATCTAGATATAATATTTTGATTTCCAGATATTATTTACTGTAGCTAGTGCCAACAAGCCCACTAATGAATCTGTGCCCACAAGTAAACAGAATTCAGCAAACAAGTTTCAAAGCTGCTTCACAATTTTATAGCAATAAATGGGTGTCTTTCAGTCCACAAAGATTCATAATCTGAAGGAAGCTGTTGAATGAATTTATTACCGTCATAATATCGCCTGCATACATTGACAATGGATCATTTGCTTTCTCACCTGAAATTGGAAAGATCAATGACTATGTTCAGTGTCCTGCAGAAAACATGTTATCACATAGCATTTAAAATTACAAACAAACCAATCTTATAGGCAGTTGTAGGTGCAGCTGGCGAAATCAGGATATCCATTTCCTCCAAAGCCTTACTAAAGTCTTTCTGGATTAGCGTCCTAACCTGAAATATTATCAGTTTGTTGAACTGAATTGATTAAGTATCCATTCCAATATCAATATTTGGTAAAATACATGTAAGCACATCCAGGATTAAACGAGTGTAATCTGCAATCTGAAATGAGCAATTTCAGTAATTGAGGATAAGGGGAGAACAGGAGCAAAATTTAACTAAAATATCAGTTAGTTCTATTAAACTTTATTTGAGGAAAAAGGAAACATTAAATAACATATTGAAATACCTGCTGGGCACGTTTGTAGTATGCATCATAATACCCTGCTGAAAGAGCATATGTTCCTGTCAAAATTCGTCTCTTCACCTGAAGATGGAAAAGCAACCATCACACATTGGTTAGAGCCTATCCCTTTCAAAAAATTGCTTGTATAATTATTAAATTGCTATCAAGGCCACCAAAAATGTGAATGAGTTAATTATGACTAAATATTTAAATTTCAAACAAGTGATTTTGCAGGCAAAATCAATTAGAAACATATATTGCATGAACCTCAGTTTGATGAAACTTGAGAATATGGAATGCACATTCTGAAATAATTATGCTAAAATAAGAACACAAATCAGCAAAATAAAAAAGATTCACGGCAATACTTATCTAAGAGTGATCTGCAAATTGCAAAATGGTTATGGCATGTAAGATGGCTTACCAACTACAAAATGCTTCTGCCATCAAAATGTACACTTATGGTTGTAAGGTAGCATACTAAGTACAAACCTCTGGACCAAAGCCTTTGGCTCGAGAACCACCATACATTGATTCCAAATCATCAGCAGGCACTTGACACCCATACCTATACCATAGGGAATAAGGATAAAGAACAAACACAAAGGTATTTTAAGCCAAATAGAAGGAAAAAAAAATTATATAGCTTAAAATTAATATATGACCAATCTCAGACATTAATCTTGTTAAAAAACTCATTTTTATTAACCCACTCCAATCTACATATTATTGGCCATTATAAGCAATATCTGCATTAAAATTCGTGAATAAGTAAAGCGAGTAGGAAAACTATTGCAAAACTACAATGATATTGATATTGCTGAAATAGCAGTCATCTACTTCAATTAATTTTAGAAATATAGAAAATGTCTCTATAACTTGCTGAAGTAGGAGTCATTTGCCTTCATTTATATTTGGAAATATGAAAAATGTGTCTATATCCATAGGACTTCTACCTGACACTATCATAGCGTGCTAAATTGGAAGAAGCCTCAGATGATGCCAGCACATAATAGGCTGGCAAACCAAGACAGAAACTTGCAAGTGATACCTACCAACAATAAAAACTAATTTATTGTCATCAACATGTTTAGGCAAGAATGAATAAAGCAAAACATACTAACTTAGTAACACTCAAGTAATTGCATTGGTAGATGAGGTTAGTCCATGCTTAAGTCATGATAAAAATTTGCACCCTTGTTCTTCTATGTGAATGAAGATAACAAAGATATTAGGGAGAAACATAAAACCTCTCTTAGAGTAGCTCCAAGCTCCTCAAGGTGCAAGGCAGCAGTTTGAATGTTAGATATGACTCCTGTGTCTACACCCTCTCCCAATGTTTCACGAATAATACCAACCTTAATTCCTTTTAAAGGCTTGGAATCGAAAGCCTCGACTGGGACAAGCTTGGAAGAATAATCGGGTACTTCCTGTAATTATAATATTCCAAATTACAAATTACACTGTGAAAGGGTTTTGATTGAAATTTTGATAAACTATTGTTATCAACAACAACAAAAAATTATAACTCTAAACAATTCGAGTCACTCTGCAAATGTGTTGCTGCTATAAAAAATAAATGCATACTAGCATCATAAGCTAGTGCAAGTGAAAACTATGATCAATACATGATTTATAGTTCCAAGAGGCATTGAGTACTAGTTTACTAGAAAGCAGAGTATAGTACTAAAACACAAGCCAATAACTACTATATAAAGTATAAATTGCAGATACAGGTTCATGATTAATGAAGAATTATGATTAGTATCCATTACTGTTGAGATTAATTAATAATGAATGGGTGTGACCTGACTGATTAAGAATACAAGCTTCATCAATAACTCAACAAGAAATTAGCATTGTCATGAAGGGTGCTGAGTATTAAGAGGCATGAGAGTGCCCTTGCCAATGTGAATTATCAGCAAGATATAAAAAGGCATCAGATGAGGAATAAAACGAAAGAGGGATGGGAAAGAAAGAGATTTACGGAAGATAAAAATATTCTTTCATTTCTAAGATAACAATGAAGAGAATATTATATTAAGGGAATCATAAAAATAAGAAAATGATTAAGACCACATCGTTACATGGACACAGCAGAAGAAAATATAATACACAGCAAGCAATAGGGGACTGAGCAGTGAAAATATATGGTGGCAGTGACTAGGATTATACAATGATTGTTCAGCAAACACTAATGTGATTAATAAAAAGGAACAATGGGAAGAGACAAAATGCATGTCTTTTGAAGATATTATAAGGTAACATCCAATACAATCATGTAAAACAGAAAATTAGTCTATAGTATATATACAGAGGAAAAAAGTAATAAAAGAAAAGAAAACAGAGATTGTAGACTGAGTACCAACAGCAGTACTTGCAGCAGTCAGGTCAAACTATTGAACCCTGAAACTATGATTAATAAGTAATGAATATATATTTAAATATACAAGGAAATACTTATAATTATATATTGAGATCATACTTAATCTTACATACTATTTGACTTAAAAAAAGGAAGTCTGTGATGTTACCTATTGTGTCTTCACAACACATGCCCCATTTTCGACTCAAAAATGGAGAACCCCCTTTTTTGCTTTTAGGGCAAGGGATTCCACTCTCCAAAACAAGGCATCTAGTCAAGTGCCTTGGTGGGTGTATCCCTCCTAGGTCTACATGAGTCTAGAATGTCCAGTTAGTCAGCGTCAAACGAGGTCAGGAAGCCAAAAAGCCAAATTTTGATGAGGTAAGGAAAAGGTGCACACATGCACACCCTCAAGGGGTGCACTCAATGTGCCCAATATCATGAGCCTGAAGGGCGTACATGCTCACCCTCAGGAGTTCACTAGGTGCGCACCTCAAGACCTGGTGCACCTATAAATAGGAAGTCAGAACCCCTATTCCATTCATTTGCATCAGTCATCATCACAGCACCGCACCTATCGACCTACCAGCTCCACTCAAGCACCCAAGGTAAACTTGGGGCGCACATGCACACCCCCGCAGGTGTGCAGAGTGCAAAATATTCGCCACGTGTGCATTTAAAACTCTAAGGCACCCTAAAACTTTGTAACGTACACCCAAGAAAGAAGCCCATGTGCATATGTGCGCATTTCGAGCTTCTATAAGGACAAGAGGTGCACTATGCCACTGGTTTTAGGGTTCTGTTATCAGTTTTTGTCGATTTTCACCAATCTTTTAGCGTCTATTCAATATTGTAATGCCTATACACTGACATTTATCTCTTGTGCAGGTTGAAATGGCATCATCATCGTCCTCCATGGCAGCAAAGATCACATTGAAACTAGTGACGTTCAAGTTTCAAGGTACACCAGAGAAGTCGTGATTTGTAGACAAACACTCAGAGGTCTGACACAGGGAATTGGGACACAGATTGGAATGCGTTCCTGGTCCTATGCAACAAACCGAGGGAGAGATTAGAGATGCTCTCGTCATTGAACCTAAGCGGGTTGGTGAACGTAGCTTCACATCCAGTGTCTATACAATCCTCAAAATTGATCATAGCACTGGCCCACCATTATGTGCCTGAGAAGAAAGTAGTGAAAAGTGTCATTGGGGAGATGGTCTTGGACATACACCTCGACAACATTGAGAAGATTTTTCACGTACCTCCTGCAGATCAGTTCCAAAAAATAACCTATGACATAACAAATAGGTGGTATTAGGAAAACAAACAAGAAGCAAAAGGCTTGGTGCAAGAGAGATACCTTCTTGCCAGACCCCCTGCTAACAAAAGAGCTGAAAAGGTTGACATGACCCGAGGGTATATATGAGACGACATCGGCTACAATATAGTCCTTCTAAGAAGAGTCATGGGACTCCTGGCAACAAATCATCTGGAGACATGGATGGTTCACTTTATAGAAACCATCAAGAAGAGGGGTTTGCTGATTGATTGGGCTACAATGATCAGCAACAACCTGAATGAGAAACTCACTTCAGTGAAGTTGGACCCTCAATTCTACATAACTTCCTACATTGTGCATCTTTTGGCAACTAGACCAACAAACTCTCTAGGGTTGGTCAAGAGAGGGAGCATGCAAGATGCTAACACCTAGCCCTACATAGTGTACCTTTAGTTGGTACAGAAGAAGCTCCTGCGCAAGAGCCCAAAACGCACACTGGTTGTCTTTGTTATAATCTGGTTCCTTGAAGGGGATTATGCAAAGAGGTTGTCTATAGAAGTTGTCACCCAAGTAGCACAAGTGGGTGCTTACTTCATCCAATTTAACACTTTTACTTACATCTGGGTAGCAGGGACCCTCCTATTCCCAAAGAAACTCCCTCACTATCCATCGGATAGGTTGATACTTTTGGAGATCACTAGGCAATTGGCCTCAGCTTATGATAGAGTGAGGAAGTAGCATAAGGAAACATGGGTATGGTTGATTACCATTGGAGCTTTTGAGGTAAAGCAAAAGAAAGATATAACCACATATAAAATTAAGTGAGATTAGTATCATCCCTTGGATGACTCTCCAATACCTCGCCCCTACTCTGACATTGGGATCGTCCAACATCTCACAGGGAAGCAGTTCATAGCCGATGCTACGATAGAATATCATTGGATGAATTGTGTAGATGACTACGATGTTCGAATTAGGAACTATTGTAGGATGAGTCTACAGCTTGCAAAAAGGGCCCTCAATTTAAATATACCTTTGAAGGTATGGAACAAGGACAACCCAGATGTGTTGGACCCACTCTACAACAGGAACAGAATCTTTGAGAGGCCCATAATGAATGCTCAAATTGGTCGAGAAGAGAATGATGACATACAACATCGAGCATGGCATGTCATTCAATTGACTAAGGATTGGGTGAGGAAGCATTTCCACTTGGAGCCAGTTCCTAACACGCCAACATTGCAAGCTACTGTGAGGCCCAAGAAGGGTAAAGGAACTAAGGTTACAATTCCGACATACTAGGAAAAGTCCCTTGTGAGACCGGAGACCGTGTACAAGCACAAGTAGGAAGTGGCATACTTCCATAGTGATAGGGTCAAGAGGAAGAAAAGGAAGAAGGTCGTGCAAGAGGAGGAAGCCCAACTAGAAGAGGATCAATCTAAAGAAGTGCAAGCTCGGCCCGAGGAAGCCCGGTTCAAACAGAAGCCTCTCCATCAATACCAAAGAGGGCTAGAATTGAAATGGTGGTGGTAGGAGAGACAAGGAGGAAGCTAAAGAAGAAGAAGAGCACTTTGTCTCCTCAAATCCTTGAAACCATACGCAAAGGGGAAGAGGAAGAGCAAGGGGAAGATATTGAATATCTCCTACTTAATAAGAGAATCCGATCAACAAGGGCCACAAAAGAGGAGACAGAGAAGTGCAACCCAGATGCCTCCCTCCATTCAAGAACAACCCCTTCAGCTTGAAGGCTCTACGGACCAAGAACAAGAGGGATGGACTAAGTCTGTGGAGGGAGATGGATCTAATGTCTTCGATCTTTCGGAATTCAATTTTATGTCAACTGGGACTCATTTGGAGGGCGGAGTAATAAAGGATACTCCACGGAGAGTCACTGAGCAAAGACTGGAACCAACTGCCTTCACTTTCGCTAAGACCAGTCAGCATACCACCTCCACCACTTGGGAACCCACCATCACCTCCTCCTCCACCATCAAAAAAGGAAGCCACCCCACTTTCCTCGCCAGTCACAGCATCTGGAAGCCAAGCAACAGGAGGAGACGACTTCATGCGACTACACAAAGGGGATGTTTTAGAGGAGGGCCAAATTGTTGGAGAGAGAACAGACACCACCTGTGTAGGAGTTTGGAACCTCTCCTCCCAACACCATAAAAATTACTCCAGTAGCAGAGCTATCCAAAACGGAGAAGACCCTAAAGAGGGGTGACAAAGGAAAGAGGCCAGCTTCAGAAACAACCTCATAATCAAGCCAATACATGTCTCCCATGGGCACTACTCCAGCATGGTTGAAATGAAAAGTATTAAATCCTCAAAGGAGATATGTGGAGTACACAGAGGCGGAAGGATTGGAGGCATTGACCTAAGGCAATGAAGACACCAACACCCATTTAGGGTGATCCTAAGCAACTGGCCTTCGTCATGAGAAACCAGAGCAATGATCTAATAGCGCATGTAGCTATTCCTCCTCCCCACACAAATATTGAAGACATTGCCCCGAAGGATTATCAGGTGAAAGAGGTAGATTGGGAAAGGCCACCTGAGACACGGCCAAAGTTTTGACCACTACAAGCCTTAAGCAAGTGTTCTGGCACTTGGATGAAGATGAGGCTGAAATTTTGGAATTAAGAAAGCAGAATGATCTGTTACGGGAGTACGTGAAGGAGGTTGGTCCATTAGACCCTGACCATCCCGAGATTACCCTATCAGCTGCCCTCGACAAACGAGCTCCGGCCACTAAACAAAGTGATTCATTTCTTAACGCAGGCAAAGATGGCGTCACAGTTTTGAAGATAGAGGGGTACAAATAATTGAAGAAAACACAAACCTATTGCACAATATCCATAAGAATGTTGATAGGTTGGATACAGTGGTGAACTGAAATTTTGGGCTAATGGATGAAGCAGACACTTGGACCAATGACCTAGAGGCATTGAAGACCATTAAGGGTCTGCGATATCGAATGTTATTAAAGGAGTTAGATAAAGTAGATGATTGGATAAAGAAGATAGCGGCCAGTAACAGGGTCATGATCGGGCTATATGAAGACATTCAAGACATAAAGAAGAGGGCCCTCGATCAAATTTTGGAAGCTAATAAATACTATAGTGTGGCCAGTTTGGAGATTTTCGAAGATAACTCTAGAACTCAATTGTGCATGGTTGAAGCAGTGATACAACAGTTTCAAGCTTTGTTTGAAACTGCATCCTCAAAAGATGGCATCAGGCACATTTTCAGAACTGAGGAAGCACTCAAAGAGTTAGACTCCAAACTGGAGGATTTTGCAGGAATCCTTCAAGAATTCAGTGAATATCGATAAGAGATAAGAACAAAGTATGAGTTCAAGAACCTAGGAAATCACCTCCAAACATCCAGACATCGTTTTGGTGGAAGGGTCACAAAACCCCAGTATAACCCGCAAACTCGCACCCCCTCCCAAACCTCGAAGTACTCATCCCCAAGATGTACCCGCACCGAGTACTTGAGTACCCAAGCACCCCCACCTCCGTCATGCCGCCGCTGGGATGGGTACTTGAATTTCTATTCAAATTTTGATTTTTGAATGTTACTATTGGGTATGCAATACGTTACTGTGTTGAATGTCAATGGTTCCTAGTTCATGTTGCAATTTTGCTATGTTCAAGTATTTTAATTTGGTAAGTTCTACTAAACTACTGAAACATCATTTCATAACTAGCATTTCAAATTCTATATGTATACTATACAACACCCCTTCCTGCCCTATCCTCCCCTTGCTGCCATCCCCTGTCGTCCCCCCGCCGTCCTGAAAATGAGGCCCATTTTACCCGTGTCCAAGAAACTCGCCCTAGTGTCCCAATGTCCCGAAGTACCCTAGTATTGATGTTACACTGCAAAACCCAGATGTTGGAAACTGAAATTTTGACACTTGACAAATTTTGCCAATTTTGGTCTTGTCACCTCTGCAGGTGCGCCATTTTTCAAGGTGCACATGTGCACCAACAATTTTGAATCACTTGTGGTGGCGCCAACAGTTAACTGCCAATTCCGTTTTTTGAGCATTTCATGCACTAAAAACACATTTTGGCGACAATTTAACTAATAGAGACATACAATGGAGCTCGAGTTTGCATCTAAAGATGTACCAGAGACTCGCAAATCATCTACAGACTTCTCTCTTCTTATCTTCTTTAAGAGTTTTTGAGTCATATAAAGGTCCATGCACCATGTAATTAATAAAATAAAGAGTGTAAGCCTACTTAGCACCTAGTTAGGAGTCCGTTTGTACATTATTTGTTTAAAATTAGTCATTTTAGCATGCTTTTTGCAAGGAAAAAGCCCTAGATCCGAAAATTGCATTAAAGATGGGGTTTCCTATAAATACAAAGATGTTATTTGTATTCAAGACCGGTATTTTGATGCAATAAAGTATGCTATTGGTGCTCTCATTCTATGTGTAGTGTTTCTTGCTAGAATGTGCATTTCCTTTATGAATTTTACATTCATGAATAGCGATAGAGCCAATGGTTTTATTGTATGTTAATGCTTGTGCGATCTATTAGTTCTAGTGTTTTTCATTTGCTAACAAATTCCTCTATTGTGACAAATTGGAGAAAGGATCACCTTCGAGTTCTTGCATAACAATTTCTCATGTAAGCGTGCCTTTCGTGGCTATATGATTTGATGAGTTGTGAAACATCCCACAGTTTTCATTATTCCCTTTGATGATTGCATTGGTGGAGTTGAGGATGCGTTGCTCCTAATTTCATTGGTTTATTCTTGATTCCTTTCGAAAGTTTAATTCGCAAAAGCGTTGTGGCTATGATTTATGTCCCTTAAGAATTTCATTTTCAATAATTTCCATTAAATTTCTTGTTACCCTAACTCTGTTATTTGCTTTTGAACATGTGGTTAGAACAGGAATTCATATAGTAGCATTGTTAGAATTTGCATTTATCGTAAAACAGAAAATACACATACATTGCTCTGTGGATTTTATTTCTTCAGAAGTTTTGCAAATTGAAGTACCAACAAAGGCCTCCTTGTGAACATTCACATTTATCTCCAATTGAGATACCTAGTAGGTTGAAAAACAACCATCCGGAAATTGGAGTTGGCCAATTTAATCAGCTTTTCAAGAGAGAAATTCGTAAGGATTTATGCCCTTGGCATCAAGCAAAACGACCTCTCAACAGAAGTGGCACTAGGAGGGCAACATTCTACAAATTTCTAAGTCTGAAATCTCACGGATCTGCAAATTTCTAAGTCTGAAATCTCATGGATTTGCGAATTTCTAACTCTAGAATTTCACATTGAATTAGGTTTGCAGGTGTGTCGATCAACAAGGTGCGCTTGACATCAAGGGGCGCTGAACACTAAGGTACGCCATCTCGAAGGTGCGCAAACTGGAAGATCCTAACCCAACTTCTCCCTTTCAGCGAACATTGAGGTCCTCTCCCAGCAAGCATGAGTTCTTAAACTTGTCCATTTTCGGAAGCCTCGCAATGACAAAGGGATACCAAAGCTCTGCCCATTCATGCCACAAATTCCATCATCATCTTCCACCTCACTCTCCAATACCTTTACCCAACCATTTCACAAAACATCTCACAACAGCACAGTCAGCCACCACCATTTCCACCCATGGCTTTCTTTGCAAATGCACAAGATTCGCCCATCAACTTGCAAAGTCCACTTCATGACCTCCCCAAGAATCTTGAAAACTAGTGCCCAAATTTTATCTATGGTAAGACGTGAACGACAAAAGATCACATCAAAGTCTTCAAAAAAATGTGTAACAGAAAACAAATTCAACATGAAGATGTAGTCCTCCATCTTTTCCCATACACCTTGGGCAAAACTACATTCAACCGGTACGTGAATTTACCACCAGCAACCATTCAAGACTAGGCAGCTTTTGAGAAGTTGTTCCTAGATCAATTCAAGACGTTTATCAATCTGGCTATCTTCCATCACAAGTTCTTGTCGATAAAAAGGGATCCAACAAAAACCATCTCTCGATTTAACCATTGTTTTCACATGACATACCGGAGATTGGAGACACCCAACACGGTACCATTAGAGGTACAATTCAAATTTACTTTAATTTTGTGGATCAGACCACCGCTATCTTCGTAAGGAGACTACCTGCTGCAAATATCGATACTTTGAAAAAGTCTTCGAAGAAGCAGTCACCACCAAACAGGCCAATCCTAATGGTGGAGGTATGATGGTCCCAGCTAATGCCGCCACAATGATGCCACCGCATCCCACGAGGGTATTGATGATGCCCAACCAATACCCCCCATTGAATCCAGTACTAGTATAGTTGGTTCCTGCGATCTCAGCACCTACCATAGCATACCGAGGATACGAGCCTTCGAAAGCAACATTTTTCAAACATTAGGTTGTGTTGGCCACCGAATCAGAGAGCAACATAACATCCAAATTGGAACAAATGAAGAAAACCATGTCCCGAATCACAAATGAGCTCACACATTTACAATTGTCACAAGGGCAAAATAACAATTTCTAGCGATCCAATGGAAACTCGAACAACAAAAGTTATGAGCAAAACTAGTCAAAGAACTTCAATTCTTATGGAAACACCTTCAATCCACCAGATCACAACAACGGATTTCCTACACAAAACTGAAAGTGGAACACTCACCTGAAGAATGGAAGCATACCCATTGACAACAATAACAACATTCAATTTGTCGAAGTCAATTAGGTGGACATGAACCAAAGTGCATCCAATGACGATATGTTTTGCGGAGGAAGTTAGGACATAGCCAAAGCTCACAAGATATTGGCGATATGCTCCCTCTCCAATTCAACACAATGTTGTTAGAGTCCTATGACGCATCACTGTGTACTGATGCAGAAGATTTCGCCGATGAGGAATTCATGTTCCCTTTCAGCCAAGAAACAGAACCTGAACCTGCAGAAATGTTTGCTTTCCGCAATGCCAACTGGAATACATACAAATTTACAACCGGAAGGAACTGCTAATTGATGGAATTCCCCCTGGATTACAACCCACTCCTCCTGATCCATGAGCAAGTAACAATCCTGCGCCTATCCATGCACCTTTCCAGGCACAATAGTCTCAAGCACAAGGAGTTGTGCCCACCTTGTTAAGAATCTTACCTGGTCCACAGAGAAATACAGTGCCATCAAAGAATTCAAAAGGACCAAGACAAACATCTCTATGTATGACATGTTACGAAGTTGTCCCACCCAACGAGAAGCACTTTTGAAAACACTAGATCACACTAAGGCACCCACTGGCATCAACACTCAAAAGGTGAATGCTCCTCAAGTCAATATTGTTGAAGCTATGTCAACTATGTTCAAGGACTAGACGGAAGTGCCTCCTTTTTTGCTAAGTATTTGAATCTTCGAGAAGAATCTCCATAATTGCCCAGTTGATTCAGGCGCCTCATGACTATGTTCAAGGACAAAACGGAAATGCCTCCTTTTCTGCTAAGTATTCGAATCTTTGAGAAGAATCTCCATAATTGCCCGGTTGATTCAGGCATCTCATGCAACATCATGCTAGTCTCGATATCTCACAGGCTAGGAGTCACTCCGTAGCCCACCAATCGGGTAGTGATTCAGCTTGATAAGACGGACATGAAAGTCATCGGAGTACTAAAAGATGTACGCATTCAACTGACTATAGATGCCCAAATCCAAGACGTCATCAACATTCATGTAGTAGACATTCCCAAGATGTATGGCATACCCCTAAGTAGGGAGTGGACTAGGTGCCTTAGAGGATGGCTTTCCACAAATTTCACCCAGCTATGGCTACCATGGAAGGGACTCAATAACCAAATTAAGATCGATATTGAGCCTAAGCTAAAGAAAATGATCACAGAATACAATGCGCCTAACAAAGTGTTGTTCCTCCAATCCGACTTAGGGTCTTACAAAGTGACGGAACTCAATACCTTCCAAAATGGGAAATCCAATAAAAATCATACCACAAGCTAGCAAAAGCCCCCCTTGCAAGACCTCATCACTCAATTCATAGACAAAATGGTTAACAACTTGCAATACCTTGGAGAAGGCGCAAACCCAAACATCTTGCTCCTCCCTGGATTCTACAGGTTGCATCGCATGAGCCATTCTGAGTTTGAATGTTTGAGTTGTCAGGATGTCGTTGCCTAGGTGTTGACCCGGCTATCTCCGTCCCAAGTACAAAGGTAGCCAACCTCTATACCAGATAATCAAGCTACAGATGACATTCATGCGGATCCTTTAAATGCCCCCTTAGAAAGGGCTCGCACTAAGGAAGGCAATTTTAATAGAAGAAAGCGAACCGGACCTTAATGCATCATACAACAACACATCTTCAGATGGAGGGACTTTGTCCTCTCCTTCCAAAGGGGTAGTCACCATACGTAGGAGACACTTTGTAAAAAGTCAAGGTTGGGTCTTGATGGTTGTACATCTCAAACCCCAGACTTCCAAGGTCACTGACTTAATCAAGGAAATTCAAGAGAAGCAAAGACATCAAGTTGTTCCTATGTCGGAAGTGACTACTAGCAACAGACCAATGCAAGGAAAGATGTAGTGGATTCCTAAGAAGTCTTTTAAGGATCAAATGAAAGAAAAGGTCAGAACAGATAAACATAAGTCGAAGGCACCTAAGCAAGAAGTAATTTGGACTCTAATGTTCAATGGTTCCAAGCGTAAGCAAGGAGCCGGAGCTAGGACTGTGCTAGTTAACCCCAAGGGTAAATCTTTCTATGCAGCCCACCACTTGCAGTTCATATGCTCCAACAACATAGTAAAATACGAAGCTCTAGTGCAGGGACTCCTCTTCACACTGAAAAAGAATGTGAAGGCCCTAGTGGTGGAAGGAGATTCTCAATTGGTGATTCGGCAAGTCAAGGCAATCTACTCTTGTAACAACAAGAGGTTAATGGCCTATCGCAAGCGAGTATGGGACTTGATGGAAGACTTTGAGGCGTTGAACGTCAAATCCATTCCCAAAAGAAAGAATACAGTTGTCAATGCATTAGATATCTTGGCCACTACACTGCAACCCGTTCAAAGGACAAAAAAGATTTTTTATTGAACTTGTAGCTGCCCCATCAATCCCAAAAAAAATCACGAACTTCCAAGTTTTTCAAGATGATTGGCAGATCTTAGAATTCATCATGTGCAATGGTTTGTTCGAAGGAATAATGATTGATGACAAGCCCGAAGCAAAATCAGAAGATCAAGAAGATGAAGATGAGGACGACATCCTAAACCTCAAAACCAACACTATCCCTTAAGAGGATGGTGGAATTGAAACGCATCTTCATTCGCGACAAGTCTACACACCACAAGAGATACCCTGAAGAAAAGGGAAACAATAAGTGTGATTCCTATGACTTGGGTACTGAAGATGATCCCAAGATGATCAACATTGTGAAGGCGTGCACCGCTTAAGAAAGAGATGAAATGCTATGCCTACTCACCGAGTACAGAGATGTCATCGCTTAGAGTTATGAGGAACTTAAAACTTATGACCTGAACATCATCACTCATAATATCCCATTGAAGCCAAATGCTAAACCTTTTCAACAGAGGTAAAGACCGATGAACCCAATCATTGAGCCATTAATCATGAAAGAAGTTCAAAAGATGTCGAATGCTAAGATTATCTTCCCTATCCGGCACTCTACCTAGGTAGCCAACCTCGTAACAATAAGAAAGAAAAGTGGAAAAATCCGCCTTTGTGTTGACTTCAAAAACCTAAACCAGGCATCTTAAAAGGACAATGATCCATTGCCCTCGATTGACTAGGTACTACAGATAGTGAATGGTTCCAAGATGGTGTCATTATTAGATGGATACTCAAGATATAACTAAGTGATTGTAGATGAAGATAAACTGAAGACAACATTCACTACGAAGTGGGGAACATTTGCACACAGACAGATGCCCTTTGGGCTTATTAATGCGGGAGCCACATTTCAATGGGCCGTAGATGAAGCATTCAAAGGATTGGTAAACAAATGCATCGTCATCTACATGGAAGATACTATAGTTTTCTCCAAAGATAGAAGTAGTCACATTGCATACCTGAAGAAAGTACTCAAACAATGCAAGAAATACGGCATATCCCTCAATCCCAAGAAGTGTTCATTTGGGGTTACCAAGGGGAAAGCTCCTCAGGCACATCATCTCGGAAACTGGCATGATCTGTAAATCTTATTTTGGTAGAGGGAGTGGAGCTCATCAAGAGATTTGGAATCACTCTATCAACAAAACAGCACAAAAGTAAAATCAAGTTGAATGTCACAAAAGAAACAAAATTAAATTACCAAGGAAAGGAGTCAACTGAAAAATGGTAAATTGTACTGAATGATGGCAAGAAATCCCAAAAGAGACAGAGAAAAGTGGCAGATTAAAGTTACAATACAAAGAAGAAAAATCAAAATTGTTCCCAAAAAAATGAATAGTCTCCAATGCTGAATGCCAAAAGTCCTGTGATGGTTGATACTCTCCTCCGAGCTTGAAATCCCTTCAAAGTATTACAAAGCTCTCCACCTTGTCATGCAATCTCAATCATCAAATTGAATGCCTTTAGGAATAAGATTTGATAGAGGTAACTTTATGAGGAGCAATGATAAATCACTTCATGTTTAACTACATCATTTACATATTTAAAATGTTAATCCAAGTAAGAAGTAAGAAAAAGAATTGGTAACATTTCTAATATATCTGTAAATGTGAACTAAACGTCAAGGAAGTAATGTTTTGAATGCATCCATGAAAAGGAACTACTGTCATGCATGTGGTGAACTATTGAAAAAAACTAGAAGAAAGCAACCAAAAATTCCAAGTAAAGTGCTGAAACTTAAGCACGTTGAAAAATTGTATGACCAACCTAAGAAAACAAACAATACCAACAGTATGGAGTAAAACTACTTATTCTAAAGCGGCAGGGAGCACAACAAGAATTCTTAATTGCTTAAGTGAGATAATCAACAAACTGCAGTAAGTCTTTCCTGTTAATACAGGAGATTGCTGCCCCTGCACCGAACAATTGGAAAGTAATTTTTTGAGAGTATTTTTTTTCAATCATAACTGAGAAGTTATCATTGTCAACTTCAATTTCTCAATGCAATACTATTAAACATTCAAGTTATGATTCGCATGCAGATTTATAGCCAAGCACTATATCAGTAAAACTCTTACAGATTTACAACTAGTTGCATCTAACATGTCATGGCCAGCCATAACCCCAAGAAGAATAGCAGCATCCATAACAGACGAGCCAAGACATCCAACCACATCTAAGGATGATGCATATGCCATTAGACCAAAGCGAGAAATACGACCATATGTAGGTTTCAATCCCACAACCCCACAAAATGATGCAGGTTGTCTTATGCTCCCACCAGTATCACTTCCCAATGATGCTGCACACTGCCTTGCTGCAATAGCTGCAGCAGAACCCCCTGAAGATCCTCCAGGCACTCGAGAAGAATCCCAAGGATTTGAAGTGACCTGTACAAACAGGAATGAGTTTAATACAAGACATGAAAAAAAACCTTGAACAATGTGTCATTTGTTTTTCAATAATGTGTATAAAGCAATTCACAAAATTTCCAAAGAAAATAACCAGAATTTTATATAAATATAAATAAATTTAATTTCAAGGGTGATAGTAATGATATGTATTACTTTTCTCCCAAACAATGGGGTTTGTCAAATAAATATTAAAACTGCCTTGAAATAAAACTCAAACCCATCATTGCCAAAATAAAAAATACAAATGAAAGTGATGGTGCATATTTTGTGTTACATCGCAAATTCCATTACCAAGAACATGCACTTTCAAGTGGCCATGGGGAAACCTTGAGTAAGAGTCTAATTTTGAGTAAGAGTCTAATTTTGGCAATGCTCGCATCTTAACCCATGCTCTCAGTCAGCATGAGAACGCCTTTGGCATTGTCAAATATAATCATGTTTCTCTATGAACATCAGCCAATGTTTAACCAACAGTTGGAACAGTGTGAGGCAGATTGCTGGTGGTGGTGTGTCCACTCCATATTGGAGTTCTCTAGTTTGAATTGAGAGGTTGATAGAATTGTAAATATTAAGAAAATTGTCAACAATAAATGGTCCTAAACCACTATTTATATGTCGTCATGGGGCACCTTGAGGCATGATCAAGTGCAACTATATTGAGTGCTATGGGGAAACCTTGAGATAAGAGTCAAACTTATGGCAATGCATGTATCTACATTCATACTATGAGTCACCAGGAGAGCACCTTGAGGAATGGTAAAATATAACCATGTTCTCTAAGAACTGCACCCAATGTTTAGTGAATATTTAGTACAAAATGAGGGGGATCGGCGATGAAGGTATATGTACTCCATATAGGAAGGATCTTGTTTAAATTGAGATGGTGATAGAATTAAAAATCTTAAGAAAATTTTGAACAATATATGAACCTAAGCCCACTAATATGTATCGGCATGGGGAACCTTGAGACAAAATCAAGTGCAACCATATTGAGGGGCATGGGGAAATCATGAGAAGGTAGTTGAACTTGTGGCAATACATGACCTAAACTCACGTTATGAGTCTCCATGAGAGCAGCTTGAGGCATGGTCCGTTATAACCATGTTCTTTACGAACTCTAGCCCAAGGTCTATCCAACATTTTCTACAACATGAGTGGATTGATAGAGGTGTGTACTCCATATTGGAGGTCCGTTGTTTGAATTTAAAATGGTAGAATAGTAAATATTATAAAGATATGAAAAATATATGGACCTACGCCCAATGTGTCGTCATGTGGCACCTTGAGGCACAATCAAGTGCAACCATATTGAAGAACCAAGCCCACTCTCATGATCTCTTTGAGCTTTGCATGATGTCTAAACTAATATTTAACCTGATTGACATGACTGAGAGATAAAGAGGAGCATTACTGCTATGTTGGCCTTCGTTCAATTCCACCTATAACCAATAGAAAGTTCAATTAGACTAATGCACCTAGAAAATATGTTAACATTATGTGCTTGAGACTAGGTTCCCATTTGTATCCCATGAGCAAACTAGCAGTTCAAAACTATATTAATCAATCACAAAAACTGAACCCACCAACATACCATCTAGTTGAGCTTTGTAACAGGGTTCTAAAACTTAACGAAAACTCACCAAACTCGCTATTACTTGCAAGTTATTCAGCCACACAAGTAAATTGCTCTCAATTCACAAGTCAAATCTACTGAAAAAACTCACGAAAGACTCATGCAGGCCTAATGAGTTTGAAAAAGAAATTTTGTTAATACCAAAACAGAAGAAAATGGATAGAACCCTGAAAATTTGACTTTGATCATCATTTTTGTTTTCAAAATTTGAGTCTCAACCATGCGAAGTTAATAATTGGAAGTGTTAATTGATAACTGGAGGCAGGTTGATAGGTATTTGCTTTGATTTTTTATCATTTTTCCTTCCTTAAACCGATACTATGTTTGACAATGGAACTTAGTCGATACCATTAAACCTGACAAATTGACTTTTGACTCCTATTTTTGTCTTTAAATTTTGATTAACAATTGGAGCAAAATTTGATGGGTATTTGCTTTTGTTTTTAATTTTAATTTCTTGTTTATTTATTTGTTTTTTAAATATCTAGATTATCCACAATGTGTGGCAAGGCATTATACAAGGTGAAAAGAACTACATGGAAGCAGAGCACACCAAGAGGGATCAAGGGCACAATAAGCTGAAAATATTGCAGGTTTTTTATGAGAGGTATCGATTGCCTCAAATACTTCCCTGCTCAATTTTCGGTCAAGATTTCAAGTTGTGACACCAAGTCGAGCAAAAGCAACAAGAAATGAATGTTTTGTATTCCAACTTCGAGAAGGTAAAACCCAAGTGGAAAAGGAGAAAGGAAATGGTTTTATTAATGATAAATCCATCGCTACCCCTTATTGTCCATCTTTGTACTCTTCATAAGAAATTTGTGGTGGCATCGACAACTATTAAACTGGATGTTAAGAGGCCAACGAGAATGTTAGGAATTAATGTTAGCATTCACATACGTCCCAGGAATATATATGTTTTATGGTTTGTTAGTTTAAATCTTAGAATATCATGAGTATTAATGGTTGTATTAATGATAAATCCATCGCTACCCCTTATTGTCCACCTTTGTACTCTTCATAAGAAATTTGTGGTGGCATTGACAACTATTAAACTGGATGTTAAGAGGCCAACGAGAATGTTAGGAATTAATGTTAGCATTCACATACGTCCCAGGAATATATATGTTTTATGGTTTGTTAATTTAAATCTTAGAATGTCATGAGTTGATAATAATTAGACAGGATTGTAATATTCAAGTTGTTGGAACAATTTGATCATAGAAAGAAATGGTTAGAGGTTATACTAGTTATCCTATTTTTTAAATGATAACACTCCTATAAACATGTAATATGCATTGAATGAAAGGGAATAAGAAAATAATATGACTATGGTGTGCACTCACAAATTCAATAGTTACTGCATCTTATAAGGATAATGCCATTTAAAAGTTTTGAATCAGATTATTCCTTAGTATAGATTCTTACTTCTCTCAAAAATATGTAATTGCAAAGCCGATTCACCAATTGTTTATTTTTCTTCCCTTGGCAACATGGTTGTTCATGAGATTCTATATACCTATAGAATTCTGTACATTGGCAAGAACTGCTTAATCATTCCAAACAAGAATAGTGGAGCATAATATGGGTATCAAAAGTTGCAAAATTTGGCAATACGCATTAGTAGAACATAAGTATTACAGTAATCACACCATATAAATAGGAGATGCTCAAAGAAGCCAACTTATCTCGACAAAGATCTAGTTCAAAAACTAAATCAATCCTAAAAGTAATTTATTTGAACTAAGCCAATAGCTGAACACTCATCATCATGTAACAGATTAGTTAAAAGGAAAATCAAATTATTAAGTAATATAAAATATTACTCTAAGAATTCACCCACCCAAACCCCCTTTGTAGCTTTTGCTTCTTTTTCGTTCGCTATTTCTTACCGTACCCTAGTCTTTTCTAGCCTTTTGACTTCTTTCAATCCTATCCTCCAAAAATGAACCAAAAAGTAAGTCAAGATATTATCTATGTAATTGATGTTAGGATTAAGGTGCCATCTATCTTATAAATCATATTGTGTCCAAAGGTGCTTAGGGTGTATTAGAAAATATTTTGTAATCTTTGTTCTCATTATTATTGTAACACATTCTTAAGGGGTGATAGGTTCCACTAGCACCAATAAAAGTGGATTGTGAAAATTATTTAATATTGTTTTTCCCAATTATGGACGCTTAAAATGGGATATCAATGACATGAGTAACCTTTGACCTCTAGGCTTCTCCAAGGGGGTGTTTGGAAGAGGCAATACATGTCTCTCAATATTCTGTCATTTATTATATATAATGTTATGTTTATATTCAAAGATTGGATGCCCAAGTTGAAGGGAAAGTATTGAAGCCAAAACCAATGTCTTTTTGACTTTCGTAGAGGTATTCCAAGACTTGTGATCATGAGGAATGAAGAACCTTCTTTGGACACATTTATTGGTGATTTTGGATTTCTAGCCATACTATAAATTCATCTCTTTAGATGTGGAAAGGAACAATGAAGAACAGTTAAATGTACATGCATGAAAAAGGACAGGTGGAAGAAATAAGGAGGTTATCCATAGGTACACAAGTGGTGCCATTTTCAAGGCAGAGAGGAAAATGGAGATGAGTGTATTATAATCCCATTTAGTGTTGATAATGCATATTTGGCTTCTCTTCTTAGTGGATTTTTTTTCCTGCCAAGGATTTCTCCATCTAATCATACGTTATGTGTTGTTCATATGTTGCTGATTTGTGCCTCATTGCTGCTATCTTATGGTGGTGTTATTCTTTATTCTTTGTTTTTATAAGCTCACATAGGATAGGGTTATTAAACATGATAGTAGGCTAATTTTTGGCATCATATAGAAGAAACATCTAAGCATGGTTTTCCACATCATGGAAATTTTATTTTCAAATTTGCATATAAGTTTCAGATTTTTATGTTGTAGTTTTCCAAGCCTTTTATCCTATTCTCTGATTGATTTATTGGATAGAGATTTATATTCACTATCCTTGGTATTAAGCCTGTTTATTTCCCATTCTAGGTGTTCCTCCTTTTTTGTTTCTTAGCTTGGCAAGCTTGAGGAAATTAGAATGAATTAATGGTTATTGAAAGGCTTATGTGGCAATTTTATATGAGTTAATATTGTTTTGCAGATTCCTGAGATTGGAAACCATGGATATTGTCAATGTGATCTATGCTGTACATTTGAGGTTCATAATTATGGATCTTCATAAAATTCAGAAACTGGCTATGGTTTAGTAACCTAAAGCTCTTGTTTGATGTGTGTGTCTTCTTGTTTGGTGCTTTTCTTTGTGTATCTTCTTGTTTGGTGCTTTTCTTCGTTTATCTTGTGTTCGTGTGCAATGAGATGGTGCTCATGTTGAATGGCTATTTACATTCTAATTACATAGAGAAACACTAGGTATTGAGCCTCTTTTAAAAATAACCTTAATTGGTATGACCTAACAAGTGTTCATTTCATGAAAATTAGCTTCTCTATGGTTTTCCCAGCTTGGGTTTCCACATAAGTGTTGGTGTTCTCTTTGTGAGCTCCTGTGCTTTTCAAGTTTACATTTTTTTGTGGATGCTTAATGTGCTTAACCAATAGATTAGAAGTTGTTAATGGAAATGCTCATAATTGTGTGGAAAAAACTCATTCACCCCCTCTCTCAGTTATTCGGCATGTTCAACACTTTATTGTTGTTTTGGAGCTCATTCCATTCAATAAATTAAGCTCTCTGGATGTAGAATGGAACAATGAAGAGTAGTCAAATGTCGAGCTTCTTTGCAAGAACAAGGGCAGGTGGGAGGCACAAGGAGGTTGCTCGTGGGTGATTCTATTCTATCATTTTGCAGGCAAAGAAGAGAATGGAAGTGAGTGTATTGTAATCAGATGAAATATCCCAAATGGATATTGGCCCGATTTCATCTCAAGATAATTTTCAGAACATAAACATATGAAGATGCACTATAAACCAACAATATAAACCAGTAGATTCTCATAATATACCGTAGAATATGTTATTACGTTATACATCAGGCATACAATAACTAGCATTCAAAAATACAATCTTAAACACAGTTTTACAGTCAGATTGAAATACTAAGAAAAGAACCTGTAAGCACATGTGAGAACCTGGTGTGACCTCTCCACGGGCAATGGGTTTGTGTCCACTGCCTGGACGGCACAAGTGTTTACGTCCTCAAGCAGGATGAAAGTTGAAGCTTTCCAAGTAACTCTTGCAAGAGAGAAACTGAAATTTGAATCATAAACCAAGCATACCTGCGAAAGAACAAGACTCCCTCTTTTAAAGCTCAATTGTGACTCTTCAAATTCCTATTTAGTCTTTCGCCTTATCTCCTTTGTCACCTTTTCCCCTTCTTTAGTTAGGGGAGACTTTTTAAATAGTTTTAATTGTACTCCAAAGTCACTTTTAATGGTCTTGTAACTGGGACTTGTAATTTTCTAATATCCCCAAAAAAAGGGACATTACAAGCCTCCCTACTCGAGATTGCTTGAATCAGTACTAGGATCCCATATGAAATTGTGGGTAGCTTTGTAGCCCAATCTGAAAACAATCCCATCACATTGCAGAGCAAGGTGTCAAAATGCAATCTATCTATCAACCAAATGCCTGGATCCCATGTTAATCTATGAAGTATTGCAACATCTGTTTACCGTACAGGTAAAGAAATCAACGCATACAGACAATGAAACAAAATAGCAGAATTATATTCGCATATGCCAAACATTACATACAGAGCATATCATATCACACGATGCATTACAATGATCCCAGACGGGATATAAATACTACCGCCGAACCTTCTCGAAGGATTCCGTCGACCACAAATATTCTATCTGTTACAAACTATTTACCGATGACATTGGCTACAGAATACAGAAACACCGCCGGAGATCACCCCGTCGGCTACAGAAACACCGCCAGGACCATTTAGTCGGCTGACACCATCCCCCTCAAAAAAACAGTCATCTCCTAACGACTAACAAAATATCTGAGACAAATTAACAAACAAAATACATTAACGAACTAACTGCAACAAGAAATATCTGCTTCTGTCCCATCACTTCCACATTCATCCCGTGCCTGTAGCCTCTGCTAACACAATACTATCTCCTCAAGCTGACCTTGATAGCCACCCGCGCTGCATTATCTGTCCAACTCCTCGGTACCCCAAGCCAAGTGTCGCTGCACTGCCTCCAACTGGATGATCAGCTCCTCCCGAGCTCTCTACACATCCACCAAGACAGCCTCACAGCCAACACCTGCTCCCACTGCCTCTGGTACACAGAAAGTCCATGCCTGCAGCAACTTCAACTCTTCTCAACTGGTCAGACTCCCACGACTGATATCCGCAACGACTGGGGGTCCAGGGGGCAACACCCCCAATGGGGTCGAGGGGCAGCGCCCCCGTGAGCTGTACAGGGCGAGGTCGAGGGGCAGCGCCCCTCGCCGCCAAAACCAAATTAACACTCCGGAACCCACATAAAAATGCACGGAACGCACTGTTTTTGCCATTTTCTACCAATTCCAGACTCTTTCTGGTAACCACTGCTGCTTCCCCTTCCCTTTGGCATCATCTGTTACTCATTCCGAACAACTTGAATCTGTCGTTTTTTTTTTTTGTTGCTCGCTCGCCGCTGTGCCTCTTTCCTATCCTGCCGGTCCCTACCAAGAGAATGATATTAATTCCTCCAAGTTGAATTTGTCCTTCAAGCTGAACTCAACCACCTCCGCGAGAGAACTAAGAAAAACCCGCATAAAACCATCCGTAGGACAAGAAAACTCCGAAGAAGACAAGCGTCTGCTGCAAGAACAAACACCGAGAAGAAATCCAGGGAGAAGGCCGCGCGAATCAGAATAAAAAATCCACGGGTAGCCAAAAAAAATAGCCTTCCGCAAGAACATTAAAAAAAAGCTTCGCGGAAAGGTTTCGCGGGAGGTGCGAACAGCTGCCCGCGGGACACTGTCCACGGACAGTTGTCCACGGAACCCTCTCCGCGGGACCCTCTCTGCGGCAAAAAAAAAAAAAAAAAATTCAATTTTTTTTTTTTTCTTTCAATTTTTTTCTTTTTTTTCTTTCAAAAAATATACAAAGCACCTCAAATTTGCCTCCAGGCGTCGCCATTATGCAACGACGACGACAAGGGAATCATCTGATCATTCTGTGACAGTGACGACATCTTCCTGGCATGGTAGGATTCGTTGACTGCGTGAGGTACCTCTTGCCCGTCCAATGTTCCCAACTTTATCACTCGATTGTCGCTGACCTCCCGGATCTGATATGGTCCAAGCCATCTGGCCTTAAACTTTTCCACTTTGATTTCATTCCGACCGTCGTACGCCTTACGTCTGTTCTGTGCCACCTCCGTCGCCCACTGTGCCTGCGGTCATCGCGCAACTGGATTATTTCCTTGCTGTCGATGCCCTTCTACTAATTTTATGCTGCAGTGTAACCCTTTCTTTCCACGCGGTCCATTCACCATGTACCGAACAGTGGGATCTTTTGTTTTTCTGTGTTCAGACTGTATGTTCTTCCCCTCAGCTTCAGCCATGGCAGCTTTTCCTTCTTCCGCTTCCCTACATTCCTCCGCACATTTGTTTTCCTCCTTTTTCTCACCTTCGTCGACCCTTAGCATATTACAACTCGGAAAGAGTTCGTAGTCTTCTATCTGCCAGTGGTAAAGGCCATTCACCGAGTCCGGGTCGTCGTCATTCAATCCTCCGTCAAGTCTCAATATTCCTTCTTCATCCGGTTCCATTCTCCTCTTTCCTTCGTCATCACTCTCGCCTTCACTATCAGAATCTGACGATGCTGCCTCCTCGCCAACCATTTGCATGTGCAGGTCAATTATGAATCTTTTGCCTTCGCGCTCCATTGATAGGGTACTTCGTTTCCAATCATGTTTTACTTTTGCTTGCACCAACCAATCTTGTCCCAGAATAGCATCATATCCTTTTCTTTTCAATGGAATGACTACGAAATCCAATAAAAATGGTTGCGTACCAATGGTTACCGGTTGTGCCCTCAAGGTTCCTAACGGTTTGATCCCGTGCTGGTTCGCCATGAGCAACTGGAATGTAGGTGGCCACAACGTCGGCTTCCCCAACTTCTTCCAGGTATCCTCTGGTAAGACATTCACGCCGGACCCTCCGTCAACAATTGTCTCTGTCAAAACATTTCCCAAAATCCCCATCTCAACGACTGCCGGATGCCGTCCGGAGGTGAGTGCGAGCAACATCGGGTCTGTTGTCATCACTTCCCTACTGTCCCTTCCTGTGTCCTCCGTTACTTTCGGAAACAGTGTATGATTCAAAATGGTCGTTCATAACTGGGGCATTGTGAGAAGGAGGTCACTTATCTTTACCAGTATCTCCGTTTGTAAGATCTGTTGTACAATGTTTTGTTCTGCGAAGGTCTTTGCCAAGGTGTCGGTGATGTCGTTCAACTGAGATGTCCCTGCCGACGATGCCTTTCCAATTTCCGCCTGCATTTCCTCCAATTTTCTTTTTTCCTCCGCTTGCCTCCATGTAATTGCCAAAACCTCCTCTACATCTGTGCCGACAATGATCAAGTTTACTCCAGACTTTGGACACTTGGAATCTTCGTGATCGCCGGTTCTGCACAATCTACATAATAATTTCGGTGTGTTTTCCGCTGTACAATCTCGTGCAAAATGACCCCACAAATTACATGCTCGGCATTGAACGATTGGCCGTCCGTTTGCATCATATTGAGTTCGACTTCGGCTCCCATTATTATTGTTATTGTTTGCATTGTTGTTATTTTGCCCTCTGCTATTATTCCTGTACCCTCCGGATGTGGCACCATCAATGTTTGCATTTCCGTTACTGCCCGACGAGGAAGCCTGCTGCGTAAGAAGCACCTGCGGAGATCCTCTTGTCTTCATGTTTAAGGGACAGTCCTTTGTCGAATGGCCCATGATCTAACAGATGTCACAAAATTGGTTCTTTGGACACGATCCTTTAGTATGACCGTTGTTCTTACACTCTGTGCACCACAGTTCACTGCCTTTTGGCTCCTTCTGCATGTTTTTAAACTCCTTCATCATGCGAACCATATCCTTCTGTAGGGCACGAACCTTCTTGCTGCTACCTTTGTCATCACTGCAATCGTCTCCGGCAGGCTCATCGTCATCAAAATCAGAGGAGCTAGTTTTCTTTTTCTTTGTCTTCTGTTCACTTTCAAGATCCAGTGCTCTATTATACACGTCCACATATGACGACGGTGGCACAATTTTCATTTTCCTCCGCAACTTCGATCGTAGGCCATCCACAAACCATCTTTTCTGCAATCCGTCCGCTGGCTTGCTTTCCATTTTGTTTATTAAGTCTTTTAATATCCTAGCGTAGACGCGAACAATTTCGTGCTTCCCCTGTTTGGTATTGAAAATCTCTGCTACAATTTCAGTATCATCCCGCAAGAGTTTAAATTCCGCCAAGAACTCCTTTTTAATGTTATCCCAGCTATTCAGCTTTTGTGGATCCGTATCCGAAAACCAATCAATCGCCACACACCATAGGGTTGTCGGAAATTGCCTGACCCATTCGTTGGCATCTATGATTTCGTTTGCCCGCCAGATCGTCTCACATGTCTTACAATGTCGGATGGGGTCGGCTGTACCATCGCCCTCAAACTTCAGCAGCTTTTCTTTGAGTCTCACCATCACAACACTGGAGGTCTGCACTGTCACACCGGAGGTCTGCACTCCCGCACCGACGCTCTGCACTCCCACACCGGAGGTCTGCACTCCCACACCGGCGGTCTGCACTCCCACATTGGCAGACTGCTCTCCCACACCGACGGACTGCACTCCCACACCGGCGGATTGCTCTCCCACACCGGAGGTGTCGACAGCTGCGAACCTTGGTGAAGAAGAAGGATCTTCTGAAGTTGTTTCCCGCAGAAGTCTATCCCGGACAAAGAGGTCAATCCACGCTCGTGCTCCCTCGGCACTACGAGCCGTGCGAATTGATGCTCTTCCATCTGAATTTTCTTCCCTCGGCGAACATGATTTCAAGAACTCATCCCGTGCTTCTTCCACCAATTCCACCCGCTGCCAAGTTTCCTCCAACAATTCTTCTGTGCTCCGATTTTCGTCGGCAATCTTCTGAAATCTCTGTCGGCGTTCGGCTTGCTGTGCCAGAATTAAATTCTCTTGCACAGTACGGGTTCCATCTTTTGCTTGACCTTATTTCGATCTTTGTTAAGCTGATTTGGCATTAATCTTCATTCCTCCCACCTTCCAGATTCATAAGGCCACACCGGCGGTCTGCACTCCCACACCGGCGGACTGCTCTCCCACACCGGCGGACTGCACTCCCACACCGGCGGATTTCTCTCCCACACCAGAGGTGTCGACAGTTGCGAACCTTGGTGAAGAAGAAGGATCTTCTGAAGTTGTTTCTCGCGGAAGTCTATCCCGGACGAAGAGGTCAATCCACGCTCGTGCTCCCTCGGCACTGCGAGCTGTGCGAGTTGATGCTCTTCCGTCTAAATTTTCTTCCCTCAGCGAACACAATTTCAAGAACTCATCCCGTGCTTCTTCCACCAATTCCACCCGCTGCCGAGTTTCCTCCAACAATTCTTTTGTGCTCCGGTTTCCGTCGGCAATCTTCTGAAATCTCCGTCAGCGTTCGGCTTGCTGTGCCAGAATTAAATTCTCTTGCACGGTACGAGTTCCATCTTTTGCTTGACCTTATTTCGATCTTTGTTAAGCTGATTTGGAATTAATCTTCATTCCTCCCACCTTCCAGATTCATAAGGCAACGGCGCCAAATGTTTACCGTACAGGTAAAGAAATCAACGCATACAGACAATGAAACAAAATAGCAAAATTATATTCGCATATGCCAGACATTACATACAGAGCATATCATATCACACGATGCATTACAATGATCCCAAACGGGATATAAATACTACCGCCGAACCTTCCCGAAGGATTCCGTCGGCCACAAATATTCTATCCATTACAAACTATTTACCGACGACGTCGGCTACAGAATACAGAAACACCGCCGGACATCACCCCGTCGGCTACAGAAACACCACCGGGACCATCCAGTCGGCTGACAACATCTGTAGGTTGTGTAACTTTGATCCTAATTGCGTCCAATCTCAAACTGTGTAGAACTACAGCAAAATCCTCAAAATGCCCCATATACATACAGTCAACACTTGGATTCCAAACCATCCTATCAACACGATCCTGGAAAGTGTAATGGAGGTTCATCAGCCTATCATCCTGGATCGACCAACTGAACAAATAGATCACCCAACCAAAAACTGCGAGTATGCATGAAGTTCGACTCAAAAGTCCACCACAAGTTGCTATCATAAACCAGACCGATAATATAGAAGATGACGTGGCTGTCAATGTGCCTATGTGTTAGAAAGGTAACCATCTCATAAGGTGTGTGTCATAGGGTGAGGTATCTCCACGAATCAACCCGTAACTTGCTAACCTCTAGAAGCTGAACTACATTAGGAAAAATGGTAGAAGGCCAAACATAAAACTCAGTGACAAATGGAGTGTGCATAAAGATAAAATCACCAGCTAGCAAATATATAGCTGCCATCTCATTGAGACTAGGTGATATGTATCTACATGATTGGTAGAAGCTATCAGCATACAAAATGGATAATCTTGGGTTATCAGCTTCACCATAAATACCAATACTCAAATCAACATCTCCAACTATGAAATGGTCACCATCAAGTGAAATCTGAGTCATTTTCACTTGTTTTGTCTCTATCCACATGCCATGGTGTAGATACATAACTGCTACCATAAAAATCAGCATTCTCATGGTTGTCTTCATGCTAGTCAATCCACTCACGATCATCATTGTCAATCTCCTCAACTCCTACATCTGAATGTTGAGCCAAGGTAGAGCGTGCCAAATTCCATTCTTGATTAATCTCAACAATCTGATGTTCTGCCTCATGAGCCGCCAAGGAAGCCTCTAGGATGTCCTTAGTATTCGTGAGCTCATAAGAAAGGGTGTCTACTTCTTCTTCCTTCTTTCTTAGTGTCTCAGAATAGATCTCTATGAGATTGAGAAGATGATCACAATCTAAAAGATGTAGATAGTTTGATTTCATTGTTTTCATTCCTTCCTTAATCACATGCAAATGTGAGAACTCTTCTTTCAATCCCTTTTGTCTCCTTGCTAGTTGTCCCTCCAAATTTTGTTTTTCAACCATCTCATATATGTTATCAAAATGTGAGAGGGTTGTGACAATTTTCCTTTCAATCATTTTCATTTGACCCTCCAAATAAGGTGATCTAACAAGAGTATGAGATAAGTCAAACGATATGAAGTGGAAGCAAGTGTTTCATCATACATGTCCGCATCATCAATGTCATTGTTCATACCCAGCTGCTTATAAGAACTAGGGACACGATTATGTTCAAAAGAAAACTCATCACGCAAGGAATCCATACCTTCTGTATAGACTATTTAAGTCTGAATCAAAATCAGCATCCACACTCACATAAGATGAGGAGTCGTCGTTGTTAGCTGACAAGTCAAATTCCACACAGGGGCTATTAATGCAAGCAGCCTTGTAAGGTTCTTGTACATCCAAACTGTCAGCAAACATGTGCCACTAATAACATCTATCCCATGATCATGTGAAGGTTGCAAATAACTTGTAGTTGGTTGTTCTTTGTCCAAACCACCTATAACCTGGATTTTGACAAGTGAAAACTCTTCATGCAAATTTTTGCACCTATCCTTTGCAAGAAGATCTTGGGCCAAATCATAGTACTTCTTCTTTGCCATATCAGTCTTGTTTTGAAGCTTTGTATGGAAGCCCACATAATCAATAAAAGGTAAGTCTTTGAACCTTAGGTGGGAATTTGTTATATTCTTCATATATGCCAAGTATTTCAACTCTTATCTCAGGCTCAAAATTCTGGGATAACTATTGTTGTAGCTTCATAATATCTTTCCTAATATCTCACAGATCATGTGATCTTCATATAGCTCCTGCATCAAAATGATCTCTCTGCAAACAGTTTGGATTCACGGCATCATGGAAATGGTTATCTTCAAAGTTTGAATGTTTTGAATAACGCCTCTGAGCAAATTAAATTGGGGAATGTAACGGTTTTCTTTCTACTACTGACGATCAATTTTGCTAAAGTCCAAAAAATTTGTTTCACACAGTTATCACTTGGTGTTGTTTGTAACGCTCCAACAACTCACCTATTTCTTTCCTCATCTCTCTTGGTTCGAACCATGCCTGAGTTAGACTGGTGAATTTGTAACGTCTTAACCAAAAACTGTCTCACCAAATCTATCAACATTGGCAATAGAAAGTGCTTTGTATCTCACCCTAGGCATCTCACGATAATGGTGATGCTTCCTATGCAAAACTATTCTTGTTTCCTTTGCAGACTACCAACCTAGAGATGTTTCTGAAACAACAAACTTAAATTGAATGAGATCCTGCGATTATCACTATTACTCTCATAAGCGCTTGACCCTAGTCATCACACCTTCACAAACTACGAATTCAAATCTCAATTACGTAAAGATACGGCCCGCGCAACTAACAATGTCATCTACTGGACTAGAAGTAGTTTCGGTTTGTTCAATATTGTTGTTTGGACTCCCCTTTGATATTCAGGGGCATGTGTAGTCGGTGAGGTGTATTTCCATTCTACAACATGCACCTCAAACAACAACTTGCAGGACTCTACTCAATAAAACTTAAAGACGAGAGAAGGCCCTCTCTATCTTCAATCCACGCAATCCTTCCATTTGCTTGACCAATGTTTGTATGTGCTTGACTTATGCCAAAAACTATCGATGGGCCCAACCTAGATATATAGATGGCAGTAGGCATTATTATTTCCAACTATATCTCCCCCGCCATCAATACATGTTCTTCAACCATGATGTTGCTCGCTACATTTCATCGAACTATAATGTGAAATCTAGCTAAGGAGGTGGACGCACAAAGTGCTATGGAAAATAGAATGTTGTTGTTCCAAATTGCAAATTGTTCCTGACGTCTTCTTTGATGAAATTCTAGGAGCGAACTATATCAAAACTAGTTGAGCTTAGATAATGTTGATCCTATTTGGAGGCCACACAAATATTCTTGTTGTAGTAAGCTAGTTTGCTTTCAACTTCTGATCACCAGAAGCTTTGATTTTGTTCTTCTGTCATCCAACCTTAGTCTTGCATCTACATTTGTTCACAAATACTGAAAAATAGTTTCCAGAGTTTATACTGAAGCTCCACAAATACTGCAATCACCAACCTTATTGCAAAGCAGTATTCTAGGAACACTGTCCCGAAAGGATATTTTCCTAATACTTTCCTCTGAATAAATTTTCTGAATAACCTTCACAAGATGGCAAGATCGAGGCTCTAATACCACTGAAATATCCCAAATGGATATTGGCCCGATTTCATCTCAAGATAATTTTCAGAATATAAACATATGAAGATGCATTATAAACCAACAATACAAACCAGTAGATTCTCATAATATACCGTAGAATATGTTATTGTGTTATACATCAGCCATACAATAAGTAGCATTCAAAAATCCAATCTTAAACACAGTTTTACAGTCAGATTGGAATACTAAGAAAAGAACATGTGAGACACCTAGTGTGACGTCTCCATGGACAATGGGTTTGCGTCCATTGTCTGTCGGCACGAGGGTTTACAAACTCAAGCTGGATGAAAGCTTCCAAATAACTCATGCAAGAGAGAAACTGAAATCTGAATCATAAACCAAGCATAGCTGCGAAAGAATGAGACTCCCTCTTTTAAAGCTCTGTGACTCTTCAGATTCCTATTTCGTATTTCATCTTATCTCCTTTGTCACCTTTTCCCATTCTTTAGTTAAAAGAGACCTTTTAAATAGTTTTAAATGTACTCCAAAGTCACTTTTAATTGTCTTGTAAATGGGACTTGTAATTTTCTAATGTCCCCAAAAAAAGGGACATTACATCACATTTCTTGATAATGTATACTCGGCCTCACTTCTTGGTGGAGTTTTTTTGGCAAGGTGTTCTCCACACAAATCCTATATTATGCAGTGTTCTTATCTTGCTGGTTTAAGCCTCATTGCTGCTGGTTTATGGTGATATTATTCATTACTCTTTGCTTCCACAAGTTCACCTATGATAGGGTTATCAAGCATGACACATAGGCTGCTTTTTGGCATCATAAAAAGAAGGATCTAAGCATGACTTTCCACTTTAAGGCAACTTAATTTTCACATTTACATACAAGTTTTAAATTTTTATTCTATAATTGTTCAATCCTTGTATCCAATACTTTCATTGATATATTGGATAGAGATTCATCTTTACAATCTTTGGTATTGAACCGGTTTGTTTCCCAACAATTCATGGGCACAGAGACTATACCACACTAGAAATTTGACACCAAAGACAATAATATGTTTTTATTCAATTAATCATCATTCTCTATAGTAAATTTGGCATGAAAGCCCAATGAAGGAGCTAAAATGACTAACAAGTACAAAACTCAAAACAATTATACGCATCTAGAGCACATGAGCAACAAAACAAGAGAAAAGGAAAAAGGTATTAACTAGCAATGCTCATGAAGCCTGAGGCATTCTCAACAAACACGCAACGAACACTACGAAAATCCCTTTCAACAAAGACAAACTAGAGCAAGACAAAACCAAGATTCTTCATGGTTTTACATTTTGTATTCAACAGCAGTTGTGGATGAAATGCTTAAGGCAATGATTAAAGGGGGGAAGGTAGAGTCAAGGGTAAAAATAAATAGAACATATTGTCCTAATTACATAAATTTTAAAACAGTGACCCATACTTGATACCCTACAAGCATGGACTATGAAAGAATGGCAACGTGAGACCTTATTGAAGCCCACTACTTTTACAAATGCTATCTTATATCGCAATTTCAATCTACAGAGAAAAGAGGCATTAAGATAAAAGAGAACCCATGAAATTTTCATAAACCTAAATCACTCTCAAACATTTGTGTCACCATTTCAGAAGTACAAAGGCAAGTTTATATCAAAAGGTACCCAATTAAGGCTTTATACTCTCAAAATTGAGATAATGCAAGTCATATGAAATGTAATCAAAAACCTATTAAACATTACAAACCAATACAAGGAGGTTTTGACTTCAGATTAAACTTCGAATCAACATTCAAATATGAGGATGGATTCATCTCTTCATTCCTAATCAATTCAAACTGTGGAACATAAATGAAAGAAGGTTGGTGATATTGTGGGTGGGATGGATAGATCTGAATGGATAAAAAATTTTAAAACGTCCTGAGGGAATCAAAAGTTAAAACAAAATTTGGGAATCTGTCAAATCTTCCAAAGAAATCTAACAGAATTCATTACTATAAAAAAATGGAGAGGGAGGATTGAATTTGAAATACTATAGTATTAAGCACTAAAGCAATTATGGAAAGTACAGAGAACACAATGAGCTATGACAAATACATTCTCAAGGCAAAGAAGGAGGTCCCTCCACCATTGAAATGAGGATCGTTTCATAGAATGTTAGGGAACTAAATAACCTCTAACAAACAACGCCAATTGCAACTTCAAAGAACAATTAAACATGATTAATGATCTCAGTTTTCCATTATCCATAGTGTCTGTTGCTGCTGTTTCTGGATTCGATTGGGTAAGTGTTTTGTGCATCAAAATTTCAGATCAAGTGATCCGAAAAGTTGATGCATGAAACACTTATGCAAGCAAATCCAGAAACAGCAACAAACAAACATGATGTTGCTCAACAAAACAAAACTCTTGAAGATTGAGGAGGCAATCTTATAGTTTCCTACAATTAGAAATCCTAGTTCAGGCTTGCAAATAATGTTGCTAAGGCCTCCAGAGAATTATGCATTCTTTGGAATCCACACAGGCAGTTTGGTAAATAAGCAAGGCAGCTGGATAGCTGCAAAGTCAACAGTTTCAAGGAGAATACTCGTGGAATAGTAATAAATGTATATGGCCTGAGTAGTCCAATCAGAAAAAGGAGCTCTAACAATTCTCGGAGCAGAGCAACTGAAGGATCAAGAACCCTTCAGTGGAGGTGACTTCAATGCAACGGCAACCCCAATATGGAGGCCAACTGAGTAAATATTTACCATAGAAATCAATGGGATTCAAAATACTGCTTAAGTTTAACTACTATTACTCCAGCTGCCATGTTATAGTGTCAATGTATTAGGTGCATTCTAATGTGATCGATGGTTATAGGTAAAAACCACAATTCATCGAAGGCCACCCATAGCCTCACGAGAACTTTGCCCCCCCCAAGTCAAAAGGAATGCACTTGAGTGAAGTCACATCTCTACTATTCGTGGAAAGGTGGAATGCAGCATCGAGAAAAAATTAATTAGAATATACCGATAAAATAGAACTCAATTTCTTAAGTTCTGTCAGGCTAGACGCAGACTGAACTGACTAAAAACTTGGGTTCAATCCTCGGGGCTCGCTATGCAAGCTTCCCTCCAAGGAAGATGTCACAACCCACTCTCCCCTTACCTGAATAAATTAGTACCCCACTCCACGTGGAGGGAGAATGAATCGACTTCCTAAATTAAAAAATTAAGATAATGTTAATAACACCTAAAATTAACCATAAAGAACCGTTAACAAAACAGAATAGGTCAGTTCCATACGTATTGTTGGAAGAGTGGTATTAAAATAGGGTTTGGGAATATGAAACACACATATACATAGCCGAGCAAAGGAAGGACAACGGGAAGAAGGTGAAAGTGAGGGGATTGGCAGTTGGGGAAACACAGTGACAAGGGCGGCATTCAACGAAAGAGGACAGTAGGAGGAAACGACGGCAATCAGGAGTCCTCAGATTTCAGGTTCTTTCTAGTTAATGTCTTCCTCTGTCTATATCTGCATTTGCTTGTGAATTTCTTGAGAAAGAATTGCTTAGTGAATGCAATTTCTTAACTTATATGCCCTGTTCTCCTAAATCATTTTTGGAAATCTGCACATATTTAACGTCTGGCTTGAAATTTAGAAGAAACCCCAATTTTTGCTAGGGCTCGGGTACGGATCAATGGGAAATATTTTTAAAAATAACAATATTAACTTGGAATGTTACTACCATTCTTGCATTGTTTTTAAACCCTTACACTGTCACAGTACATGATGATGCTTTTGAACATGGTGTGTCTGCCTCCATTGTTGGCGTTGCTTTAAACAAGGTGTTGAGACTGTCAAGGCTTAGGAAGACAAGATAGTTACCTTTCAATGAATGTCACTACTATGTTCCTGCTTAAAAACGTTAATGCTGCTACATTGGAAATCTTATTGCCGTACTGTTGAAAACCTTAATGCTGTTAATCTTGAAACGTTATGCTGGAACTATAACTACTATATACATCAACGCTGTTACCCTTATTTCGTTCAGTTCATATTAAATTGCTGTTCTTTAAAATGGTATGGTGATACTTTTCGTTTTAACTTTGGAGGCTTTATGTTGTTTTTTATGTTGAACAGTTGTCACAAGTTATTTAACATTCAAACCTTTTTGTTGCCACTTGGTAAACATTAAAACGTCATGGCAGATAATGAATCCTATTGATGATGTATCTTAAAAATGATTTTTGTCTTTACCTGTGGAGAACCCACACTGACATTTCACTGTAGATATAATTATAAAATGGGTTCTAAAAGTACATTGCTATTACTATAACATTGTTACCATAAACTGGATGGCATTAAATTGTTATGAGATAGGAGATTTGGACACAGAGTTTTGTACTATTCACTCTTCTTAGAATAAAATGTTACTTCACTGTACCTCAAAACCACTTTATGATTTTGAATTCTCTTGGTACCCCCTATTTTTCCTTAAGGTGTTGCAAGTTATCTTGTCTGTTACCAGCGTGTCAAGCTATGTAACACAGATAAATATATTAAGCTTAAGGCAACCATAATGGTTATTTTCTGAATATATAGATTCAGCAACTAAACCATGGCTGAATCTTACTTATAGATGATAAATCCTGGACTTGTGTTTAGTTGGGCTGATCTATAACATAGAAATCGGAAGTGTAATTTTGTATAATTCCTTTCAGTAGTATTGTGATATGCTGATATTGCGCTATAACTTTTGAACCAGGACCTTATTGCAAGAAAACTTCCTAAGACTTGATGTAATTGTGTTGTTGAGAATTACATGAAAATGTTGTTTTTGCCAATCTTATTTAAACTCAATCTATTATACCTGCAGTAGTGATAGGATTAGGCAATCTATTTTATATAAACTGCAGTAATAATGTGATCCACAATTACTTGATGGGAGTTTAATTAAGGGTTGCTGTACTAGTTTTGTCTTGTGTAGCATGATTGAACATGAAAACTTAAAGAGCTGAGTTGCTCCTTCCAGAGCTCTAAGTACAAAATGGGCTTTATACATAAATATATTAAGAAAAGTAAATTATGGAGCTTTTGATATCTTAAGTAACTAAACCTTGCTACAAGAACAATATTGCTATGATCAATTGAACTATCTGACAATTAAAACTTGTGGATTCCAATGTTCATCATTCTAGTAATTCTATGTTTAGTTAGTTGACTTGTTTCATGTGAAATAAATAATTGGATTAAGAGCATTGCCTACATTGGATTAGATATCTGGTGATATTGAACATAGAGATAAGTTAAGTGTTGATATGGAAATATTTAGAGGTGAAGTCCTTTATTTTTGGAAAGAGTTTTCCTTACAAGGTGTGATATGCCTTCCTAATGGGATTATGAGAAGACACCTATCGAGCTTTATAAATTTTCCTATATAATTAAATGTAGACTATGTGTTGCACGATTCCATTACTCTTCTAAGTTTTACTTGTTTAGACTATCTCGTTGCCGGGCTGGGTATCTTTCATGTCAGGAAAGATTTCGGGGAACTTGACAGCTTCGTGGTAGGGTGAAAAAGCACTCCTACAATATTCTCGCCCTTGTGTTCTTAGACAGGTTCTGGAGCTCTTTTCAACTTGGTTGTCATGGTTAGACCACCTGGTGTCTGGTATTTGGTAATCTAGTAACAAATTCACAGTTCTTTTTAATTTGAGTATATATATGTATATGTATCAATTTAATTAAACTTGATGATAGTTAATCAACTAATGCTGACTAGTCAATATTCAAAAGACTTCGACTCTCATTGATTTTTCCGAAATTTATGGAGATGGCTGATGTGGCATTGGTTTTGCAAGGGCAGTCCTTACAAAAGATGGACTAACCTGAGACGTTGGCTAAGATAAAACTAGAACACCAATGTATTTAGGTGCTCTTATTATAATTATTCAAAAGCTATGTTCCCCAAGGACACGTACCCGGCCTAAAACTCCCCGTTTCGGGGACGGGGGGACGGGTATGAGACGTCCCCCAGCCGTCCCCAAATTCCCTTTTTTTGCAGGGGATGTCCCCGAAACTTGGGGACGTGGGGGGGACAAAAGGGGGACAGCCAGCCGTCCCCGATACGGAAAGGGGACTTCTAGCCATCCCCTGACCGTACTGGGTACGGCCGGCCGTCCCCCTTTTTTGCAAGCTCAAAACATTAAAAAAAAAACATTTGTTGTGTCTTTTTTGGTCGGCTAGTGGGCCCCACTCCTCCAAAAACCCTAAAATGTATATAACTCAACACATTTAAATTGTTTTAACCATTCTTTGGTTTTCATTTTATGTTGCAGCCGGCTGAAGTTTTCATTTTGCAAGTAGATGAGGTAATAGTTTTGCTTCCAAGAGCTTGACCAAGGGTGATCTTCTATTTTGTCCACCAAGTAAGTATAAAACTCTTTGTGCTTTCATCTATCATTTTTTTAATAAATTTGTAGCTTGCAAAGTCTAATTTTTTTTTTTTTTTTCATTGTTTCAGCTCATATATCTATTCAATTGCATATTTAAACACAATGAGCAGCAGTGGGAGTACAAGTAGTAGTAGTGAAGAAGAAAATGTAGAGATTGATGTTGTTAGTAGTGACACTAGGCGAAAACCCAATCCTAAAGCTGATTTGTTTAAATGCCCTTCCGACATTATGAAGAATTTTGCAAAGGGTCCTTTCAATAGGAAAAAACCTCTTCTCCAATATGTCACACCTAGGCCAAAAGATAAAAAGAATTCGGGAGGGATTAGGGTGTGGGATTGTCATGTTTGTCTTGATGATTTTAGGGGCAGCTATACAAGAGTGAAGTCACATTTTTTAGGTGTTACATGCCAAGGAGTCAAAGCTTGTCCTAACCTAACCGATGAACAAAAATTAGAATGTTAAATATTGCACTTAGAGGCTGAAATGGAGGGGCAAAATTTGACAGTGACATCACCATCCATTCCCTCACAATCATCTAGGCATATTTCATCCGCCATTGGTACTAGTGGCAGCCCTAGTGAGTCTAGAGGGAAGAGAAAGATAAGTAGTAGTGAGAAGGGCTCAGTGGAAAGTATGTTTAATGCACAGGCAAAGGAGAAGTGTGAGGCATCCATTGGTAGATTCTTTATTGCTAATGGTATCCCATATAATGCAGCCCGTTCCACTTATTATAAACAAATGGTGAAAGATATTATGAGCATGAATTCCTCATTTGTGCCCCCCGGTGAGCATAAGCTACGAACCACTATCCTAGATGAAGAGTACTCAAAGGTTGCTTTATTATTTGAGGATATGAGACGCACTTGGGTTAGGACAGGCTGCTCTATTGTGATGGATGGGTGGACCGATATTAGACATCAGCCACTCATCAATATCATTGTCACATCCCCTGCTGGCTCTTATTTTTTGAGAGCCATAGATTGCTCAGGAAAGAAGAAGGATGCAGATTTTCAGTTCACCATTTTGCGAGATGCCATAGAGGAGATTGGGCCCTCTAATGTTGTACAGGTTATCACAGATTCTGCACCTGTGTGCAAATCAGCAGGTTTGATGATAGAGGGTGCTTATAGGCACATATTTTGGACCTCTTGTTGTGTTCATTCCTTCAACAATGCATTGAAGGACATAGGGAAGATTGAATGGGTGAAGCAAGCGGTGCTAGAAGCTAGAGAAGTGCAAATGTTTATTTGCAACCACTACACTTCACTTGCTCTATTTAGGTCCTTCTCTAAGAAGGAGTTCCTCAAACCAGCCGAGACAAGGTATGTCAATTATAATTATAGTTTACTTTTAGTTTGTTTTAACTTTAAGTTATTTTTAAAAATTATTTATAAGTTTACTTACATGTGATGTTTTTTGTTTTAAATTTTAATTATTAATGTTTAAGTTTAAATTTTTAATTTTTAATTATTGCTATAGGTATTGCACATATTTCATCTTGATGGAGAGGATGATTGAGGTGTATGAGGCCCTTCAATTGATGGTGGTGAATCTAGAGTGGGGATGATGGTCTCATTCTAAGTCCACTGAAGGAAAAGCAGTGAGGCAAAGGATTCTTGATGAGAGTTGGTGGTCCACAATGAAGTAAGTTGTTGGTTTTTAAATTTACTATTAGTCTTTTGCTTGCTGATTTTCCTACTAATAATCTTAAAATTTTAATTCTGATTTTTTTTTTTTTTTGGCATTTTGATCTTGCAGATACATTTGCTCTGTCATAGCACCCATTGTTGATGTCATTAGATATGTTGATACTGATGCTCCTAGTTTAGGAGAGATCTATGAGACTATTTGACAGCATGTTGGGTAAGATGAAGAGAATTGTTGCGGCAAAGGATCCTACATTGGGCTTTTATGAGGAGCATATTAGGCCTATTGTGATGCGGAGGCGGAACATAATGAATACCCCGCTTCATATGGCAGCATTTGCTCTAAATCTCAAATGGTATGCACAGTTGGGTGGAAGGGGCTCCCATGTGATGATCCTGAGGTTTTGGATGGCTTCACAAAAGCAATTGATAAGATGTATTCAGCTCAAGATGCCTCTACTCTTCGTGCACAATTCCTTGACTTCACCAACTTTCGTGGCCCAAACTTGGGTAAGCCACAAGCAAGGTTGGATAGAGTTGTTTTGGCACAGAGGGATCCTATTGGATGGTGGACTTGGCATGGGAGAGATACACCTGAGTTAAAGATACTTGCCGGTTGCCTCCTTTCACAGGTTGCTAGTTCTTCAGCTGCAGAGAGGAACTAGTTCACATATTCATATATCCACTCTATCAAGAGGAATAGACTTACCTCTAAAAGAGCGGAGAAGCTAGTGACAGTGCATCATGCTCTTTGACTTGCCGATCGCCAGACTCCAGAGTATAGGCAGACACCAGCTTTGCGATGGGATGTTGAACCTGAGGATGTGGCCCAGATAGATGAGGATGACATAGCACCAGGACTGGTTGGGGTTCCATTAGATGAGACTACGCTTCCTGTGGAGGATGACAGTGAGGAGGATTCTGATTTTGATGCCATGGATTAGTAGAGGCAGAATAGGAGCAACAATCTGCTTCATTTTCTATGTTTTGGTTTTTATGTTGAACATGAACATGATTATGATACATTGATTATATGATACTTATTACTTTATGGCAGCCTATAGCTTTGGGCATATTTTGATTTTGATTTTCAGATTTATGATTTATCATGCTTATCATTATGAGTCTTATGATATTGACAATGGTTAATAACTTAATATTCATTGTTCAGTGTTCTCTGATATTGTATTGATATGCATTTTGAGAATTGGATACTAAAATACTAAATAGTAAAATACTAAAATCGGATATTATTTCATAGATGGCATTCAAATGTTGTATGTTATGGTTCTATAATGTTTAAATGACATGCTTTGTGCTTAGTTTCATATGAATGACATGTATATTTACAAATTCCAATGTATATACTATATTTTAAAATTTTCCTATATATATAGCCGTCTCTGTCCCCCCTCCCATCCCCAAAATCATCAAAAAAATTTACTGTCCCGGAAACCCGTCCTGCCGTCCCCCGCCGTCCCCATACCCGAAACTTGGGGGAACATAGTTCAAAAGCCAAACAAAAAAAATACCCAGAAGAAATATCAATAAAAGAAGAAGATGTAAAAATAAATGCACCTGTTATCCGAAACACTTGAATAATTCTTTTATTAAAAAATGATAAGCCAGAAGAAAAATGAAAACCAAATGAACTGGTATGCAGAACCTTCGAATATTTCTTTTATTAAAAAGTGATGTTCCAGAAGAAAATTGAAAACTAAATGCACCTGGTATGCCGAACCTTCAGTAGTGCTCCCCATACCGAACTCGTCCATATTTGTTTTGCCAATGAGAAGCGCGCCATTTTGACGCAATTTCGTGACTGCCGTGGCATCAAATGGAGGACGGTAATCCTCTAATATCCTAGACCCTGCAGTCGACGGCATGTCATTTGTACACAGATTGTCCTTGACTGCAACCGGAACGCCCGCCAGCATTCCCAACTCCTCATTTCTTGCTAGTTTCTCGTCAATCTGTGACGCCTCCATCAAAACTCTGTCGGATATGTGAAGAAAACTCTTAACATCAGGTTCAGTCTCTTGAATGCGAGTTAAATATTCTTGTGTGATTTCAACGGCCGTTTGTTCTCTTGACATAAGAGACTTTCTAATGCGCAGAATTTCGGATGAATTAATGCCATTAGTGTTTGCATGAATTCTCGAGGACTCTGGGAGAGTCTGAGATGCATCAGCTCCGACGGCAATCCGAGGAAACCTTCTTGCTGCGCAGATGGATGGAGTTCGGCGAAGGCTAAGAGCAGAGCGCGGGAATGGAACCTCTGCCCTCATCTTAGCCGTATGAAAAGCTAGCGGACGTAGCGAATTTTTTCATAAACTCGAGTCCTCTTACAACATATCTGAAGGCAGCGAAATGAAGATAAGAATTGTTGTTCGGGAATAAGAATGAAATCAGCATAAAGATAATGCTGGGTTACGAGAATGCAATCTGCATAATTCTATTAGATGGATGAAAAAAATTGAACGGATCAGATATGAACGGAAAAAAATTGTTATTCTTTGTAAATTTGCTTTCTTTCGATTAAAAAAAAAAATTGAACGGATCAAATGACATTTCATAATTTTGTAAATCTATTTATATTTTTATTTTTTGGTTGAAGGTTCATATTTTGTATATTTGGTTAAAAATCAAAAATTGAGGGGTATTCATCTAGGCTGCATTTTTTAAGATATTGCGGTCTTGCACCAAGAATGACTTGATTTCTAATGGCTCTGAACCTTCTAACTTCACCAATACATCAAAGATCCTTTGACCTATTCGTATTTCTTAATGTTTCATAATTTTAATATATTTTAAATATTTAAATAATATTATTTATTTACAATTGTATTTGCTATCAACTAAAAAAGGTAATAAGAAAATTAAAATTTATTTGAAAAAAAGTCAATAAAATTATATATTGTTTATAAGTTTGTCAAGTATTTTTTGCTTTTGCACATTCTAGCTAGTTTTAGAGACATTAGGCATTTTTTAGTCATTTTGGTTGAGAACCAAATTTGAGGGGTATCCATTCTACCCAAATTCATCTGAGACACAATCTCGACTTCATCTCTTTTAGATGTTGGGGGTCTTGCACTCAATAAGACTGGATCTCTAATAGGCTCTTTGTGAACCTTTTAACTTTACTAGTAGACCAAGGATCTTTAAGTCTATTTGTATTTCTTAAATTTTGATCATTTTAATATATTTTAAATATTTAAATAATATTATTTATTTACAATTTTATTTGCTTTCAACTAAAAAAGGTAATGTGAAAATTAAAATTTATTTGAAAAAAGTCAATAAAATTATATATTGTCTATAAGTTTGTCAAGTGATTTTTGCTTTTGCACATTCTTGCTATTTTCAGAGACATTAAGCATTTTCAAACAGACTTATGTAAAAAACAATTGGCACACTAGTGTTGAATGTGTTTTTGGATCGGTCAAGCTTTGTAAGTTTCTACATAACTGCCAATTTTGAATAAGATTTTCTCAATAGTTGAGAATTTTTAATATGAATCCCAATTATGATTAACTTCTTCTTAGTAATTTAGATTTTATAATGTTTTGATTAAGTAAAAATAGGTTTTAAAGGACTCAAAACCTTATACAAAAAATAGAAGTCTAAAAGGATAAGCAAAAAGCTAACAACAAAGAATAAAAACACATATCAACAAAAGAAAAGCCTCCAAGAAGAGCAAATAGTAAGCCAACTAAAAACCAAGTTGTGAAGGACAACCAAAAGACAACAAAAGACCAGCACCCGACCAGCTAAATAGTCTTTGTCAGGTCAGTAGCCTGGTCTGCCAAAATATGTATATTCTCTGCAGTGGCCTTCACCTCTTCCATCTTGTTCACTTCCTCATTCTTCTTAGTTTGAGCTGGAGTGTGTTTACTAGGACCTTGGTTCTCTACCACTGAAGGGGAATCCTAACCTTTGTCATGCTCAAACTTTTTCAGAAGATAGCCCACCTTATTAGCCATAGCCTTTAGAGATTTGCTATTATAGTCTGTCATTTGCTTGATCATTTAGATTTTCTAATATTATTATCATTTATGCTTAAGGTTTTTCTCCATAATTATAGATTTATTAAATGTAATTGCCAATTTTTTTCCAATTACTCTTCAACATAAGAGTTTAACCATTTATTTGTTAAACAAAAGAGGTCTCTAGTTTGAAATTACTTTAGAATTTTTTGTTAAATCGTAGGTTTTTAAGTTTCAGTTGATTTTTATATAAAAATAAAAAGTATGGATTTCCATCTTGCTTAAACACAAAATCATGGGTTTTACTGTCTTGAAAATATGATGATTTTTTTATAGGTAAAATTTTTGCTCAACTTTTAGATAAAATTGAGAGTTTTTAATTTTGAAAATTTTTGCAAAGGCAAAATCATGGTCACTTCTTTCAATCCTACAATCTTTTTGTTAGTGTTCCTTGAATGACATTTTGAAAAAACAAATTGGTGGTTTCTTTTCTCTCTGTGTCTACATCATTCGTACTTGCATGTCGAGGTTTCCTAAAATTTGACACATTTTCTTTTTTAAATTGTGGGCTTCAACATATAAAAAATTAGTGCATGGCTTCTTTTTGGCAACTTGTCTTATGAAAAAAATGTGGTTCCATAGCCACTAACTCCAAAGACTTCCTTGTAGATATACAAGGGGTTATAGTTCACAAAGTTAGGGTTTCTAGAATTTTCAAAAAAAAACCAACAAAATCGTGTATTTTCTATACGGGGCACTTTTCTTGCATGTTTTGGTTTCCCACTTCATTTATGTTTTCTCCAATTTATGGTATAGTTGTCTTTGTCAGTCATTTAAGGTGAACATATTTAAAAGAGTGTGGTTGTATCGTGTATATGTATAAGTTGGTGATTGTATCATCTTCTAGTTTTGTTTGCATGGTTATCCTTTCAAAAAAGTATTGTTTAAGACCATGATTTCTACCAATGTGTTTGATATATTGTATATGTTATTGCTCATTCATCGAAATGTCTACAAGAACTTGTTCCAAACTCTATTAATGTCTTGAACGAACATTGAAATGTTTTTAGTGGGCTTGTTTTTTTTTTTTTTGTTATCTTCTAACAAATCTAATCTGATTCTCAATTTATATATTTTTGCAAGGAATTTTCCATTTTTTCTCTGGCTTGCAAATCTATAAGAATAGTAGTGAAAAAAAAAATCTTTTGCTTTTTTAATCATTAAGAAATCTAATCTAATTCTCAATTTATATATATCTTTGCATGGGATTTTCCATTTGTTCTCTGGCTTGCAAATGTGTAAGAATAGTAGTGGAAAAAAATTTGCTTTTTTGAATCATTTGACATTAAAATCAAAATTTGAAATTGCAGGGTTCTTGTAATTCTACTTTGAACTAGTCTTATAGGTTCATATATATTTTAAGTCCTTGTTTTCTTTCTCACTTCTCATCTATTTTGCTTGTCCAAGATTCCAATTTACATTGGAGCATCCATGAATATTCTAATATCATATGTTAAAAATTGAATTAATAGGGTTTAAAAACGATGGGCATTTATTTTAATTGTTTTATACTATTTGTTTTTTTTACGACATCAAATTTTATCTTTTCCATGATTATATTATACATATACGAATTTTGAATTTATAACCACTGCCATTTTTGTAGGTCTAGTGCTTAATATTATCTAATTTGTTTTCTATTTGTTGGCTTTTTGTTTGTGATTATATATTGTGTAATAAAACATTTTGAAATAGCCACACCTATCTTGTTCATTTCAAATGAGTTATAAGTGGTTCTTATGAATGCAGAAAAATATTTTCATGATACTACATTTACCACCAATTCACTTCAAATTTGTTATTTTTAGACCTTCGTGAACTCTTTGGCTACCTTCTTTTCCAAGTCATCTTGTTGTTTTTAAATGCACGATAGTAGCCTCATTTATATAACAATCTCTCCTATTGAGTGTGCTTCACTTTTTACTTATTTTATCTTGTTTACTTTCAAGGGGTCGTCATGTTCTTTTTGTTTAGTAGTGGATAACTAATAAGGTTGACCTATTCTATATATTTGTCATAATCAGAACAAGTTTATATTGCTTGTCCCTTTTGTATTTTGCAGCATAAGAATCAATGGTTGTGGTATGTAAAATTCAAAACAATAGATAATTAGAGTTGGAAAACATATTACCTTGTTCATAGCTTTGACTAAATTAATTAATTAAGTTTGCTCAAATGAGAAGAGCTTAAACTTCTAAGCGCATAGAACTTCATTGATATAATAAAATTTTAGAGGCATATTACGAACAAACAACATGAAACATTTTATCAAAGGTCAAAATGAGATTATAAAAATAAGCAATGATTTATGTGGCTTCAAAATAATGGGACTTCTTGTCATAATGTGTGTGTTACTCATGAATAAATTAAAAATTGATTTATGTTAATTTTATTATTAAATATTCTCATTCTATAAATAATATATCTAATATTTATTAAATAATAATATTTATTATGAAATTAAATTAAAAAAAGGATATAGCTTGCATGGTTTCATATTGTGAATAATAACCATTAACTTTCAAAACCATGAAATAATTAATTGTTAATTATTTTATGCAAACGAGGAGTTGAGGTCACCTTGCATGCATGGGTGGTGGAATTTTAGATCTTGGAGTTCATTTTGTGTTGAAGGAGGCTTTTAAGTTTGCATGAGTTCTTTTTTCAGCAAAAGAGAGGATTTTGTTTCAACATGTGGTGTGGCTAATCTAGTAGTTGTTTTTGGCTGTTTAAGTGTAGTTGGGCTTCAATTTGACTTTTCAGATGATGTGTACATGCATAAGGATGGTTTTGAGCATATTCACATGAAAACTCTTCCAATTGTGCATCTTTTTATGTATGGTTTTGGGTTGCTTATAGATTTTGAGTTCTATTTATGTAGTTTGTGTGGCAGTCCAATGGAGTTCACTTTCAATTGTTTTTAGGCTAACCTTCTTATAAGGTTCATGCCTTAGGAGTATTTATTTTCTCAGTTCTTTCTTCTTGCTTATTTTCACATTGCAAAATCTGCATATTAATTGTAGCTCATATTTTTTAGACCTTTTGTAGCAGCATATTCCTTTGATATTGATATAGTCCAGATTGGTCCTTCTCATATTTAGTATGTTTCTTGTAATGGGTTTGTGGGTTATATTTGATTTATGTGGTTTTGACAATTCCTCTAATCAGTTATATCTAGGTTTTCAATCTTTTAATATGTTGTTATTAATATTTGAATTCCATATTGTATTAATTGGGTTACAAGGTTTTAGATTACGGAAATCTTCTCCTTTTCTAAGAAATTGTAGCTTATATTATATTAATTGAGTTAGTAAATATAAGTTGTGAACATAGATAACTATTTAGAAGTCATTGTGAATGTTTATGTTGTTATGGGAGTTTTGAAATAAACATCTTGGTAAATCACCCATTAGATATAGGTTTAATTACGCATATCCTTCCTTTACTTTTTCCTAGCAAAAATAGTTTTTTATATGTTTCAATAGGGAAGTTGTCCCACAATCCATAGATTGGGTTTCAAGATCGGTACACCCACCTACTTGAAGGTCTTTCTATGTTTCATAGGGTTGCTAGATCTCATACTCTATATTCTAGGTGCAACTCTCATGACAATAACAACCTATACAAACACTAATTCCCAACACCCTCGCTTAGTGTGAACATGGGTTTAAATTACATCATAATACTTAATTATCACAGACAGTAGCTCACAAAATAACATGAGGAATGAGTAAGCATACACACATTTACTCGTGAAACCATGAGGACTAAGACATTCATCCAAGGTCTTACAACAAATTTGGATAGAGACTTGAATACTTCTGCTCACAATATTATGATTGGGGACAAACACATCCAATCAGAATCACCACCTCTTGCAATTAGGGGAAAAGACTTCTAAACAATTCACCATCCCATAAATGGGGACAAACACATTCATTCACAAACAATCAAGCATTATGATTGGGAACATACACATCCAACCACATTATAAAAAGAAACAAAACCAAGTTTTCATTATTGTGTGTATGACTACCATTTTAGATAAGTGCAACTCTACACACAAGTAATGTGAGATTATTGTTGTGGTTATATAGAAGCCAATTTTGGAATGAGTTATCTTATCACTAATGTAATTTGTGACCTTTTCGCTAGTGAGTGATGAGAGGTCACTGATTGTCCTCCAAAATTTTATGCCTCCAACATCCAGTTATAATTTGCTACTTATTTAGCATATTTGGATTTGAAGTCAATTATGGATTGCTTCCCTATCAATATGAGCCTCATACAAGAAGTGTTATGTACTACCAATCATACATTCCAAGCTTAACTAAAGCAATAATTATTATTTTTTTCAAAATTATAATTTCACTTACAAGAGTACATTTTGACATCATACAATGTCTATAATGATAATTTGACCATGATTGGAATGTAACTATCTAAGGCTTTACGATTAACTCTGACTTGTTTGGAAATATTGAAATATGGTCATAAAAGGGACAAATTTCTACCAACTATCATCAATATCACCATAGCAACCTTGTGACACAAAAGTCAGCCACTAAAGTTTGTACATGGTTATCTCCAAACAAAATACACATTCTCTCAGCTTTATTTATAAGAATTCAACAATAAATTTCACCATATTGCACAACCTTAGGCATAACACCTCTAAATATTGATCAAAATGAATAATAAACTAGGATAAAAATAAACACTAGTAGATCCAATGACACGGTGTGGGTTGCAAGTGCTAAATGAAATAGTGACCACACTAAAACAAGTTGTCAATGGGAGATGATGATAATGAATTGTTCCTTCAATGCCACTCTAGAAACACGTGCCTTGATATGAATAGATAAATCCATAAACCACCAATATTCATATGGCATGACTATCTTCTATATAAATGCGTCATTGAGAAAATTTCAAAAAATGGAAAACACAATGGATTTTCACAAAAAAATTAACATTTTTTTCAGCATGATCTACGTATTTTGTGGTAGAAAACAACAAAAAGTTTGGAATTTGTTTTTTGTGTTTTTGTGAATCTAGAAAAATAAATAAGTTTGATTTTTTCTTGTCTTTGATGCATTTTGTGTGGAGATTAGCCAGTGCCATAATCATTGATCAAAACATAGTCCAGGAAGATGTTGAGGCTATTTTCATAAGGAAAAATGGGAAAATACCAAAATTTATTTTTTCGCTATTTTCTATGTGTAAGAATTTGCCTTAGGAAAAAATCACCCAAGAACAAGAAGCACAATAACTAGCACAAAATAAACCAATAGAGTTGATCAGAATAATAATATGATATTCAAATTGATTGTATAGTACACTAGAGGTGCCTGAATATAAAGGCCTCTAGAATGCTTCTAGAATGTCTAGGAGTTAGCAACATGATAAGCCTCACAACTAAGCACATGTCCACCAAGAGTGGATTATCCTCCATTAAGCATAGGAGTTAGTGCGATGATGAGAGGATAAGCCTACAAAGGTGTGTCACATAAAATTATGTTGTCGACACCATGTGTTACATTAGAGTTGCTTACTCCTGTGCTGTCAACATGACAACTCATACGAGTACTCAAACTCCTAGGTGTCTAACCTAATAAATAATAAAATAATGCATTTATCTTAAGTAAACTTAAGTAAAGTGTAAATAATAATTATTTACACTAACACCCCCCCTTAAGTGCAACATAGGGGAATGCACTTAAGCTCACAAAAGCTATGATGATATACATAATGGTTCCTGACTACCAGTCGTCCTTCATCTCCACGTGACGCCTGAGTGCCCATCCACGTCGACAATGACCGCAAAGACCTTGCACTCCTCTATGTGGCCTAACCACATAAGCCAACATGCCATGCAACATTCGCAGGCCACATAAGGACACATAGAGACTAGCTCATTGCCAATTTGTAGGCCCTGTCACCCACCAAGTTAGCATACACATCAATAGCCACATGGCAAAGTTATATGTCACGTCACTTTCTGTACATTTGTACAATTGTTGATGTCATCATTGACATCACTGCCACATCACCAAGGGAGGTATTTTTTGTTGATGTAAGCATTTCACTATCTTAAATTTGACAGTCATTTTATCATCATCTACGGGCCAAATTGAATTGTTGTGACAGTCGTTTGGATGTCAAATTTAACCTTGTAGTTTGTTGATCAGACCCCTCTCCAGATTTAGTTTTGATTTAACAATCTGACTTTGGGAGGCCATATCTCAATCATCTAGGATCCAAATCAGGTGCAATTTTTTTGATTTTGGGTAGAATTTCCTAAAAAAAATTGTAGTGCTATTATTTTCTGGATTTGGTGCATTGATTTGTCAGAAATTGCATTTTTTGGTGACTGTACCTATCTAATCCTACATTTTGCAAGTTCAATTGCTCCGTATGGGGTCATCTAGACTACAAATCAGGTTCCTTTTTTTTAAAAGTGAATAATTTTTTGTCTACTTTCTAGATCTGCAATCAGATTATAGGCTTGTGTGGACAAAAATACCACTTTCAAAATTAGGTCCTTTCTTTGCATTCTATTGCTTCAAAATTGTTGTACATTTCTTAGTTCTAGATTTGGACTCCAAAAGGAGGTTGTAAATAGTAAATCAGAAGTCCACTAAGGCCAAAATTGGCAAGTGGCTATTGTAATCACACTAAGTATTAAGTGTCAAAATCTTTCATTTGGGGGGATTTCTTGATTAAGTGAAAAGAGGGGGTGTCTCTTGGTGTTGTGTTCCTCTTTTCCTACTATTATCTTTCATTTCTTGCATCATGGAAAATCTTAACATTCCAAAATTAACACCACATAGCTATTCCACATGGTCTATTAAAATATGATATAAATTGATACATGATAAAGTTTCTCAATATGTAGATGGTTCCCTTCCTAAACTAATAGGTGATCAAGTATCCAAAAGTGATATCGATGCTTAGGTTCTGGCAGAATAGGAAGCCCTTAAGTAATATTAGGATGGGGATTGAAGACAAGATCCTCTATTAGACCATGAAGTATGATACATCCAAGGAAGTTTGGGATGCCCTCAAAAACCTATATGGTAAAGTGTTTGAGGAGGATATTTACAAAATTGAAGATGAGCTTGTCTCCGTAGATCCTAAGACCTTTGATTCAATACAAGATTTTTATCATTAAGGTGAATGAATTAAGAAGAAAGCTTGATGATTATGGTAGTCCTATTAAATATAATAGGTTGATCTATCTCATACATAATAAGTTGTCATCCAAGTACTCCACATTTGTCTCTTCTTTCAACACCACAAAGACTACATTAGTTGTTGCCTATAAGAAAATCACTTTTGACGATTATGCTCAGTTGTTAGAGGATGAACAAACTAAGTTGCAAACAATGGGGACTCTCAAGTCTTCAAAGTCTAAGGCATTGGTGGCTAATAATGAGGGTTCTCAAAATTCAACTGGTCAAAGTTCAAACAAAGGAAAGGGCAAAAAGAAGTGGAAGAATAACAAACAAGAGGATACATAAAAATCAACACCAACATCAAATCAACAACAAGGCATGTCTTCCTCAAACACAAACAAGAAGGGGGACACTAATTAGGAGAAGAAAAAGTGTGCCAATTGTAAGAAGATGGGTCATGATGAACATCAATGTTATCATAAATAGATTGATGAGTTAAAGAACATCATGAAGAAACATAATGTTCCATTGCCTAATGCTTATAAAGAGAAAGGATCTCCATCCTTAGATTCTAAAGGTAAAGGGCATGCTTTACTCACAAACACTAGTAGTCAAGGCGAATGGATCATTGATTCAAGTGCCACACATCATATGGGTGTGTCAAAGAGAGATTTTTCTTCCATGACACATTCAAAGGTACCCCACATCTTTGTAGGTGATGATACTAAGGTGGAATTTGAAGGTAAAGGTGAAGTTGAGATGAACAATGGAGCGTTCAAGGATGTTCTATATGTTCCTAATCTTACCTCCAACCTTCTTTCAGTCTACCAAATGACTCACTATGGAGGTGGAAATAAAGTTGAATTTCTTCTAGATTCAGTGCTAGTGAAAAGCATCAAGGATGACTCTATGATCGCAATAGGTGAAACCAATCACGATTCAAGGCTTTACACTTTCTCCTCCTTTGTGCCAAAATCAAACGCACAAGCCTTGTTATCACATTCAAATGCAGAAAGCAAACTGTGGCATGAGAGATTTGGACATCTCAACTATAGATATCTTCAGCAGCTTAGTAGCAAGAAAATGGTCAATGGTCTACCTCAAGTACAATTTTCAGAAGGTGTTTGTTTAGGTTGCTCACTTGGAAAACATCCAAAAAAAATGTTCAAAAAGGGGAATTCTTGGAGAGCACAATGTGTTCTTGAATTAGTTCATAATGATGTAGCGGGCTCATTTCCAATGCCATCATTTGGCAAGTCTCGCTATGCACTCACCTTCATAGATGACTACTCTCACTTTACTTGGGTTTTCTTCATGACTCATAAGAGTGAAGTGTTTGAAAAAATTCTCAGGTTCAAGGCTCAAGTGGAAAAGTAGTCAAGGAAAGCCATAAAAGTTCTTCAAACGTATAATGGCGGGAGTATGTAAACACAAGACTAATAGACTTTTCCACTCAAGAGGCAATTGAACTTCAGCATTCACTACCATATATGCCACAACAAAATGGTGTTTCTGAAAGGAAAAATAGAACTCTCAAAGAGATGACCGCTTGCATGCTAGTAAACAAGTCTCTTGATCAAGTCTTTTGGGCTGAAGCAATGAATTGTGCTAACTATATTCCGAATAGGAGTCCTCACAAAGCTTTGGATGGTATAACTCCTTTTGAAGCATGGACTGGTAGGAAACCTATGGTTAAGCACTTCAAAGTCTTTGGTTGTCCAGCATGGGCACGAATACCTCCACAGAAACACAGTGCATTAGAAGCTCAAAGCAAACCTTGCATCTTTGTTGGATATGCAGACTCACATAAAGCCTACAAGTTAATGGATCCAGAGACACATGATATATCTACAAGAGGAGTGTACATTTTGAAGAAAGCTATCCAAGCTTTGCTTCTTCAACTTCTCCTTCTTCCTCCTTCATTGAAGAGGGTGATAGTGAAACCAGTGACTTGGAAGATGTTTGTCCCCGACCAACATAGTGGCATTAGCCAGTTGAGATTGAGGATACTCCTACTACATCTTCTTCCAATATACCTAGATGGGCTAAGCAGACATTGGATGCGGTAGGACCATTGGCAGGGAATCCTTCAGATAATAGGAGGACAAGATCGCAACACAACTCACTCCCACATGTTTATATTGTAGTTGCTTCCGATCTATAATCATTTAAAGAAGCATTAGGTATTCTAGAATGGGATAGAGCAATGGAGGAAGAATATAATTTTCTTATGAGAAACACTACATGGGACTTAGTCTCTCTTCCTTAGAGAAGAAAATTGGTTTGGTGTAAGTGGATCTATCAGACCAAATTCATAGTGGATGCAAGTGTTGATAAACATAAGGCTCAACTTGTTGCAAAAGGTTTTTCTCAAGTACCTGGCATTAATTACACTGAGATCTTTGCACTAGTGGCAAAAATGAATTCCATTCATTTGACACCAGCTATAGCAGCAACTCAATGTTGGGTTGTTCATCAGATGGATGTGAAAAGTACATTCTTGAGTGGGGATCTTCATGAGGCGATATATAAGGAGTAGCCATAGGGATTCATATAGGATGCTACCTTGGTTTGCAAATTGAAGAAGTCTGTCTATGGACTTAAATAAGCTCCAAGAGCTTGGCATGCCAAGATGGATTCTTTCCTTCTCTCTAAAGGGTTCACCAAATGTCATTCCAATCTGAATGTCTACATTCTTTAGAGAGATGATTCACATTTGCTTCTTGTGCTTTATGTTGATAGGGAGCACAACATCCATTATTGATAGTGTCAAGGCTACTTTGCAGGACAGGTTTTCGATGACAGACTTGGGTCTACTATACTATTTCCTTGGTATCAAGATACATCAGTCTTCACTAGGGATCACCTTATCACAACCCAAGTATGCTCTTGATCTACTTGCCCAGTTTCGCATGAGTGATTGCAAGGCTACACCTGCTCCCTTTCTTTTAGGTCTTAAGTTAGAAACAAAGTGTTCCACTCCACTTGTTGATGCAACTTTGTATAGATAGTTGGTTGGAAGCCTTATCCACTTGACACATACATGCCCTGACATCTCATTTGAAGTTGGCATGGTTTCTCACTTCATGCAAGAGCCACATGAACTTTATTGGAAGGCAACCAAACAAATCCTGCACTATATCTAGGGTACACATACACATGGGATACACTATGCAGCTGGTACTGAACTTCAGTTAGTGGGTTATATAGACTTAGACTATGCAAGGGACCTTGATTCTCACAAGTCTACTTCAGGATATATGTTTCATCTTAGTTTTGGCCCCATTTGTTGGCAGAGTAAAAAGAAAAACACCATTGTTCTTTCATCGACTGAGGTTGAGTATTGAGGAGTTGTGACTATGATGATAGAAGCTATTTGGATACAACAAATTCTAAAGGAGTTTGGTTTTGATCTACCCAGACCCATAGTCATCCATTGTGATAACCAAAGTGCTATTGAGATCTCAAAACATCTAGTGCAACATCAGCGCACCAAACATTCTGAGGTTCATATGCATTACATTAGAGAGTTGGTTCATGAGTAGGTCATCGCGTTACAGTATTGTCCTATTGAGCAGCAAGTACTCGACATCTTCACCAAGCCCTTCACGGAAGTCAAGTATATTCATTTGCGAGATCTCTTGGAGGTGAGGGATTTTTCACTAGGGGGGTCACATGATCCTTCTCTTCTTTATTTTACATATCTCTCTTTCTGGAGGAGGGTTTTTCCCATGAGGTTTTCCCTCTTTCTCCATTTGCAGAGAGATTTCATTGCATTTTAGCATTGCATTTGTACTTGGCTTGCATTTTTGGAGGCCTTTGGAGAATTTATGGGCTTCGACGATGCCATGAACTTGTAGCCATGCTTAAAAATTTGGCTACTAAATGTAGAACTCTAGAATATCTTTCTAAAAATTCTTACAGTTCATAATTTTGAGCTACGAGTAGAAAGTTATGACTTCTACAAATAGACGTAATTTTTAATATAGATTTTTGTAGTTTTCATAGTTGTTAGAGTTTATTTTGTAATTAATTATCTTGTGGACTTTTCATTTTAATTTCCAAGGGATAATGGTGACCCTTGGCATCCATCAACCTTGTATAGACTCTATTTTCAAAATGAATGGATCACTTTTTGGCTTGCAAAAACATCTACTGTTGCATTTTAATTACTTTCAATTAAGTCACAGTACCACGGGTTCTACACCAGGTATTGTAATCTAAATTCCTAATTCATTTAATTCATATAGCACCTGACCATAAGAAACAATATTCTTATGTTCAATCATGATTCTACAAAAATTTATTTTCTTGTTTTATTACTTCACTAACTCTAGGGGTAGGCTTTATTTCATGCTTCTTACTGTCACAAGGTAACTATTAGGGAACTAGGGTCTTAAGCCTATGGAAGTGTTGCCTATAGGTAGAAATAATTCAAATACAAATATACCCAATGGTATACTAAATATGAACAAGTCTACAAAAGTTCAATCGTGAAACTAATTTATACACTTTTTATAAAGGTAATTCATGCACAAATATGATTGGAGCCTAACAACAATGTCAAATGTTAACCAAAATCAAAATGAGGGTAGTCTCCAAGAAATTAATACAAAGCTTACTATAATTATCAATCTTCAAAAAAGCATCAAGCCCAAACATAACATTTATCAATGCACTACAGATATGGAGAATGCCACAATCCAAATAATATTTGACCAGTACAACTATCATTCACACTACAAATTGAAAATAATATTGTAGGAATATGGCCACCACTAATATAGGGGGCATGGATCACAACTAAATATACCCATGTGACCAAAAAATAAGTTGACGATATGGAATACAACAATGAGACCTCTATAAAAAATAATAGGCATATTGAATATTGAGATAAATATAATGACTTCCCAATATTCTCCCAATTTAACATATAAAGATTGCCACCAGAATTAGAAGACTAATCCTTGAAGTAGAGAGCTAGAGAATAATCAATGGATATCATAAAAGTTATACTCCAAGAATATATCATTGGAGATAAATGGAAACCACCATGCACAAGTACTTGATGGAGATCCTATGGTGGTTGCAGCAATGGGGACAATTCCATACACATTGTATCATCTTAAAATGGAAGCACTTCCATGTTAAGAGTGTTTATCCCTCCTAGTAAGTGGTTTGGGGTCATGTCAAGTGCCTTGAGTAGGTCTTTGCATGGATCTAGTTGTTTTCCCCCATGTTCTACTTCTCTCTCTATTTCCAACCTATTTCTAACAACTTTCTCTATGAAACTAAGGACTTTGACTTTTTGGGTCAAGGATAACCTTTTAGGTCAAGGTCGACTTTGACCCTGACCTAGGTCAAGCAAAACCTTGACCCTAACCTAGGGCAAGGTTGATCTCGTCCCTAACCCTAGGTCCATTTTAAAATTTTAGGGGGTTTCAGAAGATTAGGCTTTGGAAAGTTTATTTTTCTCACTTTTGCATCGACTGCTTTAGGTTTTGGAATGGTAGACTCTTAAATTACATTTAATCTAGGTCCATTTTAGGGGTTAAGGTTAAATGGGACTTAATGCTCCTATGTCAGCCTTCTCTAGGAGTTTGTGCCCTAGATCTCTATATAAGGAAGCCTTCTTCCCTCATTTTGACATCTATAATCTATCTACTATCTATGAGCAGAGTGATTATATACTTTTTATGAAGAGCATCTATGATCCATTATCAAGCATTCTATGATTCAAGTAATCAAGTTTTCCATTGAAGATCAAGGATTGAAGCATTCAATCCTTTGAAGGGATTTGGTTCAAGCATTCAAAGTTCATCATTCAAACCCTATACCTAGCCATCATGGGGGTATGATCTTCCTTCAAGATACTTTGTTTATCTTCAAAAGTTGTTCATCCTTATATTGAGGTGGATTTTAATCATACAATCATGGAGGTTTTGATTTATATTTCTTTATGTTATGTCCAAGCTTTCATATCAATACACTTGTTTACATTTCAAATATAATTACATATCTATTGAATATCATAGCTTCATTGTTAGATTTGTTTTTGCTACTTGCTAGCATTCCTTATTTCAATTCCATTATTAAGGTTGATTCCAAACTAGGGTTTAACCAAGGCAAACTCCTCGTCTAAACAACAAAACTATTTTTCTTGTAGACATACGTGTGGAACAATGAATTGAAGAGCATTTTTGGATACCATTTCATCGAACTTGTAGGATTTGCGAATAGAAATTTCATCGGAGTAATGTAGGTCAAGGTTAACTTTTTGGGGTACAATTGTGCCCCAGGGTAAGATTCTGCCTTGCTATCAAGATCAAGGTTGACCTCCCTTCAAAAGGACAAAAGTTTTATGGGTTTTCTTTTTCTCGACCTTTCCAATCCAAAATAGATTGCAAATATCTTTGAAACTATACACAAACACCAGGAATCAACATTTTCCAAATTTATTTTTACTTCAAGGTTAGTATTTGTCTCTTATCTAATTTAAGATTTAAGCACATACTTCTCAAATAGGAAGATCATAGGACCTCCTCCTTACTTTCCATTAAATGACCCATTTGTGCATTCATCACTTTCTTGTGCTTAATCAATTTGGATCATTTCTATTGGAAATTAGGGTTAAGGATAGGCCCTATTTTCTTCCTATTCATTTTGGTGAACCCGACATGCTTACCCTCTTTTCCTTTGTGGAATTAGATGCCCTATTGTGCTTTGCGGTGTTATATTTGTTAGGTCTTTTCTTGCATTAAGATTAGATTTAGTTTATGCTCTTGCATTTTAAAATTCAAAAATACAAAAAAAAATCTGTATATTCAATAAAATACAAAAACATTTATTGCATTACATTTACTATGAAGATTACTAAGATGATTTGGTGTGTGGTTATGTTATTTATTACTCTTCTTTTAGCATCTCTTTACCATAATTGTGAGGTTTATGAGAGTATCATTCATTTTATTATGTTTACGATCTTTCATTTTATTCTCGCTTATGCTTTTGTGAATTTAACTGATACTAGTCTTCCTACATTAAAAAATTTCCTTAAAGATTCATGTGGTAGACTTATTATTCTTCTGTATTATGTGAAGGATTTCGTAGATGATACACCATCTCCTAATCTTCCTAATCTGAATCTTATTATTCCTGATCTGATGCCTAGATCTCCATCTATTAATCCTTTTTCTTCTCATACTTATGATGGACTTCAAGCTATATTTTGGGATATGGATGTGCAAGACTTCTTTTATTTACCTTCTCCTCTGATTCATGATGATATTAAAGGAAAGGGTAAAGACACTTCTTCCAAACCTATTATTCCACGTTATAGAACCTTTTCTCATGAACATGATAAACAATCACCTCATGTAGAAGCTTTACATGAAATGTACAATACAAGGTATAATATGATAACTAAACAAGTTTATAAAGGTTTAGGACTTGGAGTTAATGAGAATAGAATTAAGTATCCTATTAATATCCCTCTTAGACTAGATCTACATGGTGTTGGTTGCTTGTAATCTCAATCTAAGGGGTCGATGTTAATCATCATCCTCCTCTTCATAATCTTCTCCCTATACCTACCTTGGATAATCTTGATATAAATCCAAAAAAGAAATATTTAAACCTATACTAAAAGATGCCTTATCTAAGTACACATGTCCTTTTCATTATCGATAATACACACTTACTTACTGATTGTAGACATTTTGAATGTATGTTCGTGAACGAGCTACTCTAGGAATTATATCTAACTCTCATGTAGTTTTACAATTCCTTCATAATTTTGATATAGAGGATTCTCCTTGTTTTGATATAATATACATCTCTTCTCCTCTTGTCTCGGGACTGGGGGGCAAGAGGTATATTTTCATCCAGTCTCTTAGGATCCATTAGGTCTCTTATTAGGCTTTATTGGTATTCTTTCCTCCTATTTTTGTATGATTTTGTATTATGCTATGTTTAAGATATCTTTTCTAAGACATTTATCTTTCAAAGGTGTCCCTTGTCTTCCTCCCTAGGGTGCAAGTTTCTTTATTCTATCTCTTTATCTAGGAAATTTCTTTACTTATCTTAGTGGTACTTATTTATATTGCAATATTATTTCTTCATATTGACATATGTTTTGACAATGGATAATCTTTTTATACAAGATGGTGTTGTCCTAGGTCATCACCTCTTCTCCAGGTTGCAAATTATGAGTCTTTATCAACTCTTACCATTTCTTTGGTGTTAGAGTTGTTTTCCTCATTCCAAAGATCCATTTTCCTCTTCTTTATAGGAGGCTTCTTTGTTCCTGCTTGGTTTATTTTGAAAGATGATATTTAAACTAAAATAAATCCTCTATGGTGGGGGTCTTGTTGATAATACCTCTTTCTTTGAGGATCCTTTTCATGATTTTCTATGTTCTTGATGTAGGGATCAATATCCCTCACTAAGAATATGGCATAAATTATTGTTAAATAGGATATCTCCTTGCCCTGCAAAGTAGGTATCCTCTTCCTCTTCCTTATCATGTCTCATAGATAGCCATGATAAGGAGGGGGACATATATAGGGTCTCCCTTGTACTATAGTTTTTATTTATTTATATGCTAAATGATGGAGGGTAATGCACATAAGTTGCTAAATCCTAAATAGACACACATTTTCCAATTTTATATATATGCTAAATTCTCTGAAGGTAACGCACATAAGTTGCTAAATCCTAAAGAGATATGCATTCTTCAATTTTTCAATATGCTAAATCTTTTGAAGGTAATGCACATAAGTTGCTAAATCCAAAAAAGACACACATTTCATATTTATGGTGATACAAGAAGAGGAATCTATGAATATTCCAAAAGTCATCAAAAGATGCATTGCAATTGCAAGCACAATTTTTGGGTGAACTATCAAGTTTAGTTACCTGTTGGGCTCTCCCTTTCTCTTAGTGATTCATAGTAAGGTGGGCATCTTACTATGCGAGGTAATCACTTCTTCTTTTCTTTCTTTTTGCTTTCATGCTAGTAGGACTGGATCATGAAGCTATGTTATTTATAGTGTTGCTTTTCTCTTTCTTATGTGATCATTTTTTTTTATGATAGCTTTCCAAATATGATATTAGTATGAGAATTATTTCTTAGCAAGGTTTCTTGTGCTATTTGATTTGGGTTTGTTTAGTACTAACCTTTCTTTTAAGTTGTTTTGGTTTTTGCACCCTTGTGTGTGAATGTTGAGTTAGAATCCTTAGCTTGGGGGCTTGTGTCCTTAGGTAAATATTATTTTATCTCATTGTGAATCCACTTGGATCTTTTCTTTGTTCTCCTTTAACAAGAGTTTGCATTGATTTCATACTCTTGCTAAAGTGGGGGCTAAATGTAAAGTCTTAAAATGGAAGCACTTCCATGTTAAGAGTGTTTAGCCCTCCAAGTAAGTGGTTTTGGGTCATGTCAAGCACCTTGAATAGGTCTTTGCATGGATTTGGTTGTTTTGCCCTTGTTTTGCTTCTCTCTCTCTATTTCCATCCTATTTCTAACAAATTTCTCTATAAAACTAAGGACTTTGACTTTTTGGGTCAAGGACAATCTTTTAAGTCAAGGTTGACCTCGACCCTAACCTAGGGCAAGGTCGACCTTGTCCCTGACCCTAGGTCCATTTTTCAATTTTTGGAGGTTTCGGGACATTGGGCTTTGGAAAGTTTCATTTTCTTGCTTCCAGGTTGGCTGTTTCGAGTTTTAGAATGGTAGACTCTTAAATTACATTTAATCTAGATCCATTTCTAGGGGTTAAGGTTAAATGGGATTTAATGCTCCTATGTTGGCCTTCTCTAGGAGTTTTTGCCCTATATCTTTATATAAGGAAGCCTTCTTCCCTCATTTTGACACCTACAATCTATCTACTATCTATAAGCAAAGTGATTATCTACTTTTTTTGAAGAGCATCTACGATCCATTATCAAGCATTCTATGATTGAAGTGTTCAAGTTTCCATTGAAGATCAAGGATTGAAGCATTCAAGCCTTTGAAGGGATTTGGTTCAAGCATTCAAGATTCATCATTCAAACTCTAGATCTAGTCATCATGGTGGTGTGATCTTCCTTCAAGATCCTTTATTTATCTTTAAGAGTTATTCATTCTTCTATCAAGGTGGATTTTAAGCATACAATCATGGAGATTTTGATTTACATTTCTTAATGTTATGTCCAAGCTTTCATATCAATATATTGTTTACATTTCAAATACAATTACATATTTATTGAATATAATAGCTTCATTGTTAGATATACGTCTACTACTTGTTAGCATTCTTTATTTCAATTTCATTATTAAGGTTGATTCCAAACCAAGGTTTGACCAAGGCAAACCCCTCATCCAAGCAACAAAACCATTTTTATTTCATATACAAGTGTGAAATAGTGAATTGAAGAGCATATTTGGATACCCTTTTCATCAAACTTGCGAGAACCACGATCAAAAATTTTGTCAGAGCAATGTAGGTCAAGGTCAACTTTTTAGGGTATAATTGTGCTCAGGGTAATATTGTGCATCGCTATCAGGGTCAAGATCGACCTCCCTTCAAAAGGACAAAACTTTTCTGGGATTTCTTTGTCTCAACATTTCTAGTCTAAAACAAGTTGTAGAGATCCTCCAAATTGTACATAGACACCAGAAATCAACATTTTCCAAATTTATTTTACTTCAAGGTTAGTATTTGTCTTTTATCTATTTTAAGATTTAAGCACATACTTATTAAATAGGAAGACCATAGGATCTCATTCTCCTTGTTTTCCATTACATGATCCATTTGTGCACTGATTACTTTCTTGTGCTTAATCAATTTGGATCATTTCTATTGGAAATTAGGGTTGAGGATAGGCCCTCTTTTCTTCCTATCACACATTATATACTCGAATAAGAAAATGAATGGGAGGAGGAAAAAAATCAGACTTGGAAATGAAATGAGTGCATCTACAAGTAACTTGGTGGCAATAATCATCTATGATTATCAAATCAATGATATCATTACAACCTTAGAAACTGTAGATTTTGATGTGACCATTGTGATCATCTCTACATTTGATACCACATTATATTTTAGGTAAAGTTGCAAATGATTCAGTTTATAATAATACATGCTTCCACCTTTTAACCAACTACAATGGAGTGTAAGATTCATATATCCTATTGTTTAGGAAACTTCCACAATAAATTAAACAACTCAATGTATTTTTACCACTAATACAATAACATATCTAACAAATGATATTAAATCATGTGACATATCAATAAGATTAAGTGATATGTTAACGACTTAATATTATAATATCAAGTTAGTTTTTGCAACCAAACATTCCTAGCCTATGCAAACACTAAATCCCAATACTGTTGGGGCATTATGGTTCTCTTTAGCTTCCCTTATTCTAAGTAGATTATTAAATAAGTAGATGCTTAGGGAATACATTAATTATTCATTCCACCCTTCATAGAATTCAAGGGGAAATCAAGGAATTTAGCAACATCATGAGTGATTTGGGGGACTCCTTATCCACGACTAGTCTGATAGATGTAAGTTTAGAGGGTTTTCTCTTCACTTGGTCAAACAAGAGGTAATGTTGGGATTTTATACAATTCAAGTTGGATATATTCATTATATCCTCTAATTGGATTCATAGCCAAATTTACCTTAACTTCCCAACTACTGGTTGAAATCATAATGTCTTAACTATTTCTTGGAATGAAGGTGTTCAAAAGGGACATTTACCTCTTAGATTTATGAAATCGTGTGAATCGCACACCTTAGAGTTAAAAACCTTATGAAATACTCGTGGAGTTTACCCCATATTGGCTCCCATATATTTCAATTTATTTAGAAGTTGAATGTGATTGTTGAGTAATATGGATCTTTCCTGCAAATGTACTAACATGACCATTGTGATTAATGTGTTCCAAATGCAGATTTGGAACTCACATAAATATAAGAAGAGGAGACATATCTCATGAAAGATATATCTCTATGGTGTAATCATCACTAAATAATATTATATTAACATAAATAATAATATGTATAACAATATATATAATCTAATCTAATATATTATATATATATATATATATATATCATGGATAAGTATATATAGGAAATGATGATTTACCAATAACAATAATGTATATAAGAACGAATCAATATGACTGAAGCTACAGATTTAACACACTCTCTTAGCTAGGGAGGATTTATAGAACACATTATGCCCTCAAGAATATGACGAGATGTCATCTTAGTATGATTTTCAAGTCACTATGAGGCTAAATTTTTCACTTTTCATAACACGTAATTGAAGAAATTTCCATAACTTTAATATAAACTTAAACACCACCTTAAGTGTGGTCTACAATAGTAACTATGTCATGGTGTCCAACAAGATTTGACCCAAAGAACCATAATAAGTTGGTTATCATGGTGTCCAGCAAAATTTGACCCAAAGAACCATAATGAGTTGGTCATCATGGTGTCTAGCAAAATCTGGCCCAAAGAACCATGATGAGTTGGTTATCATGGTGTCTGGCAAAATCTAGCCCAAAGAACCTTGATCTTGTTGGTTATCAAAGCGATATATTAATGACTTAATATTATAACAATAAGATTAAGTGATATATTAACAACTTAATATTATAACATTAAGTTAGTTTTTGCAACCAAACATTCCTAGCCTATGCAAACACTAAATCCCAATACTATAGGATTATGGTTCTCTTTAGCTTCCCTTATTCTAAGTAGATTATTGAATAAGTAGATGCTTAGGGAATATATTAATTATTCATTTTATCCTTCATAGAACTCAAGGGGAAAACAAGGAATTTAGTGACATCGTGAGTGATTTGGGGGACTCCTTATCCACTACTAGTTTGATAGATGTAAATTTAGAGGGTTTTCTCTTCACTTGGTCAAACAAGAGGCAATGTTAGGATCTTATACAATTCAAACTAGATATATTCCTTATATCCTCTACTTGGATTCATAGCCAAATTTACCTTAACTTCCCAACTATTGGCTCAAAACATAATGTTTTAACTATTTCTTGGAATTAAGGTGTTCAAAGGGGACATTTACCTCTTAGATTTATGAAATAAAGTGAATCGCACACCTTAAAGTTAAAAATCTTATGAATTACCAATGGAGTTTACCCCATATTGGCTCCCATATGTTTCAAGTTATTTAGAAGTTGAATGTGATTGTTGAGCAACATGGATCTTTTTTGCAAATGTACTAACATGGCCATTGTGATTGATGTGTTCCAAATGTAGATTTGGATCTCACATAAATATGAGAAGAGGAGACATGTCTCATGAAGAGATATGCCTCTATGGTGTAATCACCACTGCATAATATTATATTAACATAAATAATAATATGTATAACAATATATATATATATATATATATATATATATAATTTAACATGGATAAGTATATATAGGAAATGATGATTTACCAATAACAATAATGTATATCAGAACAAATCAATCCGACTGAAGCTACAAATTTAACACTCTCTCTTAGCTAGGGAGGATTTGTAAAACACATTATTCTCTCAAGTATATGATGAGATGTCATCTTAGTATGATATTAAATTCACTATGAGGCAAAAAAATCCGCCTTTCATAACACATAATTGAAGAAATTTCCATAACTTTAATATAAGCTTAAACACCACCTTAAGTGCGGTCTATAATAGTAACTATGTCATGGTGTCCAGCAAGATTTGACCCAAAGAACCATAATAAGTTGGTTATCATGGTGTCCAACAAAATCCAACCCAAAGAACCATAATGAGTTGGTTATCATGGCATCCAACAAAATCTGGCCCAAAGAACCATGATGAGTTGATTATCATGGTGTCTGGCAAAATTTGGCCTAGAGAACCATGATCTTGTTGGTTATCATAGTGTCTGGCAAAATTTGGCCCGAAGAACCATGATGAGTTGGTTATCATGGTGTCCAACAAAATATATCCCAAAGAACCATGATAACACTTTGTCCTAAACATCCAACACATTTAGGTGTTGCAAATTAATGTAGCATATATAGGAGATAGGTCAAATTATTGATAAGGTCATCACCTTACAATAGTGACCTTACACACATGAAAGATCGTCACCTTTCATTACATATCATATGCAAAATAGTAACTATCATGAACCAAGTTAGAGGGTGGTTCAATGGCTTTCACCTCAATTCTATCTCACAAAGAATAATGCATTACAAGGAATTTCACTTAAAAATTCTCATAGAGAAGGTGTCATTTACAAAGGATTTCACCTCAAAATTCTCCCTCTGAACAATGATCCTAGGAAGTGAGGTCCTCTAGTTACTCCCTTGGAGCTCTCTTCCCCTAAGGATGTCTGTCAAACTCCCTCTAAATCTTATATCAATCTTCTGAATTTCTAGTGACAAGTTGTAATCTCCTCATGATGTATACATGGGTAGGCCCATTTTAAAATCATGCAGTCACACCATGTATTTTTAGACTCCCTCTGAATATCAACCTTTTGAACTCTTATATTACCTTTGAAGAAGTGCCAGTCTCCCTCTTAATCATCATCAAGAATATTCACTTTAAATAGCCATACTTTATCCAACGTAATCATCAGATGACTAATGAATTCTAGATCACAACTTCTTTAGAGCTATTATCATAAGATTGAGTCTTGCACAATATTTGATAGCAAGTGTAAAGTACCAACCTTTTTTCCTACAAGATCATCTTCAGATACAAGGGAATAAATCAAGGATAAATAGTTCATATAGTACATATATAAATACAAATAAGAGAGAGACTATAATAAGTAGATAGATGTAAAAGATAAGAATACTAATATGCACATGAGCATCCATGAAATTGATTTCTCCAATGAAGTTCCATATGGGAATTGTTCACCATTTTTGCCCCCCTTTCTAAAATTTGAATATTTAGGGTGACAAGCCATGTTCACGTCCATTATATTATTCATAATTTCCATGCAGGCCAATAACGATATGAAAAATATTGACTTTTCCTTCTATCCCTAAGTCTTAGTTATATCGAAGGAGATATTTCAAGTTGCGACGATGCAAAACACCCTCTCCGCACAGTCATAGGTAGTTAGGGCTTAACTTTTACAGAGATCGCGAGAGTGCAACACAATTAACTTCAATGATGGCACAACTTTATAGCTCAAAAGGCAAGTTTTCATCTTAAGTTGCAAAGGTGTGACTAACCAATTAGCACAACATCACAAGTGGTCAATCTTAACCACGAGTTAGGGTGATGATGTTGCAAAATAGTCATGTTCACATCTTTGCATGCTATCAAGGTCTACCCTAGGTCAAGGTTGTGATCAGGTGATTATGGTTAAAAGGGACAATTTTCATAGGGTCGTAGGTGTCCAAGCCGTGGTTCATGGTTAAGTCACGACCGTGCGAAAGGCAACACATGTAATGAAGATAATATCGATCGTAAGGTCATAAACATTTGATGTCATTTTTAGTTTCAGGTGTGAAAGGGCGATAAAGATAAAGATAATTAATTTTTTATTGTCACATGGTTAGAAGATTTTTAAGTCTAAACTATGGTGATGGTGCGAAGAGCTAAATTGCACGTTGTCACAGGGTCATCGTAGTTAAAAGAATAAATTGGAAACAAGCTGTGATGCAATGATAAGTATAAAAGATGAAGGTAGTTACGGTTTCACAAGGCCAGACAATTAAATTGGAAAGCAAGCTGCAAAGTTGTGATCTGAGGTAGTCAACAGGTCAACATAAGATGGAAACTAGATAAGATGGCAAAATTTTGAAAGATGATGGGGCCACATGGCAAGGTTGATTGTTCAAATAATGACACAGCTTACTTGGCATGGTTGAGAACACGACATGAAGCAACTCTTTAATGGTGAACTAATTCCTTGATCATCTGCAACTACCTTTCGATGATCTCTATGCTTGTTTGATGCAAAGGAAATTCCATCGCCGCCTTGAGTTATCCATTCACTCAACCATGTAGTTATGATCGCCATTTATGTCTCTTTGAGGTCAGAATTTGGATGAAACATATGATTTTCTGCATATGGGCATGAACCCAATCAAATCTTATTTGGCTCAACAATGATTGTTCTCTACAAAATTTAATGGCAGTAGTTGGCTATGGCTTCTAGTAGAAGCTTTCTTAGTTATGCTTGAACTATAAAAACAAGTCTTGTAACCCTTCTAAGGGTCGGTCTTCTCTCTGATTTTATAGCAATAGTATTCTATGCACTGCTACTGTAATTTCCTTTTGTCTGTGAATGAATATAACTCTCAATTGTATCTCCTTCTATCATTACTATATTTTTTAACATCTTCTTGCCTTATATTGATGTATTGCTTTCATTCTTTGATTATGTGTCGTGTCCATTTTATCTCTGAATGATATAGAGTGAAGTTCCTTCCTTATACCATCTCATTGATTTCTGACCTGTGTATGATTGTTGAGTTAAAGTTAAGATAGAATCTATGTATTTGAGGATTATATTGATGAATTGTGCTTCTCAGGGCAGGGATATGATTGAACAATACAATTTGGTGTATCACCCCCTCTAGATTAGAATAGGCAGTTTGCTTTTCATATATCTCTTTCTCCCTTTTCCTTTCAAGAAGTAGTTAGATGCACCTTGATAATAAGAAAGTCAACCTTCTCCGGAGACTCAATCACTAATTGTAAAGTCCCACACTTTTGAGATTGTTTCCATGTTACACGAGGTTGCCTTTAGGTAAAACCTTTAGGCAAGGGTGCAAACTTTTGTGCCAACAGGAATGAAACATTGGGTAATTATTCATCCCGCCACAATGTAAAATTCTCACATAATTCATTTTTATATGGTTTTCAATCAATGTCAAGTCTAATGAGAGACAATCATCCATGAATGATATCAACCTCTATTTCTAACTTCTTCTTTCTAAGTATTAATCTTAGTAAGGAATCATTGTCATGTTATCATTAGTACTAATGAAGAAATTTAACTTGACACCCTCAAACTCTTATACTAGAATCTTATCATGGGAAGATTTCCAATAAGTAACTTGGTACAAAGCATTAATTATCTTCTTTGAATCTTGGAGATTGCAATGATAGGTTGTTTCCAAGAACAATGTATTTTCAATTTTTCTTCTTTGCCTTATAGGTTAGTCACATCACTTTCCAAATTACCAGTCAATCAAACAATAGAAATTTCTATTTGATTATTAATAATCTTCCTTGATTAATCATGAATTAGTTATAAATTGTAATATTTTATTGTAATCATCCTTTGGTCATGTATGTATTTGATAAATTGTAACTCTTCAACTAACATCAATAAATTACTTCAAGCTTACATTTGTCATTGATTTTGTATGTTCTCAACCAAGATAAAATGATAGTTGTCAATCTATATTTATTTTCCCTAAAATAACAAATTATTATGTGAACCCATACTTTTCTTTCATTATATGTATATAAAATAAATTGTGATGGTTTGCAGACTTACTGCAAGCCTCAAGCATTGTTTGAGTTGCACGGGAAAGGGTGATTGTGGATGATACAACCTAGTGTTGTTAGCCAATTTGATTTCCTATGAAAATAGTTGCCCATTTGAAAGTGTTTGTCCCACTTTGGAGTGTGAGTGTTTTATTAAATATTTCCAACTATCAATCTACAAACTTTTGTACTGCATCGTGATCTGATCCACTTCCCAGTCATTTTTGTGTCCACTTTATTGGTCTCTTTTAGGCTCCGTTTAGCAGTGAGAATATGAGTGGAATAGGCATATTAAATTCTTAAAATTTTAAATTCTTTATTTGGGTGCACCAAATCGGAATTGTGAATAGGAATACATATTCTAATTATGGCCCAAAAATGAACATTTGCAATTCCACCAAAATACGTGGAACTGGAATACGTATTCCTATTCCAGTTTTATTTATTTTACGAAACATAAATTTTTGGGTTCGTGAATTCTCCATCAAATGCTGACTGAACCAAACAAGAATAGGAATATGTATTGTTATTTTCTATTCTAGAATAACAATTCTAGGATAGGTATTCCTATTCCCATATTCTTATTCCCACGACCAAATGGACCCTTAATTCCCCCTCAATATTTGTCTTCACTCATTCATTATAGAGTTTATTTATTGACATCTCGCTTCACTCCAATAAAACATTGTTTTTGATCAAATAAAATGAAGATGTTTGAAGTTTTGATTAGATTCTAATTTTTCCAATTCGTTGAATTCAATATATAGATGAAAGAGTTCTCACCCTTGAAGTCACTTGTTTTCAATATATATATTGTTCACATATAAGTTTATAATTAGAAATGTTGAGAACTTAATAAACAAAGTATATATCACCGATCACTTCAAAATGTATACAATCAATTATTTTCAAATCTTTTGATATCTTGTTTTCAAAAATTGATCCACCACACTTTTTCGTGTGGGACCCACTACACTTCACTAACCATTAGCATTGTATACTTCCCATCTTGTACTTCATTGTGGTGATGGCTAATGGAGACTTGATTTTGTTTGTACAGACGTGATTACAAACAGTGAAGTGAAGATTATGTGGAATGATGTTCAAATGTAGTGTTGATCATTTTCATTATTCGATCAGGGGATTTATTATTTTTTAAGTTTTACATGTCATCAATTTACTTTTGATTACAATGGTATACACATACACACCTTATACCCGATAAATCTTATTGTACTCTAATCGCAGATGGATAGTATCCGCGTGGGACATGGTTTTTTAGTTTTGCATGTCATCGATGTACTTTTGATTACAATGGTATACACATACACACCTTATCCCCCATAAATCTTATTGTACTCTAATCGCAAATGGATAGTATCCACGTGGGACATGGTATAGCCTGAGTTGGCCTCTACAGCCTGAGTTGGCCTAGTGGTGGAGAACTTGTACTCTTGAAAGAAAGGTCACAAGTTCAAATCCCACTAGGGGGTAGGGTATGTACGCCTCGTTTGTAGTGCCAAGCGCCTCTCGAAAAAGAGTACGAGGTAGTCCCATATCACTGTCACCATATGTAAACCCAAAAACTATAGCATAGTGTCATGGACTATAAAAACCACCTTTCCTTTCCTTTTCCTTTCCATCTTAAGTAATTCTATTACAGGTGTCAAATCATCTCCAATTTGAAGTACACAACTCTAATCACTGACATGTTCCCCCTTATACCTCTAATCTTATCCACTAATATTGCACAATCAATTATTCTTGACCTGCGTCATCCCTTGTTAGCACTTGTTGATTTGATATATTTTGCATTATTCAAAAACCTTGGTTGACCACCTTGATGCATATGTGTGATTCCTCCATGACCCATTCCTATATCAAAACATATGGCAGGGTCTTTATTTTATCACCATTCAAGGACCCATCTGTTGCGTTGTTATTCTCGTCTCCATAAATGTAGGTGTCGAGACAAAGAGGTTGAGTAACAAAATGTTTGAATTTATAACTTGTTAGTTGCGTGCATTATGAATTCCTCTTGCTCCCTTTATGCATTAGATGTCTTTTGATCAGTTTGCCATTATTTAAAAGTATCAATGGGGAATGATTATCGACTGCGTTCGATCCCTTATCTGCATTATAAATTCCTTGTCATGCTAATTTCATTATATCTTTGGCCCAAAATGAGAAATTTTGGATGTTTGCATTAACTGAGCCTGAATTAATGATAACATGAATTGACTTTAGAATTGAGACCGACTGACGCAATGCCCAAGCAATAGAGGACACCATGTCTCGATTGCTTGTGTTGTGCATTTCACTTGAATGCCTTGCTTTGCAATTTTACACTAAAACTTGATGTTATCCTTCCTTACACATACACAAATCACCTAACTTGAAAGAGAAAAAATTTATCTATATTTGGTTACATGGTCAATTTGTCCATTTGAAGGAGTCATAATTACTCAACTCCAATACTCGACTTCTTATCACCTCTAGGTGATATGAGTTCTAAATAAAATTAATTTGGACAATGTCATTTTCTACACCTTTTTTATTTCTATTTCTTATTACATATAATTACATTTGTAGGTGGCTTTGATATCATGTCGAGTAACATTGATCTTCGCTTTGATACCATGTTGAGTAACATTGATCTTTTCTGCAAATGTACTAACATGGTCATTGTTATTGATGTGTTCCAAATGCATTTTTGGATCTCACATAAATATTAGAGGAGACATGTTTCATGAAAAGACATGCCTCTATGGTGTAATCATCACTTAATGATATTACATTAACATAAATAATTATATATGTATGTATGTATTATATACAATAATATATATTATTTAACATGGATAAGTATGGAGGAAATGATGATTTACCAATAACAATAATGTATATCAGAACGAATTAATCCGACTCAAGCTACAACTTTAATAGTGATAAGAGACAAGATTAAAGGGTGGAGTAGGGCATAATTACTAATTCAAGGGGGTGAAATTACTGAAAAAATCACCAATCTACGTTAAAACATAAAAGCATAAACAAAATAATAAAAATAGAAATCCTTTGATGGATCCTCTATGGATGATGGAGATGTTATATCTAATATAGTTCTCTCTTTATTTTTTGACTCTTAATAGGTTCCTCTGACTTAGTTTCATAACCTTGGAGGGATATTGGATATTATCCCCCAATTGGTGATGGGGGAAGACAATCAAATATAATGAAGCAAGTTTCCTTTTAGAAGTTAAAGAACATTTGTATTCTTTTTGAGCTTACAAAGCTATTGGACTTTATAGTTTTCTACTAGTCTTCTTTTAAGAGTTTTAGGATACTACAACTGAGGATGTCCTCAATGCAACTCATGACTTATTCAAGATGTGGTGATCCATCAAAAATATAAATTCCATTTTTATTTCTCTCATATTGAAAATGATAGATGCCTATAAAATGACTAACTAAAAACCTATAAACATATGTAATGATTTGCACAAAATTCTTTCTGAGATTATGATTAATAGATCAAATTTGGTCCTGGACAAAAAAAAATCTTAGAATCAAGGGTTTTGTTAAAGGAAGAAATATCCTTGATGTGGTCATTGCTACTCATGAGATCCTCCACTTAATGGAAGCTAGAAAAAAATCTAGAATGGTCCTCAAACTTGATATATCTAAGGCTTGTGATAGATTTTCTTGGAAATTCATATTTGAATTGATATAAATATGGTTTTAAAGGTGAAATCTTAAAAATCATAATGGGGTGTGTTAATCTCTCGTGTTTTTTATTCTAATCAATTGACCCCTTAAAGGATTTTTCTATCTTGGTAAAGGTTTAAAACACCCTTTTCCAATATTTTTTTCATTATTTTTGTTGAAGTCATTGGATGTATAACTCAATTCTATAGAGACTAATGTGCTAAGAGGTGTTATGGTTGCTTATAAACTACACCCATATTCTCTTCAATAATTTGTTGACGACATATCATATTTGGGGAGTCCTATATTTCAAAGGCCAAGAAGCAAAAGGAAATCCTTGACAATTATGCTCTTATTTCATGATAATGTATCCATTACCAAAAAGGTAAGTTGTATTTTCTTGATGTTCTTAATGACTTGCAAGAAAGGATCATGATAATTATGGGATGTAGTGTGCTTCTTTTGTAGAATCTTGGTTTGGTCTCCATCTCTCCATTGAATTCCTCCTTATTATTATTGGAACAACCTTATTGAAATGTTTCCAAAATAAATAATATAATAACATACCAAAAATTAAAATTATTGAGACAAGTTGGTAAGATTAGATTGCTCAAAGATTGTGTCCAAAATATTCTAGTGTACTTACCTCTTTCAAAATTCTTGGGTAAGTAGCGAGTAATATTCTAAGAATAGATAAGAAATTCTCATGGAAAAACTAAGAATAAGAGTAGAAATGTCTTGGTTAAATGGGATAAACTATGCATCCCAAGAAACTATGGTGATGCGTTATTAAGGAAGATCACACCCTTCGACCAAGCCCTGCTTGCTAAGTTTGGTTGTTGTTTTTTCAACAATAAAATGAGTGAGTTAATATTTTGAAGGTAAAATACTCATAAAATAACTTGTTAGATAACTTTATATATGACCTCCTATTTGGAACATCCTAATTCAAATCAAATAAAAACCATTAAAAGGGAAGGAGAAAAATAGTGGGAAATAACTTGATATTTTGGAGTGATATATAAAATAAGAAAGACTCCTTTGAGGCTACTAATTATTTTAATGCTATTAGAAACATGCTTAGAAAGAAGAATGAAGACTATGTGATCAATTATATCATGTAGTTGTTAGGGTTTGACAGATTTGAAACAACTAATTGGAAAAACTTCAAATAATGACCAAAGGAAATAAAAAATATAACACCTCAAGTTAGTGGAAAATTTGAAGATGATATCAACAACTTAAATAATTACTTGCCAAACTATTCTTTGTTCTCCCAAAACATATAAGATACGCAAATTTGAAAACACGATTCTTTGGGATCTTTCTTTATCAAGTATGCCTATTAAGCTATGAAGAACCCTTGTTGGAATAGCTAGTTATGGAAAATGATTTAAGTATTATTATCATCCAAGATATTACCTATTTATGATAGGCAAAAACAAATGAAAATATTCCAACTATAGATAATCTCAATAAAAAGAGGTTTTGTATTGGTTCCTGTGTGTTCTTTCTGTCTTGTTGATGTGAATGTATTAACCATGTCTTTCTTATTTTCCATACGATGCTAACATTTAACATTAGTTATTTGCTAATTTATAGGTCTCTTGGATGATTCCCTCCTCCATGAGCTACTTTGTGGAGTGATTTCCCCTCCAACCATTCAATCATCCAAAATCTTGTTGGAAACTACAATTGGAACAATTTTTATATTGTCATTGATATCAAACCTTATTGGTAAGACATTTACTAATAGTGTAGAGTGTCATATCAGTTGATAGATGAAGAGGATTTGGAAACGAGAGATATCACTTGGTGAACTAGTAAAGTTTTTGAGTAAAGAGGAGTAAGTGTGATGGAATTAGAATGGGCACTTGATCAGTTAGTCTTTGACAAGACAATGTGTTGTTTGATATTATATAAAGTGAAGAAGACAAATGAGTTAAGTATGGAAAATATGTTTGCTAGAAGACAAGAGTTGAGTAGAACACTAATCTTGACCAAGTGACATTTTTACTAGGTTGATGAAGAAGTTGAAGCAGAATATTAAGGAACTTGAAAGATAGTTGAGCAAACTTTATTAGCTGAGTGATAGTTATGACTGAGCAAGACGAAGAAGAAAACTGAAGAAGCAATTGAGCAAAGAGAAGGCCGAGAAAGCCAGTGTAAGTAAAGTGAGACAAAATAGTAGAGACCAAGCTACCTAGTGTTGGCTGAGTTGAAGCACACAATGGCGACCAAGTGTCAACAAAATAACAGTTTGTGAAAGAATCAAGTTTTGAGGCTAACATAGTTGAATTTATGAATTGGTCAAAACACGTAAATGATAAGGATTGATGATTTGACGTATTTAATGCATAGATTGAGTTTGTTAAGTGAGAATTTAAGGAGAAGTTTCTAGAAGTTTCAAGAAAGGAGAAGAAGGAAAAAATGATGGATAGATTGAATGAATTTGATCAAGCCCTAAGATCTACGGTGATGTTGAAGTGACAAAAGATCAAAGCGACCTATCTAAAGAGGCAAGAGAGTTATTTTATGGTTGTTGATTGGTGAATTTGTGGAGAATAGAGTAGCAAAGGAAAAGTGAGAAGCTGGTGAAGAATGATTGCTTTAAGGGTTGCCAAGAAGACTAGAGATGGAGAATATGATGAAGTCCAGTTAATGAACCAGAAATGAGTTGAATGGAGATCTAAATTTGCAAAGTGAGTTGTATTTTATTAGATCAAACCTAGTTGTTACTTTCTAACCATTGTGGTAGTAAAACCCTTTAATCAAGGTTGACCTCATAGTCATATTGTAAATCCTTTAATCAAGATAACATTCTTAATGGAATGATCTAAAGACCTCTAACTAGGTCACTCCTAACAGGGTGATTAAAATCTTTAACAGGATCATACCTAACAATATATTTTGTAACCTCTTGCATGGTTTTCTCTTAATTGAGCTCACTTTAGAAGAGTGAAAAGTGGTAGCACATTACTTTGTGTTTTTTTTTTTCTTTCCAAAATTGGGTTTCCACATTAAATCCTAGTGTCATACATGTGTGAATGTTATTTTGTGATGGATGATATTTACCATTGTTTATTTATATTATTTTTCATATGTTGAACAAAGAACTAAGTGTTATATGAATAAGTTAATTTATTGTTAAGTTGATATATTTCCCAAGTGGTTTTATGAGTTTGAATAAGTTGTTTGAAGTTGTTAAAAGTTGAATTGGTACATTTGGACCTAAGGATAATCTATTCACCCCCTCTCTTAAGTTATTTTATCATTTTAACAATTGGTATTAGAGCCTTTGGTGCTTGTAAGGAAAGTTTTAAGGGACTTAAGCTAAAGATCAAGATGTACAAGAGAGAGGTACCCAAGCTAAACAAAGAGAACTTACCAGCATGGTAACAACTCAACAAAGAGATAGCCAAGAAAACTATATTTGTCGAGTGATAGTTATAGATGAGAAAGATGAAGAATAAAATTCAAGAAGCAACCAAGCGAAGAGAAAGCCAAGCGAGCCAGTGTAAGCTAAGTGAGATAGAATAGGTGAGATCGAGCTACCCCATTTTGACTAAGTTGAAGAACACAATGATGACTGAGTGTCAACAAAATAATAGTTTGGGAAAGAATCAAGTTTTGAGGCTAACATAATTGAATTTAGTAATTAGTAAAAACACAAAAATGATAAGGATTAATGATATGGTATATTTAATACATGAATTGAGTTTGTTAAGTGATCTATGGTGAGAATTTTAGGAGAATTTTCAAGAAAGGAGAAGAAGGATAAAATAAAGGACATATTCAATGAATTTGATCAAACCCTAAGATCTACAGCGATGTTTAAGCAAAAAAATATCAAAGCTACCTATTTAAGGAGGCACAAGAGTTGTTTTATGGTTGTTGATTTTTGAACTTGTGGAGAACCTGTGAAGAAAAGAGTAGTAGAGGAAAAGTGACAAGTTGGTGAAGAGTGATTGTTTTAAGGGTTGCCAAGAAAAGCAGAGATAGAGAATATGATGAAGTCCAATCAATGAACCAAAAATGAGCTTAATGGAGATCTGAATTTGCAAAGTGAGTTGTCTTTTATCATATCAAACCTAGTTGTTACTTTCTAACCATTCTGGCAGTAATATCATTTAATCAAGGTTGAACTAAAAATCATATTATAAATCTTTTAATCAAGGTGAAATTCTAATGGAATAATCTAAATAATTATAACCAAGCCACTCCTAATAGGGTGATTAAATCCTTTAACAGGTTCACCCCTAACAGTGTCTTTTGTAACCTTTAACAGAGTTGGCTCTCAAGCAAGCTCACTTTATAAGAGTGAAAAGTGGTAGCATGTTACTTGGTGGCTTTTCCCAAGTTGGACTTTCACATTAAATCCTGGTGTCATACATGTGTGAATGTTGTTTGGTGATGCATGCTATTTATTGTTATTTATTTCTATTATTCAACATATATTGAGCAAAGAACTAAGTGTTGAATGAATAAGTTGAGTTACTATATTGGCTGAGTGGTTTTATGAGTTTGAATAAGTTGTTTGAAGTTTTTAAAAGTTGAATTGGTACATCTGGTAGAATTGAAGATAACTGATTCTACCCCCCTCCCACCCCAACCCCCAATTATTTTATTAGTTTGACAAATCTTTAGTTCCAGATACCTCCCTTTCTAGTGTGAAATATTTGGAATGAGTACAAAAATAGTATTTTCAAAAGCCAAACTAGAAATAGCTTTGTTCTTGTCTAGATTATAAAGTAGTAGATAAAGGAAAACTTGGATGTTACTCCTTTTGATGAAGTTAAATTGATCTTGAATCTTCAAGATGCCAAAATAAGAAAAAATTGGGGCATTGAAAAAACCTCTTTGATATCAATTGGCCACGTCTATTGAGAAATGAAATGACTATGTGGATTCTCCTTAATAAGGGATAGGTTAAATGCAATCTTGATTGTTATGCCTTTAGGAATGGATAAAGGAATTATTGTATGCTCGAGACAACCACAAATCTCAACAAAACATACAACCTAGCTATTCCTATCATAAAAGTAACTCGGATAAAAGGAATTTAAACTATGAAACCCCTTCCAAGTTGAGTTCCTATGATCTCCTTTCTTCTCTATAATTTTGATATCAATGTTTCTCTTGTGCCTTGAAAAAATGTACCTATAATTGAAAGAAGAATGACAACGATAATGATAAGATACCAAAATTATGAAAATGAGAATACTAGGAGTGTGGTTAACCAACACAAGTGCATATAAACATAATTGATAGGGTTACAAGGTCAAAATAGAGTAATTAGAAATGAATGTGCAAATTCGAAGGATTGTCACAATTATGATAAATTGAATGTACAAATTGAAATGCAAAATAAATGTATAAATTAGAGGGAAAACGAAAGAGGAAAGATGCCAAATTAATAGGAAAATCATGAAGGATGATTTAAGGAAGTGCAAAAGCACAATTAAAGGAGGGTGTAAGAGCTATAATTTCAAAATTAAAAAACTCATAAATTTCCTCAAAATTAGAAATCAGAGAATAAAATAAATCCCCAAATTTCATAAAAATAGACAATTAATAAATAAATATTAATTAATTATAGGAAGTTAGTAAAATTGGAAATTTAATAAGGTGACATGAATTAAACGATTAAAGATACAGGAATAGATCATGATTTGTCTATTGCTATAAGCAAAATTACCAAATTGATTGGTCAATCAATGAAATAAATGTAAGGATAACCCAATTGGATGTCATAATGAGAATGAAAGTCCAATGTGATGCTATTGGAAAGATCAAAGCCATGATCAAATTAATGGAATAAATGATGCCATGTTTACTGACACAATTTTTTGACTTTTCAAGGACACGTGACAAGGATTGATGATATATGACATTACTAGACTCTGTAATGCCATAGGATTGGTCAAGCTAGATTTAGAGTATTGGTTGGAAAACATCAAAATACTCTATCAATGGTATTTACTTGATTGGATAATGAAGTGATCATTCACAGAGGGCCTCAATGATGCCAATGATCAAATTTATAATAAGATGGGTTGACAAGGCACTAAGGGACTCAAAAATGCCAAGGATCAGTTGATGATAGGTTGAATTGATGGTGGATGATAAGACACCGAGGGAATCAACAACACGGAAAGTTTGGTTTAATGATGATTGGTTAAGTCAATTTGGTCAAAGTTTGATAAGGTTTGACTAGGCACTGAGGGACTCAACAATGCCCCTAATTGGTTAAAATTTCTTGAGATTTGGTTTGATATGTTTTAGATCAATTAAAGTTGTTTTATAATGCTTTGGAATAATTAAGAGTTGATCACAAGTGATTCTGATGACATTGAAATGGTTCTAAATTGATTTTGAAAGGTTTATGTTAGTTATGAATTGGTTATGAAATTATCTGCATTTGATTTGAAAGGGTTACAAATGATGAAAAGTATATTAAAAGATAATCTGAAAGGTTGTGGAATAAGTCTGAAAGATGATCATGTTTTCTAAAAGATCACAGTCAGTAAAAGGGGAAAATAGTATGTGTTTAGTGTGCAAAAGTGACGAAAGAGTAGGTACACACCATTTTTTAGCATCTGTAGTGTCAAAGGGAATCCTAGGGTTTTTGTGTCTAGGGGAGTGATTGGAGATTTGAAAGGATTTTATATTAAAGGTTACAACAAATTAGGAGTGGGCTCAAATAATAAGGTGGAAGTTGTTGCTACCCGACAAGGTATCAAGCGTCTAAAAGAATTGAATTTCCTAAAGATAATCCTTGAAGGGGACTCAAAATTTATATTCAATCATTTGAAACAGAAGTTTGGTTGTCTTTGGGACATAACTGGTCTAATGGAAGACTATAAAAAGTGTTGACTAACTTTTTCCAGTATTAAAAATCCAACATACTCTTGATCAAGAGAATATGATGATTAATCACATAACTAATATGGGACTTAACTCAAATGATTGGATTTCCACTTCCTACAAACAATTCCCCCAAAGGCTTAAGGAATTTTAGCTAATGAAAGAAGACAAAAGCACACCCAAGGGATACCAAACAATTCTTGGTCATGTAGAGCACAATTTATTTTCATTTTGTTCTTATACTATCCCTCCTATTTTGATCTTATTAGTGAGTTCTAAGGAATTTAAAGATTAATTTAGTAAGAGTACTATACCTATCAAATTTGATGAAAGCTCAACCTTACAGCTCCCATGAATCACTCCATGCAAAAACCTGTTACAAAAAGAGAGAAGCAAAATCTATGGAGGCTTAAATTCAAAGATCCATAGAAGATGAGACATTCTTGATGTGCAAAAAATAATTGTAAAATTGTATTGAATGAATTAACTATTACAAAGAGATCAATCCTTATCAAGGGGATCAAAATCCTAAAAGGTAATATCTAGGTTGCACAAAAATAATAAATAAAAGAATTAATTATTATATGCCCAAAGTTTAGCTTAAGTAAACTAAAGATAATAAGTGACTTAATAATTAAATCAGCATGATTTAATTAATAAGAAAATACTTTATTACTCAAATTCCCCCCCTTAAGATAAACTCGAGGGGTATCTAAAAACCTAGAAACTATTACTATAAGTATATTTGGGTTCTGACAAAAAAGACTGATGAGGTACCCAAGCACAACCAATTTTCTCTAAAGAGGAGAAATAAAGAAAACCAAATGGGAAAAATTCTACTCTAGAAAGAGATGGAAAAATGACGAAAGAGCTAGTGAAGGACTGAAGAAGCTTCCAAACTAGAGAACGTCCTAAAAGATAGGAACAAAAGAGATCATCATGTAGAACACCACTGAAGTATGAAGTTACAAACACTACCAAACTACTAATCTCAAGAACTTCCACTATGTAGAACAGGACAAGGTAGAGAAGACTAATTCTCAAGAGCTAATCAATTGAAGATGGAAGATATCTTCATGTCCTCCAAAAATAGGAATAAAAGAATGTCTATATGGTAAATGATCCATCTCACCGAAATGCATAGGTATCCATCCACTACAATTTCCTAGTACATAGGATCAAATACTAAATACATAGCTCACTCCATCAAATCAAGAAAGCAATATAATGTATAAAAGCCCCCTATAATGTTGAGAGGTAAGACATTTAACATTGAAATTGAATGCAATATCTCATGTAGAAAGAAGAACCTAAAACATCGAGAGTGAAAAATAAGTATAAACACCTATAATGGCACATGTCATTGACACATCATGAGGATAATATTGTGGAAGGAACACTCACTTGACAAAGGAAGATGGAAAATATGACCAACATAAAAAAAAACCCCAAGACACTTTATAATATAGTGCGAGTACAACAAAACACAAAGATATGCAAGATCTCAAAATATAATAGAGTGGCACTTTATCTCAATGTGTTTGTGTAAGAACCCCAAATAGGCTCTACGCTGATCATTGTTTGTTTCCCTGGGTGTAATGATCGTTTTTGGTTTGTTTTTGAATGTTTTAAGCTATTTTTGGGTTTTTGAGTTGATGAAAAGAAAATACAAATATTGAAAACTAATCTTACCTAAAATTATAACTCAAATCTGATTATAATGCTAATCAAATTCATTTATTCAGATGGCTCCTAATGTATGTACAATACTTATTGCTAGAAGAATACATTAAAAACATCATCATTAATAGTTGAAAACCTAATTTTTGTCTCCAATACGCAACCACGCTGTTGGTTGCTTCCTCCTTGGGTAGCGCCTATCAAAAACTGCAATATTAAATTTCTAATTTTTAATTCACTGTAGCGTTGTATTGTTCACAGCATTGTAGCTGCTGTTATAACCCCTTCCAACCTGTAAACAGATTCATCCAATTCTTTCTTACTAAAACACAATATTGACTCCAGAATGAAGTCAACTCACAGGCAAAATTCAAGTGATATTTCACACCCTCAAATTGCATCAACTCTGAAGATACTACATTCTCCACAGTCTGAATTCTTCTCAAACTTGTAGAAACCCTTGTTACCACAACTTCAAGAAATTTCACAAGGCAAAGTTTTTAAGCAATTCTCATAACCTGCTCTTGAAGGAAGACAAGGTTTGTTTATAAGGACTCCTCAACTCCAGAATGAGTCTCCATGCTCAATGTGGGATAAAAGATATAATAATAACATAAAAAATGTTATTACATTAAAACTTAGAAAATCCCTTTTAATTTTTCCATAAGCTTGGACCCACAATTAATTGAAACAATGGCCCCTTTTATGATATCATGACCCTCACTTAAGTTATATATTATAACTTAACAATATAGGCTGAAAACCAATAATGTTTATTTTAACTAAATAAACATTAATATCTCCATTATTACTCAACATTTTTGAATGTCGTTTAGACTGGGAGCTAACATGATAGAACTACATATGACCATACCCCTTTTCTAAAAATAGCAGGGGTCTATCTTTATAACTCCAAAACTGCTAAAAATAGCTTGACCAAGCCAAACTCAAAGCAAAAAATCATCATAAACAAACTCTGGCAACCCAAAAGAGTACTCTGCTCTGGTCCTTGGAGGATCTCCACACCAAGGTGACCCTCTATCCAATCTTATTAGCCTACGGGGGTCTCTGATAGGCTAATCACCAGCTAAAGTGATGTCTCTAGCTAGAAGGGGACATCACAGTTTGCAAAAATACTAAAAAGAGATGTCAACAAAGATAAAAAAAGACATAAGGTTGATACAAAAGATAACACAGGCCATGATGAATCATCTGAAGCAATGAAATCGATCTTCAAACTTGAAACAACTAAGATATCCACCATAATGCAAAATGCAAAGAACTAAATAGAATGTGCTTGGAGCATAATATGGAAAACTAACTAGCATCACTAGAAATATTATATAAATACCTTTCCAACAATATAAAGTTTTCAAAAAATGGAGTCTGGATGCTCAAGATATGTCTCCTAGAGTGCAAAATAGAATCCCTAGCTTTGACTACATAAATAGCGAACTAAATAGCATCGAAAGTGAAAATCACCTACACCATCATGACAGGATTGGAAAGAGCTTTTTGATGATATAATATTTGTCAAAAACTACCTCTGTATGCCAGAGATATGACCAAACTATCATTGATTGCTTTTTATGAGAATTTTGTTTTTAAATGACGATTTGAAGTCTATTAAATTTTGGCTTGTGTCATGACCTACGTTGCAATCAGATGTACCTCCCTATATCAGTACTTTTCTGATGTCATTACTGTATAGGCATACCTTGCTAATGTCAGCACCTTAAATGACAAAAAGTTGAGGTTTATTTTTTTTAAAAAGAAAAACAAAGTCTTCTTTTTTTTCCAAACATATTTTTAAAAAAACCATGAACATGAGCTTTTTGAAAATAAAGCACTTTTTTTTTTTTTTTTTTTTTTAAATTTGGAAAAATAAATTGCCACTCATCGAAAAGTGTGCTTGATCTCGAGGCAAATTTCTTTTAGCCTCAGATTTCAACTATGTCCAAAGTAGAATTTTTTTATATGGAAATAAGGGTTTTTGGGTGCTATGAATGCAATGATGAGGTCCATTTGGGCTCAACATACACCAATGACCCACCCCCTAGATCCAATACACAATACCTCTAAAAATTGAAACCCTCTAAAAGATATGAAAGGCAAACCAAAACTCTCATAAATAGAATAGGGGCATGAAGATCTAGAGCTCTAATACCATATTGAAGTTGATGAAAGCTCAACCCCACAACTCCCAAGAATCACTAAATGCAAACGCTTGTTACAAAAAGAGAGAAGCAAAAGCTATGAAGACTCGAATTTAAAGATCCATAGAAGATGAGATATTCTTGATGTGCAAAAAGAATTGCAAATTGTATTGAATGAATGAAGTATTAAAAAGAGATCAATCCTTTTAAAGGAGATCAAAACATAAAAGGTAAAACCTAGGTTGCATGATAATAATTAATAAAAGAATTAATTATTATATGCCCAAAGTTTAGCTTAAGTAAATTGAAGATAATAAGTGACTTAATAATTAAATCAACACGATTTAATTAATAAGGAAATACTTTATTACTCTAACAACACCTATAGAAGAATACAAAAGAAGAGTTTGATTCTTCTATGAATTTTTTATTTAAAATAGGCACCAAAGTAAAAAAAGGAGGAATTCTTTGAGTAAAAGACCTAATAAGTGGATAATTGTGGGGGATATTTTTCTAAATATTAGCTATATTATCCAATCATAAAATTGATTAAAAAAATTTAGAAAGGGATTTGAAGACAATTAACAATATAAATGTATCTTATGATAAGTGAAAAGGTATACACTAGAATCACAGTGTGTATATTTGTCATCACTTAATTTTAAGTGATAAAAAAATAAATATCTTTAAAAATAAGGATATTATTCTCATATTGAGAGGCATTGACACAAGTATTGATGACATCATCAAGGACACTTCTCATTCAAAGGGATTGTATCATCATTTTGCAAATTAGACCACTTTATCCATGGTGATTTGAAGCATTCAAGGAAGGTTAAAATTTATTAATTTTGAGGCTTGAGTTTCATTACAAAATCATATAATAATCCCTTTAATTAAACCTCTAGACCACATTGTTGAGTGAAGAATAAAAAGAGTAATTTTTGTTTCCAATAGAGATATTAGTGGTGGGCCTCTCCAAATGAGAAGTTGTCTTCCAACCATGGGTTCTACTAAGTCAAAGTGATGAGAGATCCTCTCGAGTGATCTAAGCCAAAAGATCGCAAAGATTTGATGATCAATTAGGACCTCTAGATCTTAGTGTGAGGGTTGAGGTTACTCCATATTTCATGATCATACACAATTACTATAGAACTATATCCACCAAATTCTACGGTACTTTATAGAAGGGTTTACTTTATATTGGTATCATTAAGTTTGAAGTGACTCCACAGTTGATGAAGAAATCTATTGGTCAAAATTGTAAGGGTAAAAAAGTTAAAAGGAAGAGCTCAAGTGACTACAAGGCTTACATTACGAAGTTCGTTGAGAAGTATGAAAAATTTATGGTCAAACAAAATGGGTATGACCAATCTCTACTTCCTCCCCTTTATGACAAGGTTAGTTATCATGTTATTAAATACTTTACAATGGAAGACAAATATATTTCTATCTATGGATATAAAATTTAAATATCCTTGATATATATTAGACATGATGATAAGATTGATATTTTATGTTTTTCTTTTTAGCTATAGATGTCCGTTTAGAAGCCTATTCATCTCATACCCCTATTCTAAGCCTAACCATTAGCAAGAACAAACACACAACTTAGTTAGAATATAGTTAATTAAGAGTAACCCCCTTATAGAGAACTCCAACCCTAGTGAAAAGAAAAGGATTAAAGCTAATAAGATAAACTTTGCTAAAAAAATCTTTAGAGATCATGTTTTTGGAAGCTACTCTTGAAAATCACAAAGCCACTAGTTTCAAGCCCAACTCTTTTAAGGCTAGGAAGGTTAGGAGAAGGTTGTTAGCATGAATGATGATGATATTCCTATGGGGGAGTATCAAATAATTTCTAGAGCATGTGGGAAATTGTTAGTATGATCATATGTTGCATTCAAGGCAGCATTTGTCATTGATGTCAACATACTAGTTATTCTGTGAAGACTAACAGAGTAGCAAATAGAGATTAAGATTATATGCTTAAAGGATTGAAGATAAGGTTAAGTACAATTGAGGACATGCTCTATAGAGTGTCTCGATGATGTAGTTAAGAGAACATGCAGAGAGTTGAAGATTGGCGATAGTTATTTGAGATTTACATAAGACAATATACTGACAAAGTTCTTGAGAAGTGGTTTCTGGTAATCAGATTATATATTCTAACATGGATAGAATCTAATCAGGCAAACTTAGAAAGAGGTAGAAGACATTCCAATGATGACAACAATAAGTGCATGAAGCTTGAGGTTGCACGTGTGAAAGTTTTGTAAAGACTGTGAGTTGATAGTGTTATATAATTATGAAAATATGTAATGTAGCATGTATTATTTTATCTTAATGAGCTCCTATTGTAATTGTAAATTTGGAAAGCCTCAAGGCTGAATCATTAAATTATTTTGAGGACTTGGTATAAAGGAAAGTTATTTTCCTTGTGACGAGGTATGAAAGTGAAGTATGAGATACTTTTGAAATAGAAAGTGAATTGCAAGTGTGAATTACATGTGAGTAAGAAATCTAAGGGATTATTGTGATGCAAGTTTGTGGATCTGAGAAGCATTCGGTGCAGTAGAGGCACATTAGATGAACGCAGTGATTACACTTGGCAAAGAGTTCTAGTGGATAGTTGATCATTTTCTATTGTTCTAAAATGAATAATACAAAGACCTATTGGCTAGTGAGTTTGGTGGTCTTTCCCCTGAAGTTGTTTGGATAGTGGGTCCTTTTGCCTTCTACAACTCCTAACAAGGTTGGAATCTCCTCACACAGATTCAAAGTCTCCTATCAGGGACTGATATGTATTAAATGCATTTCATAGGATCCTAACATAGTCCATCCTCTTACAAGTAATTTATATATTAATACATCATTTTGTGGGTACCACCCCCACCAAGGTTTTCCATCTCATCAAGGGTTTCCCTAGTTAACATATCTAGTGTTATTGTGTATGGTTATCTTCTTATGGATGTTGTTTATGTTGATCACATGTTTAAGATTTATTAAGGATAATAAAAGTTGTTTTGTTCGGATAATTGATTCACCCCCCCCCTCTCATAGCATCATGTCCTTGAAGGAAAGGCTTAACAACTTAAGGAGATCAATGATGGGTCATTTTAGAAAAGATAGTTCTAAGTTTGATGGAGTCAACTATGATAGCCAGAAATAGAAGATGAAGACACATCTACTATACATGGGTCTAGGATATTGGTTGATCACTGAGAATGGAAAGAATGTAGTTGAATAAAAAAGCCTGAAGAATGTAGTGAAGCTGAAAGAGGTTTTTTCATGTGTAACATGCTTTCCATAGAAGCACATTTATCAACTCTTCTTGAAAATGAGTACAACCAGGTAAAATCTTTGAGGTTATCTAGTGAAATGTGGAAAGCTTTAGAATCTAATTTTGATGGTGATAAACATGCTAAAAGGAGTAGACTATAAAATTGGATATGTCTATTTCAAAAAGATAAAATGATGGAAGATAAATTTGTAAGAAGCTATATTGGTAGAATATTAGAAATTGTTGCAAGAATCAAGGCTTGTGAAGGAACTAAAGAGGAAGATGAAATCATATGGAAAATCTTGAAAACTTTGACACCACCATTCAAGTGATACCTTGTACTGAGAAATTATCTAAAGAGACTCTTCTTGGAAGATTGGAAGTAGTAGAAATAAGTCTAAACTAATTTGGAGATTTCTCTAGAGCAGAGAATGCCTTTAGTGCACTAATTGTTCGACCTACACTATTTAGGACTGCAAGCACTAGTGTAGATTATGCTAGTAGTAGTAGATCAAGATCTAAAGAAGACAAAAGGATTGAAGAAGAAATTGCCCTACTTTTGAGAAGAGAACCAGATGGTAAGAAAATCTTTAAATGTTGGACTCATGCTAAATTTGGCCATTATGCTTCTAAATGTCCTAGAAGTGTGAAGAAGTAAAAAATAAAAATAAAAAAAAATCAACTCTAGAAAACCTAGAGAATGTTTGTATAAAACTGATGATGATGAACTAGATGAAAGAATTCTGAGTGAAACTAATGATCAGTTAGGATTTATTGCTATAAAAGAAAAAAGTCATGAAAAAGAAGTTAGAGAAGAAAGAGCCCTAGTGTCATGAGTTGAGAATAAAGTTGATTGGATCATAGATATTGATTGTTCACATCGTATGACTAGTGATGTGAATAAATTTACTAAGTTCCACAATTGTGATGGAGGAATTGTTAGAGTTGGAAACAATGTGGCTTGTTATATTAAGGGAATATGATCTATTAATCTCCATGGTAAAACTAACACAGACAATGTTTATTTTGTTGATGGACTGAAACATAATCTTCTAAGTATTGGACAATTCATTGACAAGGGATATCAATTATAGTTCATAGAGAAGACATGTATCATCAAGGATAAAAATGGTAAGATGATTAGTATTGGCACAAGATCAAGAGGTAATATTTTTCAGTTGAATCCTATAGAGATGACATGTTTGGTTGCTAGATTTGATAATAGTTGTTTGTGGCATAAAATTATTTGTCATTCAAAATTATCTCTAAGAAATGCTACCCATATAATCCTACTAAAACTATCAACAAGAATTAAAAAGTAGCTGTCACCGTAGAATCTTCTTGTCTTTGTAGGATCACTCAAATATGTATGAACAATCTCTAACAAACTTCTTGCTAGGAAAAGAGCTTTTCTTCTATTTATCCATAACCCATTCCTTGATTACAACATTAGTAGGCTTTACAATTTTAGGCAAATCCTTAACAACAAGTGTACTGATTACTTTGATAATATTGTGAAAGTAATCAGTACACTTGTTGTTAAGGATTTGCCTAAAATTGTAAAGCCTACTAATGCTGTAAGCAAGGAATGGGTTATGGATAAATAGAAGAAAAGCTCTTTTCCTAGCAAGAAGTTTGTTAGAGATTGTTCATACATATTTGAGTGATCCTACAAAGACAAGAAGATTCTACGGTGACAGCTACTTTTTAATTCTTGTTGATAGTTTTAGTAGGATTATATGGGTAGCATTTCTTAGAGATAATTTTGAAGCATTTGATAAGTTTAAGGTGTTTAAGAACATAGTTAAAAATGAGTCTGGATTAAAGTTTAACCACTTAAGATCTAATAGAGGTGGGGATTTTACTTCGAATGAGTTTAATAGTTTTTGTGAAGTAAATCATATTAAAAGATAACTTGCAACCCCTAAAACACTTAGGATGAATGGTAAAGCCAAGAGAAGAAACAAGTTTGTAACAGAAGCAACAAGAGCTATGATGTTTGAAAATGATGTATCAAAGACATTCTAGAGAGAAGCAGTTAATACAACAATGTATATAATGAACATAGTACATATCATAAAAGGTACAAACAAGAATCCTTATGAATTATGGTTTGGACATGCACTATTAGCGAAGTATTTCAAAGTATTTGGAAGCAAATGTTACATTAAGAGAGATGGTGATATTGGTAAGTTTGATTCAAGAAGTGATGAAGGTATGTTCCTTGGTTATTCATTGAAAAAAAATCTTATGAATGTTTTAATTAGAGGACTAAGACTATTGTTGAAAGCACAAATGTGAAAGTGGATGAAAAGTTTAGAGTTCAAGAAAGGATATTTATTTATGATTATAATGAAGAAGCTAATCCTAAGGCTAAACAACAAAATGTTGAATTATTTTATGAAACTAACAAAGATTTGCAGAATGAGATCCAAGTTGTGGAACAGAGAGAGGAACCAAGATCTGAACCTAGAGCAGAAGCAAGAATTCAAACACTAACACCAAATAAGAATTTGACAAAGAACCACCCCGTCGAACAAATTATTGGAAGCAAAGACAATTAAATTATGACAAGAAATAGGGTACATGAAGAGTTATGTTTGATTTCTCAAGTAGAGCCTAAAAGTATAGATGAAGCTAGCAAAGATGACTTTTGGATTCAAGCCATGAGAGATGAGTTAGATCACATCAAGAAAAATGATACATGGGAATTAGTTCCTAGACCTAAGGTAATTCTCATGACCTAAGGACAAGAACATTATAGGAACTAAATGGGTTTTTAGAAATAAAATGAATGAACAAGGTGAGGTTGTGAGAAAAAGCAAGACTAGTATGCAAAGGATATTCACAACAAGAAGGTATAGATTATGAGAAGACATTTGTACTTTTTGCTAGAATTGAACCAATAAGAATTTTTTTGGCTTATGTGACTAACAAGAAACTCAAAGTGTGTCAAATGGACATGAAGTCAACATTTCTGAATGGAGAAATTGAAGATGAAATTTATATTGACCAACCTGAAGGATTTCCTTTGACAAAAGAAGGCAATATGATCTGCAAGTTGAAGAAATAATTGTATGGTTTGAAGTAGGCACCTAGAGCTTGGTATGTGAGGTTGGAAAAATATTTGAAAAAATTGGGATTTTCTAAAGGTACTACAGATATTAACTTGTATTTGAATGAAATTGAAAATGGTTCACTGATTGTTGAAGTATTTGTGGATGATATAATCTTTGGAGGAAATGATGAAGCAAGTGAATCATTTTCTAATGAGATGAAGAAATAATTTTAGATGAGCATGATTGGTGAGATAAAGTACTTCTTAGGTTTGTAGATTGTTCTAAACAATAAAGGTTTATTCATTTTTCAGACTAAGTACTTGAAAAACTTATTGAAGAGCTTTGGTTTAGAGAGTTGTAAGCCTATTGACACACCTATGGTAACTAGTCATAAGTTATCTAGAAAATATGAGACACCTATTGTTGAGCAAAAGAAATACAAATCCATGATTGGAAGTTTGTAATATTTAACTCATACAAGACTAGACATATCTAATATAATTGGCATTGTTGCAAGATTTCAAGCTTATCCTAAGGAAGCACATTATGCAACTGTTAGATGATATTCGTATATTTGTAGGGTACACCTAATTTTGGGTTGTGGTATGATATATCGAATGACTTTACTCTATGTGCACATATTGATGCAGATTGGGCAGATAGTATGGATGACAGAAAGAGTACAAGTGGTGGAGCATTTTTTTCTAGAGGAAGATTGGTTTCTCAACTAAGCAAGAAACAATATTGTATCTAACTTAGTACAATAGAAGTAGAATATGTTGCAACAACAAACAATTGCAATCAAATCATGTGGACAAAACAAATATTAAAGGATATTGGAGTTGAGTTTACTGAATCTATTGTCATACATTGTGACAACACAAGTGTAGTAAGAATGTCTAAGAATCTTGTATTACATTCTAAGATGAAGCACATATCTATTAAGTAACATGTTTTGAGAGAGAATATAGCAGATAAAGAGATTAGATTGGAATATGTTTGTACAAAGAAGCAAATTGCAGATATATTTACAAATCCCTTACCTGAGGATAGATTTGAGTATTTAAGAGGTATGCTTGGGGTTATGTCCTTGCCTAATTTAGAGTAGATGATGTAGAGATTGCATCAACCCAATGATACAGAGAACTATTGTTTATCTAGACTAAATGTTGATGCTTCCTCTATGGGGAGTATCTCTAATTGAGTTGAGTCATGAAGGACTCTAAGTAATTAGTATTTCAGCAGTGTCTTTGGACACTTGAGATGATTGAAGATATTGAGTAGTAGATTGACATAATGATGCCTTTTTCATTGATGTAAATGGGGGAGAGAATACATGAAAAATATTTCGTATGACTGGGGAAGAGAAGTATCTCCTAAGAATGGGGGAGAGTTGTTCATGAGATGAAAAATACTAATGGCAATGAGGGGAAGTATATCAATGGGGGATAAACAAAACTAATGAAGAGTCATTCTTAAGAGATTAATATTTGATTGATGAAGAGGATTTGAAAATATGAGAGCAACAACAACATCATAGTAGTATTTGGTAATCATGGAGCGTAGATGTTTTTCATCTATGTTGCCATCAATGCTAGAGGGGGAGATTGTTAGCATGAACTTTAATGATATTCCTATGGGGGAGTATCCTAGAATTGTTGGAGCATATGGGAAATTTTTAGTATGATCATATGTTGCATTCATGGTAGTATTTGTCATTGATGTCAACATATTGGTTATTCTGTGAAGACTAAAAGAGTGGAAGACAAAGATTGAGATTGTATGATCAAAGGATTGAAGATGAGGTCAAGCATAGTTGAGGACATTTTCTACAAAGTGTCCTAATGACATGGTTAAGGGTGCATACAAAGAGTTGAAGAATGGTGACAGTTATTTGAGATTTATAGAAGATAGTATACAGATAGAGTTCTTGAGAAGTGGTTTCTGGTAATTGTGTCATATCTCTTAACAGAGATAGAATCTGATTACATAAAGTTGGATAGAGGTAGAAGACATCCCAATGATGATGAGAAAAGTCTGAGGTCAAATGTATAAAATATTGTAAAGACCATGGGTTGATAATGTTATATAATTATGAAAATATGTAATGTAGCATGTATTGTTTTATCTTAATGAGTCCTTCTTGTAATTGTAACTTGGGAAAGCCTTGAGGCCAACTCAATGAATTATTTCGAGGACTTGCTATAAAGGAAAGTTATTTTCCTTGCGATGAGGTGTGAAAGTGAAGTATGAGATGCTTTTGAAATAGAAAGTGAATTGTAAGTAGGAATTACATGCGAGTAAGTGATCTAAGGGATTATTGTGATGCGAGTTTGTGGATCTGGTATTGATATCTAAGAAGCATTTGGTGTACCAGAGGCATAGTGGATGAGTGTAGTGATTACATTTGGTAAAGAGTGCTAGTGGGTAGTTGATCATTTTCTATTGTTCTGAAAGGAATAATATAGAGACTAGTTGGGGTAAAAGCACAAACCTGTGTCACCCTTTGTGATATCCTTAAGTGTTTCGGCCAGAAGGCTTTCGGCCAGAATAGTTTCAGCCAGAATGGTTAAGGCCGAACATGCGTGGTGGTTCTACGCGCCTACATGGCTCGTACCGTTTCGATCGGAACGGTTATGGCTGAAACCCCAAGCCGCAATAAAACTGTCATAAACCTCTTGCGGCTATCATTTTCACTATTACGGTTCCTAGATTTCTGGAGAGCGGGTCAAGTGTTTCAGCCGTAACTGGTTAGTGGCTTCTTCCTCCCCACTTTTTAATAGTTTTTTAACGTGTTTTTTGATTAATAGATGTTAATTGTACTTAAAGTAGTTGTTTTTTACTTATTTTGTGAGTGAATTACTTAAAATTGTTTATTTTTTAATATGTTTAAATTATTTAAATTATTTTAGATTGTTTTAGAATGGTATTTAAATTAATTTGTTAGCAAAAATGTAGTTAAACATAAGATAAAAACGTAGAAAAACATTAGTTAAAAGTGTAGAAAAACATTAGGTAAAAATATAGAAAAACATTAGGTTAAAATATAGAAAAAAATTAGGTTAAAATGTCAAAAAAATTAGTTAAAAAATATAGAAAAACATGAGGTAAAAATGTAGAAAAACATTAGTTAAAAATGTAGCAAACCTTTAGGGGACATTGTTCAGTTTCTAACATAACCTGATGGATCTAGAGGTGAAACAATAATATCTTATGGTGAAATTAATTTTAACATTAAATACACCTTCTAACATAATCCTATATTAACTACAATCATAACCCATACCACATTCTAACCATAACATAGGCCCTCTACTAACCGAATGAACCACACTTAGATATTGATGATGTTCATTTTAACAACTAGTTATTGTTAGGTAATAATGAGTCTTACATTACCAAACAACACATTAAGATCACTTATGTCAACTGCATTTTTTAGTATGTTATCCATACATGTGTGTCTTAAGGGGACATAGGAGTCGTAATAGGTCATACTAATTTTTATAGGTTCTAATAAGTCTTAATATGTATTATTAGGATATAATAGGTCTTATTAGGTAATGATGATTCTTACGTTACCAAATGACACATAATGACCTCTTATGATACATTTCTAGGTATTTTTATCCATATATATGTTAAGGGGACCTAGGGACTCCTACTAGGTCATTATGTCTGTTATAGGTTCTAATAGGTATTCATATGTTTACTAGCATATAATAGGTATTGTCAAATAATAATGAGTCTTACATTACCAAACAACACATTAAGATCACTTATGTCAACTGCATTTTTTAGTATGTTATCCATACATGTGTGCCTTAAGGGGACATAAGAGTCGTAATAGGTCATACTATTTTTTATAGGTTCTAGTAAGTCTTAATATGTATTATTAGGATATAATAGGTCTTATTAGGTAATGATGATTCTTACATTACCAAATGACACATAATGACCTCTTATGATACATTTCTAGGTATTTTTATCCATATATATGTTAAGGGGACCTAGGGACTCCTACTAGGTCATTACATCTGTTATAGGTTGTAATAGGTATTCATATGTTTACTAGCACATAATAGACTGACCTTACTATCAACCTTAATAAAACTATATCCCATTTACTTTATTAACATTCTTAACTCTAATTCAAACTACTAAATTAAGTCATGAGTTCTAAATTGTAAACTAACATTTGCTAACTAAACTCATTTACTTATCTAGTAGCAATTTTTTCTATCCCTATGTCGTAACTCTCATCTACACTCCCCATAATCATCAAAGCATTTACATCAAAATCTAGAATTTAGTCAAGAATTATATTTTTTTTATTGCATGTATACATGTATACACTTAATTATCATTTAATCAAGAAATTTTATTTTATTTTTATTGCATATACACGTACATGTACGAATATTTATTTTTCACATCTGCATGAGCACGTTACAATGTACATTTGATATGGTCTCTAAGATAATTTTTTAAAAAATACATATGTATGTTACATGATTGAATTTAGCACCATACATTTAATGTTGTATATTTATATGTACATGTGTTTCAAATTAAATTTAACTTTTAATTATTTTAATTTGAATACACTTGTATGTTTATATTTGTATATATATGCATGTGCAGATCTCTAGATATTTATCACTCTTGTAGCTTCACATTCATATCCTCATATTTATTTTCATATATGCATTATGGCATCTAGTTTTGGGGATCATGCTCCTGCATCCTCAGGGGATGCCAGTGTTCGTGGTAGTGGTCAGAGTGCTGAGTCTAGTACAACACATAGATCGACCTCCTCCACTCATGATAGACAACAATTATTTAGAGATACTGTTGTGAGATTATCTCATGCTCTGTAGGTTTTGGATACCTCACTTTCCTCTTCTACCACCCTCCCTAATAGGGAGAAGGTCATAGCGATGAGAGAGGAGTTATTTCGTATGATTCAGACAGTTGAATCATACAACCCTTTTGATGATATGAGCATTGAGACATTTTATTCTTCTTTATCTCACAGTGTCACTGGCACTGTGAAGTACACACAGATTGACACTGAGATTTCCACCGGCATGATGAAATCCATGTTTCCATCTTCTATAGATCGTCGTAGAGTTAGAGGCTACTCTGTGACAAAGTGTACTAATCCACTCGTCGCACCATTGATGTATCCTTGTTGGTTGGCTACTCATCATAGATGGCCACAGAAGGATGAGTTCCCTCTATATTTATGCAAACAATTATTTGCAGAATTTCATTTACACTACGATGTTGACTATACAGATTATCCAGGGCATGTTGGGCAGGGTTAGGGGAGACTTTCTGACAGATTTAGACCCACAGACACTCCTGCACCTATTAACAAATAGACAATGGTGAGTCCAAACCTTTTGGTTATGCCGAGAGGTCCACAGATGGCTGCTACAGGTGAGAGTGTTCCTGATGACACAATTAGGACACAGATTTTTTTGAGCATCACCACCATCGCCACACAGTTACACAAGATTTCTTCTAATCGATGTGGTAGATATATGCTACGGTCTCGAGGTACAGCTCCCACAGCTACATCATCTAGCACACCTGTTGATGATGAGTATGGAGTTGCAGACATACCTTCTCTTGTAGACATTTTTGTAGTCTTAGAGGTGGATGAATTGCATCGTTTGGCATCATATTTAGCATTTGATCTTTTCGATACATATCAAGCATTATCTACACTCTCAAGGATTCCACTTCATGACATGAGCTCTCAGATTAGTCATATTTTGTCACGTACAACAGTCCCAGAGGATTCACAGAGACAGGAGGACATTCTTACACCTTCTACTGCTCCTACTGCTACATAGGCCCGGGCTACAACACCAGCCTTAGCTACTCAGGACCCTACAACACCCCCCCCTACTTAGGATCTCAGTGCTAGACAGCCTGGTCTATTTACTTCCATGCTTTCAGATCAGGGCTGCACTATTGACTTGGACGCTGATACTGTTTTTTCATTACATGATTCAGATATTAGTCAGATCGACAGAGCATTACATAATGCTACGGTAAATATCTCTATATGTTTAGATTTATTTTTATTATAGTAAATAATATGTCTATATGTTTAAATTTATGTATATGTGTCTGTTTGTGTATGTGTTATAGCATTTGAGTGATAGTATGTTATGTTTTGCTGATCTACAGACACCGACAGATCCTACACGTCATGAGTCCCAGGTATGTTACAATTTTAAATATATATATGATTTATATACATGTAGATCTTGATATAATTTGTCTATACACATAATTAAATGGTTCAAGTTATCATTTGACACAGGGTTCAGATGCAGCTGATAGACCCTTTTGGGGACAAGGCCCAAGATCAGGAGGGGGGATGTATCTGATTAGATCATATGTGGCCTTTTTTTTTATTACACACATGTTATGTCTAGATACATATTTATATGGACAGTTTGATGTTTTATATGTTATTTCCATATGCATACATTTTATATCCAGACACTTGGATGTCTTATATGTTATTTTCAGATACATGGTTTATATGGACACTTTGATGTTTTATATGTTATTTCTAGATACGTGTTTATATCATGGACACTAAATGATGTTTTATATGTTATTTCCAGATACATGTTTATATGGAGATTTTGATGTTTTATATATGTTATTTCCAGACATTTGATACATGATCTATTTTTATACATTTGATATGGGTACATTATATTCTCCAGATATATGCACATGTATGTTATTGATCTTTTAATGTACACGTCTATTTTATTGATCTTTTGATGTCTTCATCTTTTATGTAACTTATGTATGTGTTATGCACATGTTTCTATATGTTATTCATCTTAATGCCTTATATTCATGTTTTCAATATTCAAGTTTACATGTATATGTATAGTTATTCATCTTAATGCCTTAATCTAAGTGTAATTAACTATATAATTTTAATGAAAAATGTACATAAGAATATAACATATACATGTACATAAGAACATATAAAGACTATGATCACCTAGAAAGAATGCATGAACTATAACATTTAATTAATAAAAGTTCATATACATATGTATATGTTTTCAATATTCATGTTTATACATACATGTTACTGTTTTTAATGCCTTAATTTAAGTTTAATTAACTATACTTAATGACATGTCTTAATATAAGTATAATTAAGTTTTATATATTTAATCTAAGTATAATTAACTATATTTAATGACATGTCTTAATTAACCATATAATTAACTATATTTAGTCTAATTATATTTAATGTAGATCATGTATTAACTATATTTTAAAATGACATGCCTTAATTAACTATAATTAACTATATTTAATCTAATTATATTTAATGTCTTAATAATTAACTCTATTTAATGACTTAATTAACTCTATTTAATGACATGTCTTAATTAACTATATTTAATCTAACTATAATTAACTATATTTAATGACATACATTCTTAATTAACTATAATTAACAGCATCTAATTAATAAAATATAATGTATGTAATATGTAACATAGTTCATATATCATATACATGTAAGAACATATAAAGAATATGACCTAAAGAATGCATGTTACAACATTTAATTAGTAAAAGTTAATACATGCAAGAACATAATGATTATATACAATCATAAAGAATGTATCATATAAAAACATATAAAGATTATATGTACATAAATACATAACAACAGTAACAATCATATGTAAGAAAACATAAACAATGTACATATAAATACATACAAATACTAAAGGGGTTGTCTTAAGGGGAGGTCCTAAGAGACCTGGTCTTAAATGAGATATCCATTGTGATGTCAATATCAGGATTTAACTGTGTGATTTTGAGTCAAACTCGATGACCCATGTTTCATGAGTAGTGATTCAACATGAATCCATCTCTCATGAGAATAAATGGAACACTTAGCACTCATTGGATCTAGGTGATGCTCACAGGGGTGAAGCACCGGGACTTCCCGGGAGGTCACCCATCCCAGTACTACTCCAGCCTGAGCGCGCTTAACTACAGAGTTTCCTCCACAGTTAAACCCAAAGCTTGCAACCCCATTTGCAAAACCTTCACCAAGTGTTGTGCTTTATGAACCATTCATTAGAAAGCCCCTTAAGCTCATCAATTGATAAGCAGGAGATGATTTCCACAGCTAGTCAAATTGTGATGTCAATATCAGGATTTAACTGTGTGATTTTGAGTCAAACTCGATGACCCATGTTTCATGAGTAGTGATTCAACATGAATCCATCTCTCATGAGAATAAATGGAACACTTAGCACTCATTGGATCTAGGTGATGCTCATAGGGGTGAAGCACCGGGACTTCCCGGGAGGTCACCCATCCCAGTACTACTCCAGCCTGAGCGCGCTTAACTACAGAGTTTCCTCCACAGTTAAACCCAAAGCTTGCAACCCCATTTGCAAAACCTTCACCAAGTGTTGTGCTTTATGAACCATTCATTAGAAAGCCCCTTAAGCTCATCAATTGATAAGCAGGAGATGATTTCCACAGCTAGTCAAATTGTGATGTCAATATCACACAGTTAAATCGAGTTTGACTCAAAATCACACAGTTAAATCCTGATATTGACATCACAATTTGACTAGCTGTGGAAATCATCTCCTTCTTATCAATTGATGAGCTTAAGGGGCTTTCTAATGAATGGTTCATAAAGCACAACACTTGGTGAAGGTTTTGCAAATGGGTTTCCTAGCTTTGGGTTTAACTGTGGAGGAAACTCTGTAGTTAAGCGCGCTCAGGCTGGAGTAGTACTGGGATGGGTGACCTCCCGGGAAGTCCCGGTGCTTCACCCCTGTGAGCATCACCTAGATCCAATGAGTGCTAAGTGTTCCATTTATTCTCATGAGAGATGGATTCATGTTGAATCACTACTCATGAAACATGGGTCATCGAGTTTGACTCAAAATCACACAGTTAAATCCTGATATTGACATCACAATTTGACTAGCTGTGGAAATCATCTCCTGCTTATCAATTGATGAGCTTAAGGGGCTTTCTAATGAATGGTTCATAAAGCACAACACTTGGTGAAGGTTTTGCAAATGGGGTTGCAAGCTTTGGGTTTAACTGTGGAGGAAACTCTGTAGTTAAGCGCGCTCAGGCTGGAGTAGTACTGGGATGGGTGACCTCCCGGGAAGTTCCGGTGCTTCACCCCTGTGAGCATCACCTAGATCCAATGAGTGCTAAGTGTTCCATTTATTCTCATGAGAGATGGATTCATGTTGAATCACTACTCATGAAACATGGGTCATCGAGTTTGACTCAAAATCACACAGTTAAATCCTGATATTGACATCACAATTTGACTAGCTGTGGAAATCATCTCCTGCTTATCAATTGATGAGCTTAAGGGGCTTTCTAATGAATGGTTCATAAAGCACAACACTTGGTGAAGGTTTTGCAAATGGGGTTGCAAGCTTTGGGTTTAACTGTGGAGGAAACTCTGTAGTTAAGCGCGCTCAGGCTGGAGTAGTACTGGGATGGGTGACCTCCCGGGAAGTCCCGGTGCTTCACCCCTGTGAGCATCACCTAGATCCAATGAGTGCTAAGTGTTCCATTTATTCTCATGAGAGATGGATTCATGTTGAATCACTACTCATGAAACATGGGTCATCGAGTTTGACTCAAAATCACACAGTTAAATCCTGATATTGACATCACAATTTGACTAGCTATGGAAATCATCTCCTGCTTATCAATTGATGAGATATCCATGTCGAATTTAAATAAAAATAACAATACATGTCTAATTTTGCATATCCAAGATAAATGATCCAATGTACAAAAATTTATAAAACAAATATTCTGTCAATATTAAATATGAAAGTATAAGAGCTATACAGGCATAGCTCAACTAGAGCTCCACAATAAGTACATAGGTAAACTAGAGCTCCACAAACAATGTATTGTTAGGATCCTCTCTACTTTTTATTATCTCTAGAAGTTTTTCATGTTCTTTAATAGGCAATTTCCACTTTTGATTTCCACGACGTCCTTTTCTTTGTACTGCTTCAAATTGTAATTTGGTTGCTATAACATGGTTACTGTAGTGTAAAACCTTTTCTCTAGGCTTGTATTCAATAAATTCAATACCACTATCAATTGCCCTTGTTTGTTGATAATATGTATCTTCAATAACAACTGATCCAATTGGATATGACTGTTGATCAACATCTATAGTTCCTTCTAGCAACTTGTGTTTTGCTTTTGTGCATCTTAAAAGATAATAGTCCACATTTTTCACATTATCTGGTAAGGCTTGAATTGCAAAAATATCTCCTACATGTATATAAAAATATAGATAAATATAAATTAATTTTAAAACAAATATACATGCATATTAATTTATATATATGTATATATGCACACAAACCTGCCATAACTAAATCAGAAATGCGCTCATAATCAACTGAATATACATGATCATGAATGTCAATGTCAATGTCAACATTTTCAAAAGGAGGCTTTCTAACTATCTCCTTCAAATCCCAATGTGAAACATATCCATTCCCAATATTTTCACATGCACTCACTAGATTGTCCTTAATGCAGTCAACACAAAAACATGTTTTCTCTCTTACTTTAATTACTGGAGGTTTATGGGTTTTAGTAGTCATCACTTGATGTAAACTTCTAATTCCAGGAATCGTTTGACAATTGTAAGGATTAGATCGATCTATATCTGTTACAAATACAAAAAATAATTGTCATATTTCAAAATAAATATTTAATTAAAAACTCAACTTGATTTGAAAAATACATTAAAAATAAATATAACTTAGTTCACCTTTCACCTCCCAAAAGTAACGCTTATTGTATTCAGTATCTCGAGTAGCAAAATGAACTTTGCACCATTCAACAATTTGATTTGTGCTCTCTATCCTATTCCCTGTATGTACATACAATATGCATGTATATATAAATTTTAAAATATATGCTACTAGAGTATTAAACATGCACATTTTTAAAATGCATATATTTACCTGCAAGTTCATGTTGACGAAGCGCACGTTTTATACATGCTCCTGCTCCATCATGCTCCCCTTTTCCGTGTCCACTTTCAAAAAAATTCCATAAAAACCTAACATTGGTTCTAGCATGTTGCATTGCTAACCAATTAAATGCTTTTGCAGATTTGAATTGTCCTGTGAACATGAAACATGATAAGTATCTACAATTATCTGTGTACATATATCAAATAGAAATAGACATGTCCAAATAAATATAAGTTAAAAAAATGTGTAACTATTTCGTGTATACTAACCTGCACATCCATCAGACCAAATCCAGTGCTCTGAAACATTTATTCTACGATTTCTGAGATCTTCAAAGAACATTGCAAAAAAATGAGCCACATAACTCCTGTCATGAACTCTATCATCACTAATATAGAAATGAACCTCTTTGATGATGATGCGTTCATTTTCATCCAATATTTCTATCTGATCCACCTCAAATTGTGCATGTCTATAGGTCACTTGCAAAAATATTGCAACTTGTTCAGAATGATAATATTGGCTTTGGAGCTCTGTATGAGGTGCAAATGTATAATTCTTAGAAAAATCTACAATAGAAAGTATACAACCAGGTGGAAAACAATTTTTGGAATCACGAAACTGTTTAGCTTGCCATCATGCACCATGACAATGTTGGATATGTGGATATATCAATGGATGAAACTTGGCCATGAACTCATCATAATGCAATTCACTCTCCTTCAATACAATTTTTCTAGATTCATCTCCTCTATTATTTTGGTATGTCTCGTATTCTTATCTCATCCATGAAACTGGTGTGGATTCATTAATATTCTCAACTTGCATAATTTTAGAAAATTTGTGTAAATCTCCACAATCTTCACACTAATTTTTGATGCATTGCACTTTGAATTCATCTAAATCTTCTAATTTATCACATAATATGGACCTCACAAATTGTGTTGTACTGCTACAGATGACCAAATTAGGATCAAGTACTGCCATAACTTTTTTAAATGATTGCAAGTGTAGACCAAACTCAACATTATTTCTACAACAACAAGTTTCACGCATCTTATTTATGCGTACAAAGGAAGGACGTAAACTCTCAAACATTCTCTGACATATTTTGACATTTGGAAATTCTTGTTTGAATGCTTCAAATAATTCACTTTGAGTTATATCTATGAAATGTTTTGGATGTTCAATTTTGGCCCCTATTTCTTGATCTTTAATTTTTATAGTATCACGCCATTTGGAAGAAACATGAGAATGTGTGGTCCAAAATTCAATAACTTGTCTTTTTACTTCTTCAAAAATCTTGTCTTTTCGAGGAACTCTACAAATATTCACCCAGTTATTCTCAATGTTATCATCTAGCATATTTCTCCTCTTGATGTATCTCTAGACAGTTCTTCTAGATATATGTAGTACATCAAAAATTGCATGTACATGTTTTCTATGTGTCAATTTTCTACTAGATATAGTAGTCATCAATGCTCTGCGTGCATTACTCAAATCACCTCCTCAAGTTGTGTTATCAATTTTGTTATAAGCATTTTGCAAGTTTTCAACTATTGTTTTATTAATATTATGGGCATGGCTTTTCTTGTTATCAACACCCAACAACTCTAAAACAAGTCTCATATATTTTCTCCTAAATAACTTGACAAATAATTGTGCTTGTCCAAATATACTTTTATCCTTGAAATATTCATCCCACATGTTCTGACAATGCTTTCTGATAGTGTTATAATTTATCATATCTTTAGATGGAATTTGGTTAAAAAGTACTTCTTCATCCAAATCCATCAATTTTTTTATGTTTTCTAATTTGTCTCTATCAATAGAACTGCCAATTTCTTCCTCTTCATTACTTTCATTTTCTTCATGAATCTCATCCTGTTCAGGAATTTTAGTAGGTTGGTTTTGATTATGTTTTGTATGGCCTTTCATTTTGTCATCTCTTTTTCTATCATATTTCCTTGATCTTTTCCTTTTTACTACCAATTGAATATTTCAATCTATAGAAACAAAAATAAATAAATTTAGATTTCACTAAATATCAGCTAATGGTTCAATATATAATACATAAAAATAAAAATAATTAGATGAGAAAAAAAGAACCTTCAAAATATTTGATCCTTTGCAATATTGATTAAATCCGTAGAACGAATGTTGAAAATTGCTTCAAAATTAATTTTCTTTTGAAAACCCTGTTCCAATTTTTGCTGTCCCTGTATATTTAATTTTAAAAAAAAAAGAAAAAACATTTTTTTAAAATATCAAATAGTGACATTAACCGCTGGCAGTTTATTCTGCTGACAGGGGTTTTGGCCGTAACTGTTATGGCCGAAACACTCTATGTGACATCCTATGTGGCAGACAAACAAGTAAAAATCAGAACTTCTGTAAATGTCTCACTTTGAAGGCCAATTTGACCTACTAAATTGAAATTTTTTTAAAACTAAAAATATACTTTTGTAGTTCTCGGAGTCACGATTATGATCTTTTTTTTTTTTTTAAATTTTGATTATGAATAATATGTTATAATTTGAAAATATTACAAGTAGGTATCTTAAGATTCAAGAAGATGTCTATTCAAAAATAAGAAAAAAATAGTAAATCATGTTAAAAAATTAAAAAAAATTTATGTTGCACTAGAGGAGAGAGTCTTCTTCAAGAATATGTAATTTTTTTTAAAAAATATGTAGATTTGATGGAAAAAGGTTGACGGGAGAAAAAAGCTATCAATTTTTGATAACTTTGACTTTGACCAGTTATAACTTCAAAAGTACTAGCCAAATTTCAATTTTTCTTTTTCGGTGCACTAGATATACATGTTACATATTCCAAAATTAACCAAAATATGAACATTTGCATATATTTGTTTGACGGGAAAAAAACTCTATATTTTTAGTATTTAAAAAAATTAAAAATAACACTTTAAAAATTCAAAAATAAATAAAATTTTCACTCAATTTTAAAAAAAAAAATTATAGACATAAAATTCATCCAATTTTACACATTTCATTAGTTTACATCATCTTCAAATTCTAATCACAAATGCCACTTTTATTTCGTTAAAGTTGAAGACTTTAAATTCTGATATCACTTCTCCTTTATAAAAGGTGACACAGGTTTGTGCTTTTACCCGTTGGACAGTGAGTTCAATGGCCTTGCCCCTTAAGTTATTTGGGAAGTGGGTCCTTTTGTCTTCTACAACTCCTAAAAAGGTTGGAATCTCCTCACAGGGATTCAAAGTCTCCTAACACGAACTGATATGTACTGAATGCATTTCATTAGCTCCTAATAGAGTCCATCCTCTTACAAGGAATTTATATATTAGTACAACATTTTGTGGGTACCATCCCCACTAAGATTTTCACTTTGATCAAGGGTTTCCCTAGTTAACATATCTAGTGTTATTATTGATGGTTATCTTCTTATGGTTGTTTATGTTGATCGCATGTTTTAGATTATTAAGGATAATAAAAGTTGTTTTGGTCTAGTAACCGATTCACCCCCTCCCCCCCCTTAGTTATCTTGGTGGACTTCACTTTCTAGTAGAGTTCAAGATGAAAACCCTAACAAAGGAAATTGAAGACTTGGATGAGGACATGGAGGAAGGAAAGAATAAAAATGAGCCATAGTATGATGTGAGCTATGGGGAGAGGAACTTTTCTTGTCTCCTTAACAAAGAATAAAAGATAAAAACATTTCATAAGAGATCAACCTAAATCAATTTTGAATATGAACCATAAAAAGATGAGTGAAGGAATAACTTTGATGACAATGACTATGAAGCTAAGGAAGAAGACTTTGGTGTGGAGGATAAAGATGAACTGCTTGATCTTATGGTTAATTTGGATGGCTATGATGAGCTGATGGATAAGTTTAGTTCATCTCTTATTCATACTAATGAGGATCATAAAGGTGATATTTTTTCTCCCCCAAGCCCAAGAATAAATGATAACATGCCTCTCTAAGTTCAAGAGAAAATTGAATATTTGGAAATTAATGTGTTGGAAAGAGATCTAGTAGAGCATGGTATGTTTTCGTTGATGGAAAATACAATTCTTTTTACTAGCAATTTTTATGACCAAATGATTTACCATAAGATTTACACTTAGAGATTTCTCAATTTACCAGAAGTGGTATCCATGCATTTGGATAGATCAGGTTGAAATGAGCATATGTAAAGGGGTTAGAGCATCCAATTACAGAGCATGCAAATAGACATGTGATTATGTCCAATCTAATCATCACAATGTCTATGGTGATTGAATTATGGAGATATTCACTTTTGATATTAGGTTGAAAGTTTTGTGAAGAACATAACCTTTCAATAATGATTTATAAGTATGATAAATTGATTGCAAAATAAGTTTTGGTAAATGAGAAATTTTGGTAGGGATAACATCAAATTCACTTACAGTTTATTACTTAACATTACATTATTTTTTTGATCAAAGATTGTACAAGTTTCACTCTAAAAATTTGAAAGGACTTATGTTTTTTTGGTCAAGAGATCATATATAAGACTGGGTATTGATTGTGAAAGGGAAGATGCAACATATGGTTAAATTCTATGAAATATTGATACAAATTGTGTAATCAAATGGTGTATTTTATGCTTGTTAGAGCTTCATCAAAACTATTCAAGCATAGTGGATGTTACTAGTCAGTTTTGTAAAGGATAGTAAGTCCAATGTTATTTTGTATTTTCATCAATGAACCTGACCAAGGGTAAAATCTATTTTGTACACGAGAAGTGATCTCCAGGTGAGTTCCTAAATACAAGTACATCCCCAAAAACTTATTTTCTACTTATCCATTTTTATTACTAAAACGGTGAGATCATTGTGGATACCATCTAGACAAAGGTTTTCCCCTTAATCAGGTTATCCTCATAAATAAATATGATTTTATGAGATCTTGGATTGCTTGTGTGTTATGTTTTAGTTTATATTTTATACAATTTTTATGGTCTTTTGTGATTGGTTTGAAGTTAATAAAAGAGTTAGAATATGAATTCAACTCCCCCCACTCATAATTCATCTATCCTAACAATTGGTCTCATTACTTTGTGCCTTATAAGAAGTATAACAACTTGAGAAGAATCCTAATGGGGTCAAATTTAAGGTACTCAATTTATTAGGATACTCTAAGATCATTTGAACAATTCAAGATCCAAGAAGAAGGAACTTGTTGATCAAATGAAATTTGAATGGAGCACTATTATAGAGGTTGGCAAATCTTCTTCGGAGAAACTTGAGAAAGTAATGAAAGAAAAAAGAAGACTTACAGAATGAGGTGTAAACAAAAATTCTTAGGTTAACTATGGAATTGAATAAAAGTCAAGAAAATCAAGAAATACTTTATAAGGCTTTGAAGATAAAAATTGACAAATGTCACAGATTAAGAACTTTGATTAGGAAGATGTAACTCGATCCAGATGAAACAAGACACAATGAGCAAGAACTTGAGAAATTAAATGAATTTATAATGAATGATATAGAAAAAGACAAGAAATTAGAGAATAAATTAAAATTCATCACGAAAAAGCTTAAAGAATAGTAGGAAAGGAAAAGACTGGTTAGAGGTGAGCAAAGTTTGTGTTATAAACAAGAAGCTAGAGCATATCAGATTGAGAAATCTAAGGAGACACCCATGGATCAGGATAATGGATATCAATTCAATGAGATATGTTTTATGTGAAATAAACTAGGTTACAGGGCAAAGGAATATCGAAGAAATTCAAATGCTACACCTTTTTCCAAGTATTATTTCACATGCTGACAATATGGACATAGATCTAGAGAATCTTGATCCTCACCTAGATCAAAGATGAAACCTAATGCTAATGGAGGAAACCCTACATGCTAAAAATGTAATAACTTTGGACACATTACAAGGAAGTACAAGTTGAGAATCAATCAAAATCATTAAAGGTATGTGAATTAAAATTTTATTTGTTATAAACATAATAATTATGGGCATATTGTTAAGAATTGGAGATATAGAGATAATAGAACAAGAATGAGTGGTTCATTTAAGGAAAACAATGTTAACAAAGGAAATAAAATTGATTTTAATAATGTTAAGGATGAAATGAAGAAGACATGGGCTAGAAAAAAATAGTTTGACTCTACTAGATAGATTGCACTAGTCCCTAGTGTGAATTCTTCATTGACAACCTAATTATTGCAAAGACCTAATGGGAAGGTTATAAAAAAAATTATATAGACACCTGGTACTAACATCATTTCTTGATGCAACTTTGAACAAAGTTGAAGATGGATCCTACATTGTTAAATCATGGATCATAGGTTGAGTTATAGTCACACGGATGATTGCAGAAGATTTAACACTTTACTAGTTTTTATCATCTTTTGGGAGGTTAGGTGATGGATGATATTTAATGATCAAGTTAAAGGGATAAAAGAAGGATTATGAATCTTATTGCATACATTTGACTTGAAGAGTTCAAAAAAAAGAGCTAGAAGTGATTTGACAATTGAATCAAGTAATTATTAGATTGACAAACAAACCTTAGCAATGTACACATAATATTTTTTTATAGCATATCAATTCTATCTTTTAGCATAACAATGGATACATTATAGATTATCACTATTATGGGGAAGCCAAGGTATCAATTCAAGTTACACCATTTCAAATTGATGGAAGATGACCTTGAAGGTTCATTGTCTCATGTATCCTATAATGTTATGCATATTAAAGATATATGTGTGTACATTCATTGAAAAGTACAGGAAATTAATACCTTAGATACTCATAAGTAGTATGAATCCATGTATGATAATTATAATTTGAAGGATGACTTCAATAAGTTGAAAGAAATTAATTTTTTTTTGTATATTAACTTTTTAAACTTCAAGGAGATAGATTGGATCAAAATTGTCTTTAGTCGGACTCGCAACCAATTTTCTGTGATCAACAATTGACTAGTAATGATTATGAAAGAGCTAATTCAACATGTTACTAGATTTTTTGTTATTGGTGAAACTGTTAATTTGAACTCATCAAAGCATAAGATTATGGAGGACCTTACAAAGGCTTATTGGGATTAAAGAGCTATAATTGTGAATGATATCATTCAACCATATGCCAAACTTTCTTCATTAATTTTTTGTTACAAGGTATATTATAGTACTATACATAATTCTATTTTAGCTATCATTATTCATATTTAATTATGGATGTTGAAAGAGAGTAAATAATTTGATATCTTAAGAACTCAATTATTGGAGTATCAGTAAAGGATAGATCTAAGATTTTCAAGTATGGTTCCTTAATTATACACATATTTATATACATGATGGTCTTTATTCTCAGAGTCACTTGGAATAAGGATGTATTAACAGCTCAATAAATTTCAAAATTTTACCAATTACAAGATAAGGATTAGATAGAAATTCTTTTTATCGGGGGAAATTGAAGATGTTTCAAAATAAAATGCATGAGAGAGGGAGAGTTCCTAAGGAGATTATGGAGAGATATGCAAATATAGTATGCTTTATGGTTGAAACCAATCAATGTTGTGTATAGGTGAGAGGTGGTAGAACCAAGGGAGATGTGGTTAAAACCTATGGGTTATGAAGTTATTCCAAATATTGTAATCCAATATATTGAAATAAAATTGAAATTTTGATAGATTTGCAAGTAAAATTTTTGTAACTTGTGAGGAGAAGCATGTTAAGGTAAGGGAAAAATTGATTGAGAAAGGTAGAAATAAGATCATAAATATTTTTGATAATGTTGTAGAAAAGGAAAGGATTGGCAAGGAAGAGATAGAAAAGATTTGGAAGGGAAGAGAGAAGGAAAAACCTCCACCTAATGATGTAGGTGAGGAGTTACCAACTCCACCACCTATCTTGATGCTTATACCAATTTTTTTGATAAGGGCAATATATTAACTAGTGAAAAAATATTCAACACCATCAAAGGGAACCAAATCTAAAGGTGAGAAGTTGAGACCAAAACCTGAAAAGAAGAGGACTAAGCAAAAGAGAAAGAAAGATAGAGATTACGATTCTTACACAAAATATGACCAATCTGAGAAGAATATTGGGACTGAAGGAGCCACATTAGACAAAATCATTATTGGTAATGATATTTGTATAGTAGATAAAAATCTTGAGAAGGTTGTGAAGCATAGAGTATTAGTTTAGTTAAAGAAGCATTATCATTTATTTGATGGATTTAAAAAGAAAGAGTTGGAGAAAGGATTTATACAACATTTATTTAACTTTAACATAACATTAGTAGAGATTAGGGATCAATTAGCCAAAGAGTTATATAATAGATTGGAAGAGAAAATATTGACTGTAATACAAGATGGTTAAATAAGAAGAGAACCATCAATTACGAAGATGTAACTATTGATCAAATAAGTAAGATTGAAAAATGAGTGTCAACACAATTAACCATCTTCACTATACATGTCGAGTATACAATGGAAGTCGAGCCAGAACTCTAACACATGCCGAGTTATAGATAGTTTCGAGTAGACCAGAAGACAGTATGTGCCAAGCAAAGCAGAAGTCCAATAGGTGTCGAGTAACACAGGAAGTTAATAGGTGTCGAGTAACATAGGAAGCTAATAGGTGCCGAGTAACACAGGAATTCTATAGGTGCCGAGTGACACAGTAATTATATAGGTGCCGAGTAACATAGGAATTCTATAGGAGCCAAGTAACTAGGAAACACAGTGGATGCCAAGCAATCCAGGATAGATGGTGTCAAGCATCAGTATTACTTCATGTGCCGAAAAATGCAGGATCAACATGAAAGTTTGTGCAATCACAAGCTAAGATGTAAAATGGTTATGCATGACTCATTACTTAATAAGGAGATAAGATCAAATCCTCATGATCACCTATGCAGTCCTCATGCAGCCAATAAGAAAATTAGAGACTGCATGCAGCCAATGGGTGAATTTCAAGGGTTTGAGTAGGAACACTTGAATCAAGGATGCATAACGAACCACTAATCTTTATAAGGGAGTTTTGATGCCATTGAACAATGTGAGATGAAAGAAGAAGGAAAAGAAGCGCCTGTTATTAAGGTCGTTGCAGAACATTGGTGTCAAAGATTTAGTGGAAAGGACAACATTTACACAACTAGTTGATCAGAATAGAACAAGTAACGCAATCAACAAATTAGATCTAGCAGAGATCAGTGATAGAAGAGTAGATCAAGTACCTGAGATTAGCATCAGAGATTGCATTAGATAAAGTGTATTATTCTAATACTCTCTCACAATTGTATTAGGAATTTGGAAATCCTATTGAGTTAGGTGGGTTTAACAGCTCGGTGTAAATCCTTTAACAGGGTGGCATTCTAAGTTAAATGTTCTTAAGTCCTCTAATAGGGCACACTCCTAACAGGGTGTAGAAATCCTTTAACAGGGTCACATTTAACAGTGTGTTGTAGCCTTTAACAGGGCAAACCATCAGAAGTGGTTGAAATCAATTGTTGTAGTAATTTTGTGGGTATCATCCCCACCCAAGTTTTACCTTCTTATTCTTGGAGGTTTTCTGGGTCACCAAAATCTCAAGTGTTATGTGGTGATGCATGTTTGCTTCTCATGATTGTTTAATGTTTATATGCATGCATGTTAATTTCAATTATATGTTATTAAGGGTTTAAAAGAAGTGAAAAGGTCAGTACTTCTGATTCACCCCCCCACCCCCCCTCTAGAGCTAAGCTCTCTCAAGAAGAAGCCTAATAGCTTAGAGGAAAAGATCTGAAGATGGAAGTCTTCAAACTTGGGAAGATCATTGAGAACCAGGTAATAGATGTGCATCTCACTCTACACAAGGTAGAGGAAGCAAGAGAGGAATTAAGAAAATTCTTTAAAAAAAGAAAGGAAATAGCTATAACCAAAAATGATATTCACTACAAGGAGATTGACACCACACAAGTATTTTCCAAAGGAGATTCCAAAGAATTTGATGCAACAATATCAGAACTGATGGAGAAAAATAGACTTCAAGTAGAAGAGATAAGAACTCTTAAGATAGAGCATGAATCACAGGCCATGATGCTATGTGAAATCACTGAGCAAAAGAAACGAGCAGTTGAGGATAGAGTCATGATGGAAGATGACAAAAGAAATCTTGCAAACAAACTTGAAGAAAAATGTATTGAATTAACAAAGATCTCAAACATGCAGATGGATACACTTGGCCAACTGATGAATCTTCATCATGAACTCAATATGAAAGATATTGAGATCTCTACTTTGAGGATGCAGAATGAACAACTACAAAATGAATTAAAGAGAGAAAAAGAAATAGCAGAGAATCTCAGCAAGTCAAGTGAAGCTATCAAGTACTTTGAACAGTTGCTAAAATCCCCAAGATCAGCCCATGATACATCAGGACTTGGATACACCAGCACTGAAGTTGGTGAATCATCAAAGAATACTGAGCAAATGAGTGACAAAGGTAAGGATCCTAAACCCACTTTTCATTACTGTAATAAAAAGGGGCATACTACTAATGTTTGTAGAAGTAGAAGAATCAATCAACCAAACACACCCAAAAGCAAAGGTTACTGTCACAAGTGCAACATGCAAGGTCACATGACACAAGACTGCAGGTCTAAAGTCAGAAGGACACAAAGATTTGATGGACATTGCCACAATTGCAAGAAGTATGGACATAGAGCCTTTGAGTGTAGATCAAAGCCTATGTGGACACCAAATCAACATGCAAGGAGGGACAACTATGTATACCATTACAATTGGGACTACAATAAAAGACAAAGTTGTCATTATTGTCAAGAGTATGGTCACATACCCTAGAATTGCATCAGAACACATTTCAAAGGGAACTATAAAAGATGGTTGAACCAAACTACTTATTTCAGTTGCTTGAAAACTGGACATGTCAGTAGGAATTGTCCAACAATGGGTAAAGAAAAGGTTGATGAGGAACACATCAGAACAGACATGAAGAAGACATGGCGAAAAAAAGATGGACCAAGTACATCCAATGAAAAGGTCACTTCACCCAAGAGGTCAAGTGATCATATCACATCCAACTAATCACAAAATGAGGCTATGGGGTTGATACATATAAGGAATTATCATACATTAGCCCTAAATAGAGAAGAACCACTGCAAAATATAAATCTGCATGAGTTAAGATGCCAAGACAAAAAAATTGAATGATGATGCCAAGCTGTCTTTGGTTGCCGAGTGAAACTGCTTTGGAAGCTGAGTTAAAAAGTCAAGTGGAAGCCGAACAAATCCTGTAAGTGGTTGCCGAGTTATTAACAAAGTTAGTAGATGCCAAGTGAGAATGGCTGTGAGTAAAATGGAATGGATGCCAAATTGAAAACCTTTGGAAGTCGAGTGACAAGTGAAGGTACACAAATGCATTAAATGCAAAGTTTTTTGAGTCGCTAAAAGGTGAAAATCGATTCATTCAAATGAAGAGCAATTACCAGGAGTACGACTGAGCAACTTTTGAGTATTCAACCAGCGATTTGCAGCGATTCAACATCAACCCAAGCAATTTCAAGCATTTAACTAGGTATTTCCTTAAGGTGCTGAATTGTACCATTTGTGAATTTTACTTTAAACGTCAAACCCTTAGTTAAAAATGACATCTGGTTCAAAGTTCACCAAAGGGAAGGAAAGCCATGAGATTGAGCTTGTTAGTAATGAGGTTAAACAACCTGAGTTTAGGCCTATACCAGAGGTAGCATACAAAAACAATCCCATAGGTGCATTATGTATGATTCCAGAAAAAGTTGTTATGGTTCAGGATGTGCGTAAGTGTTACAACTGTAAGATTGGAGCCATGAGAGACCTAGAAATATTCAATGCCTATGATAAACTTTGTGATAATGGTATATTAAAAGACAAGTTTTCAATTGTAGAAAAGAAGGGTTTAACCAAAGCTCTAGTTTTTCCAATCGTATTCAAAACTGAGTGGATATGCATAGTACTTAGCAGAATCCATGATGGATCATTATGGCTAGAGCAAGGACCAATCAAAATAACTAAGAAGATGGTTCATAGGGTCACAGGTTTTCCAACCCTAGATTGGCCAAAGACATTGAGAAGTGACAAGAAGGAATCAATAGATAAAAACATAGGAGCAAAGTGGAACAATAGAGGCATGACCATAAACACCATTTATGATCCACTTCTAGACTTTTCTGTAAGGATCATATCACATAAGTTTTATCAGTCCAACAAGTTGAATAGTGTACCCTACATAGCAGTGGATGTGACATATAAGCTTGTAAAGAAAGACCACACCTATGACCTTGCAGAGCTCATGTTGCAACAGATAAATGAAAATCTTGGAGCAATTAGAAAGTCCAAGGGAGCACAATGAAAATTTGGGTCAGTGTTGATATGCATGTTCTTTTATGTGATGAAGGAATTCCCTTCATTTGGAAAAGTCAACTGGAGTCAGAATAAAACAATTGCTGATCAAATAAATGATTTTATTGCACAAATGGGAGATAGCTTTGATGATCAAATGACTATCTATTTTGATGATTTCAAGAATGCAATGAAGAAAAGAATGAGGATACCTGTCTCATTAGTGAATCAACATGAGAATGACATATGCTTTCTTGTTGACATTGATTATACTTACATCCAAGTAGTCCTTCCAAGAGTAAGATGGCTTGGACCATTGGGATATGAGCTTGATGTTGATCAAGCTTCTGTAGCTATTACAACATTACTTGCAAAAGAAATGGACAAAATTGCCAAGGCATTTGGAACCTATGACACTTTCAAATCAAGAGTTGTTACAGAACTCAAGACAGCCACAACAGTGAAGAAGAAGGAAAAGCTGGTGAAGAAGATAAAGAAGAAATTTGGTGTTGGAGAAACAAGTGCAACAGGAGAAGCAGAAGAAATTGGTGAAGATGAAGAAGAAGGTGATGATGAGAAAGATGAAGATAAGCTAGAACAAGGGCCACTTGAATTGACACAAGGCCAAGGTGAAGACAAAGATGAGGATGATGAGGAAGGAGAAGCCAAGGAAGCACCTATCAAAGGCAAGGCTATCAAAATGAAGGCAAAGGAACCTCCTGCTTCTTAGCCTACATCAAATAAAGCTTCCATGCCAACACCTAAGAAGCCAATAACCAGAGCTACAACAAGGGCCTCTACACAAAAAGCCAAAGAGGAAGCTACAAAGAAGAAGAAGATAGCCAAGAAGACACAAGAAGAGTCAAGAAAAAGGAAAAGATATGTGGCTCAACTTGATATTGACAAGGAAGATCAATCTGAAAAGGTAAGCCATCCTCCTAAGTCTTCAGTTCATACATTATGTGAAAAGATTAGGAATGGAGACTTAAGTGACATGGAAAATATTGGTTTCAATAAGTTCACTAAAGAGGAACAAAATAGAATAGAAGAATCAGTCTACGCAATGATGGCACAGTTCAAGTATACACCTCTTGAAGTAGATGGACAATTGCCAAACGAATTGTCTAAAATTGTAGAGGACAGATGGCATTTTTGTTTGAAAACAGAGAAGGAGATGAGAGAATCAACCCTAGCAAACATACTACCTAATTTGACAAGGGAACAGATAACTAAAGTAGTCAAAAGGCATACTAAAAGGTTTACACGTAAGTATAGGGAATTTTCCATACTTTAGAATAAAATAGAAGAAGTTGTACAGAGAACCACAAGATCGTGGAAGAATTTATATAAGAAAACTGAAGATGTCCTTGAAGAGGAATACAAAGAAGAAGCTATTGCTAAGCTAGAAGAGAGAAGAGAAGATAGAAGTAGAGAAAAAGGTTGAAGAAGAGGAAAACAAGGAAGAAAAAGAGGAGGAAGGAAAAGATGAAGACATGGGTACTGATGGGCAACAAGACCAAAGTGTGCAAGACACACAACTACCACCTCCTAGTCCTCCTCACTCTACTACCACAATTGCAAAAATCATAAAGATTAAGGATGTTGTTGACACCTCAAGTCAAAACATCAATCCACTAACTATAGAGGATCTGACTAAGATCCTTGACCAAACAACTCTTCAAACACAATTGTGTACAAGTCCCATATTGGTCAGTGAAGATGAGCTCCAAGAGTCAGTAGATAAAATCAAGGAAGGCGAGGTACCACCACAAGAACCACCTCAGAACATTCAAACTACTGGATCTTTATCTCTTCCACCTTTATCTCCACCAAAAGATGTCACAAAAGCACTTCAAGAGTCGAGTGCAACAACAGGGGCAGATACAAGTATAACAGTATAGACAGTGAGTACATCCCCAATAGCAATGGCACAATAAGAAGATAAGGAAGAAACATAGGATAAGGAGGAGTCTGCAATACAAACTTTGGTTGAATTGCCAAAAATAGGAACTCCTACCAAACCTGTTCAGAAGCCAAGTATTGACATGTTGACCTTACAAGTCAGGACACCAGGCTCAAGTTCTACTAGGGTAGCCAAGACCATTCATTATGGTATTCCTGAGCTTGATGAAGAAATTCAAATACCCTATTATGATTCAAGCACTTTAACTGAGGAAAAGATGAATGAGATACAAAGTGCATTGGACAAGAGAAGGAGGCAAGAGGCATTGAGGAAAGAATTCAAATACAATCAAGCAATGAATGAGATCAAGGATATATTCATGGATGCCTTCAGCCTACAACCTCCAGATTCAAGTAGGCCAATCCTTGAGCAACTATTTGATATAGTTGACCAAGTAAATAATGAAGACCATGATACAAATGTAAAACTCATGGAATGGTCAGAAAAGAAGTTTCTAGGCAAGGTCAACCAAAAGATAGCTAATGGAATTATTTTGGGACAAGTTGACCTAGCCAAGAAATTGGATAAGGTAAAGATTGTACTAGGGAACATCTTTTCCCGTTACAGCAAATTGTGTGATTTCTACAGATTCACACAAGAAATAAATGTAAAAATTTTGAACCTTGAGAGCAAACTAAAGCTCTCCAGTATGCAACTACCCTCAAATCCTACACACAGTGAGAAGAATTTTATGCAAACGCTTCACACTCAGAGGGAATTAGCTGCATTATCAGCAGAAGAGGCCACTATTAAAGAAAAGTTGATGCAGATTCAAGCCTCAATTGCTCCTCACTTGGAAGTATGACACAAGGAGCAAATGTATACTAAAAAAGTCCTGACAAAGGATCCAAATATTTCTACACATGAAGGACTTTTTGATCTAGCAGCAGAGCTTGCAATCCAACACAAGTAATTGGATATTACATTGAATAACTGGGATGCATCTCTCAAAATACTCCTTGAGGTTAATAAAACATTTTTGGCCAAGCATGGCATTACTATTTAGAACCTTTTGACATCAGTGTCAACAAGGGGGAGATAATGTAGGAGATAATATTATAAGGGGGAGATATATTAAAGGAGGAGAAATGCATATAGCAAGAAGATAAGAAGATAACAGGATCAGAAGGCAAGAATAGGACAAAAATAGAGAACATTAGGCACAATGGCACAAGATATCAGAATTCATGACATGATAAGGCATAATCAACTCAGGGGGAGTCATAAGGTATATTATTGTTCACAATATCTTTTTGAAATTTTGTATGTGAGTTAAGCAAGTGAAGAATGTACATATAAGGATTGGATCACGAATGATTAGTTAAGTGTTTTTGACACTCATGTCAAAGGGGGAGATTGTTGATCAAATAAGTAAGATTGACAAATGAGTGTCAACACACTTAACCATCTTCAATATACATGCCAAGTATACAATGGAAGCCAAGCTAGAACTCTAACATATGCCGAGTTATAGATAGTGTCAAGTAGACCAAAAGATAGTATGTGCTGAGCAAAGTAGAAGTCCAATAGGTGTCGAGTAACATAGGAAGTTAATAGGTGCTGAGTAACATAGGAAGCTAATAGGTGTCCTATAGGTGCTGAGTGACATAGTAATTCTATAGGTGTCGAGTAACACATGAATTCTATAGGAGCCAAGTAACCAAGAAACATAGTGGATGCCGAGCAATTCAGGATAGATGGTGCTGAGCATCAGTATTACTTCATGTGCCGAGAAATGCAGGATCAATATGAAAGTTTGTGCAATCGCAAGCTAAGATTTAAAACAGTTATGCATGACTCATTAGTTAATAAGGAGATAAGATCAAATCCTCACAGCCACCTATGCAATCCTCATGCAACCAATCAGAAAATTAGAGACTGTATGCAGCCAATGGGTGAATTTTAAGGGTTTGAGCGAGAACACTTGAATCAAGGATGCATAACGAACCACTAATCTTTATAAGGCAGTCTTGATGCCATTGAACAATGTGAGATGAAAAAAGAAGGAAAAGAAGAGCCTGTTATTAAGGTCATTGCAGAATATTGGTGTCAAAGATTTAGCGGAAAGGACAACATTTACACATCTAGTTGATCATAACAGAATAAGTAACGCAATTAGCAGATAAGATCTAGTAGAGATCAGTGATAGAAGAGCAGATCAAGTACCTAAGATCAGCATCAAAGATTGCATTAGATCAGGTGTATTATTCTAATACTCTCTCACAATTGTATTAGGAATTTGGAAATCCTCTTGAGTTAGGTGGGTTTAACAGCTCTATGGCAATCATTTAATAGGGTGGCATTCTAAATTGAATGTTCTTAAGTCCTCTAATAGGGCACACTCCTAACAGGGTGTAGAAATCCTTTAACAGGGTCACATTTAACAGTGTGTTGTAGCCTTTACCAAGGCAGGCCTTTAATAAGGTAAACCATCAGAAGTGGTTGAAATCAATTGCTGTAGTAATTTTGTGGGTATCATCCCCACCCCAGTTTTACCTTCTTATTCTTGGAGGGTTTCTGGGTCACCAAAATCTCAAGTGTTATGTGGTGATGCATGTTTGCTTCTCATGATTGTTTAATGTTTATATGCATGCATGTTAATTTCAGTTATATGCTACTAAGGGTTTAAAATAGGTGAAAAGGTTAGTACTTCTGATTCAACCCCCCCCACCCCCCCTCTCAGGAGCACTCTTCCCATTAAGACATTCCAATAGTAATAGGTAATGAGGAATGAGGATATGGATTGTATGTCGGATAAAGCTAAAATAAAGGTTATGACTAAGAAGAGGATAAATATGTTAATGGTTGGGAAGAATGGGGATGTAATTATAGATACTGGTGATGTATTGAGTAGAATGATTATTGAAATTGGAACAATTATTCATGGAATGGAGGAAACTAGAACAAAGAAGGAGGATAAACATTTATGTTAGTGTAATTAAATATTGTTAATTACACTTTACTTAAGCTTACTTAGGATAATGAATTTGCATGTTAGTTGTCATAAAGACACATAAGATTTGTACTTTGTTTTAGCACCTGGTGTGGGAGAAATCCCCTTGCACTTGTTTTTTTGTCTCACAGCTCTTTGTTTGTGAGACCAATTAGTGCGCTCTTATCATAGTATCATTCTCTCATTGTTAAACAATGAAGGATGATCCCCTTTGGTGGACATGTGATTATGCCTTGTCTAGTTGAAGGTTATCTCTTGCATCTCCACTAGTTATCATGCATTGCTTATATATTGAGGCACATCAACATTATAAATCAAAATGAGCATCTTATTCATTGTATTGTTAATAAATATTGAATTAATTAGTGATTGTATTATTTTTATTATCTTTCTTGTGCTATCAATTGAGCTTCTAGATCTTGACTGGTGCAAGAGCACCTAGTTAAGGCTATCTAACAACCTAGGGTTCCTAGTTGAGTTTTGGTTTGTATTGGCCTTAGCCAAGCCACTAGTGAAATAAAGAGGGATAGCGAGTCCTAGAATAGGACTTAGCCATTAGGGGCTCTAACTAGATCTTCATTACTACCTAGTCATCCAAAGTTGCTACATAATGTTCAAATTGTTGTCATTGTTGCTAAGAATGACAATTGTGCATCTAGAGAGCTCGATTAGTCAACTAAGGGGTGGAATGATGTTCTAATTTTAGAAGTGAAATATCTAGGCACCTAGTACAATTTCATGGGGTTTGGACCAAGTTTGGCCTAACTAGGACAAAAATTGTAAAGTTGCTTATCAATTTTGCAAAATTGCAAAAGTTGTCATGACAACTTTTATTGCAAAAAGTGCAACTTCGATTAGATGGTTGTGTAACAACCTATAAGTGGTTGGATTAGGCGTGATAGACCTATATAAGGCCTCCCTCAACATGTCACAAGGGTTGGATGGCACTATGGAAGAATTTTGTGTAATGAGAAAGCATATTTCAGTGTTAATTTTACCACAATACGAGATTTTTGCTTCTCGAGGGTATTGGATGGATTTATTTCATATTTTATCTTATTCATGTGTTGGTAGATTTTTTTAACTAGTTTGTGTGTGATTAGATAGATTTTAGAATCCATTTCATTTCCTTTTTGTAAATATTTTGGTTTGTGCATTGTTGTTGTCTTGTGTTGGAATTTACAAGTGGGAAGATTTACTTCTGAGAGGGGGGGAGGGTGAATCAGAAGTAACTATATTTGACCTCTAAATTTTTTTAGCTGAAATCATTCACATGCATCTAGTTCATCTAATAAACATAAAAGTAAAGACATGTATAAAAATAGATAACACAAGATTTTGGTAACCCAGAAACCCTCCAAAATGAGAAAGTAAAACTGGTGTGGGCATGACACCCACAAAGTATCACTGCAACAATATGTAACTGTTTAAGGTTACAAAGTTTGATGACTTCCAATGGTCTACCCTATGAAAGGCCTGTCCTGTTAAAGACTTTACACCTTGTTAAAAGTGACCTAGTTAAAGGATTTACAAACATTCACTTGGAATGTTACCCTGTTAAAGGATTTAGTACTTTGTTTAAAGGCTTACAACATGGCTATTAAACCAACCTATCATCATAGGATTTTCATTCCTAATACAATGGCTAGAGAGTATTAGAAAGTATTGACCTAATGACTTTCAATCTTCAATTGTTGATTCCAGATCTTTGTTCTACTATGTCTATTCTGATCCTTGCTTGATCTGATTTGTCTCTCCTCCAAATTCTGATTGCTCTATTCTAATCAACTGAATTTTGCAATGTTGTTCTACTCTTTCTTAGTCCTTAAACCCCTCTACACTTCACTATAATTCACCTATACACTTCTCACAACCATGCACAAAATGGGGTTTCATCCTCCTTTTAAAGGCTTCGAAGACTTAGGGTTAGTATGAATCTACGATCAATATTCATTCCTCTTTTCCCACTCAATTCTTTCACTTTTCCTATTGGTTGCATGCCTTCTCCATTTCTCTTATTAGTTGCATGTTGATTACATAGGTAATGCAAAAGATTCGATCTTATCTTCAAGATCCTTCGAGATTCATCCTAAGTTGGCTTCAAAAATGGTTCACATCTAAGTTTATGAAGCCACAAACTCATATGTTGATTCTGTGTTACTCATCACTTACTAGTTGCTGATGCTCGGTACATATAGGAATTTTGTCTTACTCAACTCCTATAATAATTTTGTTTAGCTTGGCATCTATACTTTTCTCGACACCTACAGTGACTAGGCATCACTTATCACTCAGCACCTGAACTTCGCTCAACACCTAAAGATCACTTGGCACCTATTGGATCTCTAGCTCGACACAAGTTGTAGCTCGACATCTGTATTATACTGGGCATCAACTTAAGAATTGGTTAAGTGTATTGACACTCAATTATCAAAACCAATCTCAGACCAACAATCTCCCCCTTTGACATGAGTGGCAAAAATACTTAACTAAACATTATGAATCTAATCTCTATGAGTATACTACACATTTTGTTCGGCATATGTACAAGACTTCAAAAACTTGTTCAAAATTTTGTAGAAGACTATATACCTCAAAAAAATTTAACTCTTCCTAAGCTGATGTGATGTTTTTGTAACCAAAATTCCACTTCTGCAACCAAAGACTCTTGTGCTGAATTTGTCTCATGTTAATATGTCTGATACTCTTTGCCTCTATTTTTGTGTACTTTGTTTCTGGTCTGTTTGTACTCTCCCTTTATTTTTGCTCCCCCTTTTTTTGTCTTTATTCCCTTATTTCTTCTTCAAAATTGTGTTACATGAATATCTCCCCCTTTGAATATTCTTTATTTCCTCCTTCAAAGAATGTAGTATCTCCCCCATTCTTATTATATGCAATAATGAATATCTCCCCCTTTTATTTACATAATGCTTTAACTCCCCCTTTTTGACACTTATGTCAAAGGATCTTAAGAATGAATAGAATATTTAGCCAAAAAAAATTTATTTACCTCCATGATCATCTTCAAAGAAGCATCCTAGTTGTCTAATGCTATTTTCACTGCTTTAAGATGGATGGTTGTCTCTGTTACAAGAAGTACAAGGCCTTTTAAGGTAGAAAGATTGGGGTCTTTCTTTAAAACATTTTCTGCATAGGCCACTTCCTTATGTAGTACTTCCAAATGTAGGGTAATAGTAGATTGAATCTATATCAATTTGGCCTTGACATCGACCTCTTCTGTTGTCAATATAGCTAACTCTTTCTGAGTGTGAAGCATTGTTGCAAAATGCTTCTCACTTTGAGCTAGATCTTTATGTAGCTGTGTGCTAGATATCTTAAGATTATGTTCCAAGCTCAGTATTCTCTGGTTAGTTTCTTGTGTGAAGTATGATGAGTCACACAATTTGGAGTAAAATGAGAATATATTCTCAAGTATTGTTTTAACCTTTTCAATCTTCTTAGCCAGTTCAACCTGTGATAGTGTTATCTCACTAGATATTTTCTCATTAACTTTCATTTGAAATTTCTTTTTAGACCATTCTAATAATTTAACATTTGTATCAAGATCTTCATTTTGTACCTGGTCCACTATGTTGGACAGTTGTTCCATGATGGGCTTTGTTTCATCAAGTACAAGCAAGCTAAATGCATCAAGGAATATGTCTCTGATTTCCACCAATGCTTGCTTTTGTCTATACTCATTTCTGAGTATCTCCTGCTTCTTCTTTCTCTCAAGTGCCTCTTGCACTTCATTTATTTGTGCCAGGTTCATTGTTTTGTAGTCATAACTGGGTATGACTATTTCCTCATCAAGTGCAGGGTCTCCATAGTGAAGTACCCTTGCTACTTTGGTGGAGCTTGAGCCTGGTGCTAAAATTTGCAGTGGTACTGCATCAGTGCTCGGTTGCTTGGTAGGAGTCCCTGTAGTAGGCAAGTTTACCAATGTCTGTATTGCTTCCTACTCTCTTTCCTTGGGGGTTTTCTCCTCTTTCTTCTCTTCTTCTCTACTACCTTGATCAATGATAATGATTTTAGGAGGTGCACCTTGGCTTTGTGCTATAGGAACATCTTGTCCTGTCTGCTCCTTTGCTAGCTCCTCAATAGTTGTTGTTGCTATGACTGTGGGATCAACCTTAGCAATTGTGTCTTGTGCTACTTGTTCTTTTGGTTGATCTTCTATAGCTATGGGAGATTGTGAAGGTGGTTCTTGTGTGTTCACCTTCTCCCTAGCAATCTTTGCTATAACTTTTTGCAATTCTTCCACACTCACCAAAATAGGATTTGTGCACAATTGTGATTGCAATGTGGTTTGGTGAAGGATCTTTTTGAGATCCTCTGTATTCAATGGTTTGATGTTCTAACCTGAGGTGTTAGGAACATCCTTGATAATTATAGTTTCTGTAGGTGCTATATGTGGAGTATTTGGTGGTGGCAAATGGGTGTCTTGGACACTCTGTTATGGCTATTGCTCCTTAGTTGTTGCCTCTTCACCATATTGTGTCTTCTCCACTTTAGTAACCTCTACTTTCTCTTTCTCTCCTTCTTCATCCTTTTCATTCTCCTCTTCTTCCTCATCATTTCTTCCCTCAAAGGGATCTTCCTGCCCTTCCTTGATAGTAATCAATCCATAAATCAATTTCCACATTTGTGTGGAGTTTTGCATGACATCTTCAATTTGATTTTGTAGAATATGAAAGGCTCTATATTTGGGTGCAAATTTTCTCCCATGTTTCATACTAGCCTTACTTATTTGACCTTTATTTAGGTCAGGCATCACGTGAGCCAATGTTGACTCCTTTATTTCCTTCTCCATTTTAAGGCAGTAATGCCATTTATTCTCTACAATGGAGCTTAGCTCCTTAGGCATAGAATTGTCCAGTTCAAGTGGGGTAGTCTTGAACTTGGCCATCATAGTGTAGATGGCCACTTCCACTATGTTTTGTTCTTCTCTTGACAATTTATTAAAATCAATTCCTTTTAATCCAGTCAAATTTTCATTATCCCTAATGTTATCACAAATGTTTTCTAGATTTGATTTGCATATGAATTGATCATTGTCAGACTGTCTTTTCTTCATCTGACTCTAGGGGTGCAACATATTTTCTTCTTTTCTTTTGTTCTGCAAGCCCTCCTTGCTCTATGGCTTTTTGCTTCCCCTGTTCCTTTGCCACCTGTGTTGTTGCCCTGGTATCTACCCCTGTTGTTGACTTGGTTGGGCTCGACTTTGTTGCTTTCTTCTTCCCCTTGGGCTATCGAACTGGTTGTTTCTGTGCCTTTTTCTTCTTCTTTGGTTTAGCCCTAGGTGCTTCCTACTCGACACCTTCCTCCTCTTCTACATTCTCACCCATGCCTTGGGTCAAAGCAAGTGTTTCCTATCCTTGTTCTTCTTCATGATCTTCTACTTCTTCACCTTCTTCTTCTCCTTCTACAATGCCCTCTCCAAATTTGGCTTTGAGTTTCTTTACAAGTTTGTCCTTCTTCTTTAGTGTGGAGGCAGTCTTCAACTCCATATTTACCTTTGATCTGACCACATCAAAAGTACCAAAATGTGGTGCACTTTTGTCCACTTCCTCAACTAATAATGCAGTTATTGCTATAGATGCCTCATCTATATTTATTTCATATCCAAGAGGTCTTAACCATCTAACTCTTGGGGTAGCAGCTTGAATATAAGTATGATCAATATCTACAAGAAAACATACATCATTTACATGCTTCTCTACTAATGAAACTGGTATTCTTAGCCTTTGCTTCATAGTCTTCTTGAAGTCTTCAAAATAGCTAGTCATAAGGGTCTCAAAATTAGCTTCCATTTGTTCTATATATTCATTAACTTGAGTTATGATAGACCTATTTTCTTTCCACACAACTTTGCCAAAAGATGGAAATTCATTCTGTACATAGAAGAATATACAAATCAAAATAGCACCAAACTTGCATTGTGCTCCCTTGATTCCCCTTATTGCTACTAAATTTTCATTGATTTGTTGCAGTTGTAATTCTGCAAGATCATAAGTATGATCCTTTTTCACTAATTTGTAACCCACATCCACTGCAATGTAAGGCACACTATTAAGTCTACTAGATTGGTAGAATTTGTGTGTAATAACTCTAACAGAAAAGTCAACAATGATAGAGTAAATAATTATTTATTTATTATATTACTTAAGCTTACTTAGGTTAATGCATTTATTTAATATTTAGTAGTTAATAGTTGTAGTGATGAGTTGTTGACAACACAGGAGTTTGTTCCCTTCTAGCATGTTCCACCTTTTTGTGGAAGTGTGCTAAGTTGTCAACCTTATCTTCTACCACTTTTAAACTTGTTCTACAAGCATCTTTGAGGCCTTTATATTTGGTCTCTCTCGTTGTAAATTCATTCATTCACATAGAAATTTCATTTTCCTATTGTGAAATATTTTCTCCTGCCTTGTTTGCTTCGAGCTCTTTCTCCTTTGGTTTCTCTTTAGCAAGCTATTTGCATGCAGGTGATCTTGGCAAGTTGTGGAGTTGGATTTCATCAACTCCTACATGGTATCAGAGCCTCCCTACTACTTCTTGTTTGAAGAATTTTTTTAAGCCATGATTTAGAGACACAAACCCTAGTTTGTTTGTGATTTTTTCTTCAATCGAGGGGAAGAACATTTTTTCAATATTTGGAGAATAAGGAGAAAGAGGGCTTGACATAATAGATATTATATTTTTTGGGCTTGGTGGCAATTCAGAAAAAATAACTATAGAGGTGATTTTCAAACAACGATATCTCCCTCATACGGACTCATTTTTTCGAGCAATTTTTTTTTTGGGGGTAGAATTTTGTGATCTACACATTGGTGTAGGTGGTTTGAGATCTTTTTTCCTGAATTTTTTTGCAACTCGCAATTCTTGATTTTTGCAATTTCAAATGCTTAGTATGGGCTCATCTGGACACATAATCAGGTTCTTTTTTTTTTCTTTTGTTTTTTGAAAGTGTTTTTTTTTTGTCTACTTTCCAGATCTGTAATTAGATTATAAGTTCTGTAGAGAAAAACACTAGTTTCAAAAATAGGCCCTAAATTGGCTATTGTAATCACACTAAGTAAAGAGTTCCCAATTATTTGTTGTAGGGGGGTATTTTCTTTTCTGTAATTTAATTCAGAACAAGACCCTTCTACTTCTGTCTTCTTCTCTCTCAATGGCGGATCCATCTATGACCCATCTCACACCACACAACTATCACACCTGGAAGGCACAAATGATTGGGCTTCTCATGTCAAGGGGCTTATGGTCATGTCAGGATGAGAATCAACCTATTCTTACATGCCATTTTGAGGTTCTTCAGCATAGGAATAAAATGGATGAGGCCATGGGATTGATTGCACTGAATATTTTAGACAGTCTACTATTTCACTTGGATGGTTTGACCACTCCATGGGCTTATTGGGTCAAATTTGGGACTTTGTTTGGCACAGTGAATGAGTTCAAGGCACTTTAGCTTTATGTAGAGTTGAATTCTTTTACACTTGACAGCTTTCCCACCATTGAAGACTTCTTGATGAAATTCAAATCTTTACATACACTTTTGCAGGGATGTGAGAAAACCAAGATAGATGATGATTGTTTCTTTTTTATACTCTCAAAGTTGAGGGGATAGTATTAGATCTTCTCTTCCACTTTCTACTCCACTATGGATGCCTTGGGTGATAGATACAAGATGCCTTCATTTGAGATATTTTGTGATTGGTTAACTCATGAACAGTCCAAGATCAATCAGATGGATTCACTTTCACATTCACAATCGCAAGCATTGCTTGTCAAGGATACATAGGAGTAGAAGCCAAAGCAGATATCAAATTTCCCTTCTACTGGTCCCTCATCTTTTTCTAAGAAGAAGGAGAAAAAGAAGACTCAGATTCCTACCTATTCCTATTGTCAGAAAGGATCTCATGATGAGGCACATTGTTTTCAGAAGAGATTTGATGGTTATGAGAAACAAATTGCAGATTTGCAAGCTCTTCTTTAGAAGAGCACTATTTCCTCTCCATACTCTTCTACCTTACAAGGCTCTTCCTTTCAGTCTTCTTCCATATCTTTGTCCTCTACATTAGATTTTGGATAGGGCCATGCATTATATGCATCCATTACATCCCCTTCCCAGGTCCCTTAGATACTAGATTTAGGTGCTTCTCACCATATGACATCTTCTCACGGTGTCTTCTCTACTCTCGAGGCTTTTCCCATTCCTCATATTTGCATGGGGAATAACGCTACCCTACCAGTTTGTGGGAAAGGTTTAGTTCGCATTCAGGATGGCACCTTCAATGATGTATTGCATGTTCCATCTCTGTCTGCAAACCTTCTCTCAATTTCTCATATTACACGCAGTGGATCAAGGAAGACAGTTGAGTTCACAGCAGATTCAGTCTTCATTCGGGATCGTGCAACAGGAGGTCTTATTGCTACAAGGGCAGTTGATCCTTCCACTTTTCTCTACACCTTCTCACACTTTCGTCCACCATCTCCATTGTCAGAGCATACTTCTTCTCTTTTGTAGGAGCATCATGTGGTGTAGTCAGGATACTTGAACCTTTGTATTGTTCCTGAGATCCCTATTTTGACTTCCACACCACATCCAGTTGAGGTCTTTTCTCTTCAACAAGATTCTTCTTCTAGTCTACCTGATCCTCTAGCTCCATTCATCAAGCCTTTAGGTGTACCCATTGAAGATTCTACAAAGGACATTCATGACAGTGTCATCACACCTGCCTTGGGGATTCCCTTTTAGGATCCTCATACTTTCTCCTTTGAGCATTAGCTAGGCCTTCTAGTTTCCCCTCTCATTCAGGGGTTCCCTTTTTTTGCTCCCTTATTTCTTCCACATTGGGGTTTCATTGGTTTAGGGGCTCCATTATTCTGGGGGGCCTTTGGTGCTTTTTCTATCTCTCATGGGGGTGCAGGTGGTACTTATGGTTTTGAGAGAGTCTCTTGCAACATTTTCAATGGAAGTTGTCCTTGGGGGGTCTTGTTGAGGCCTTCCTTCCTTCCTCCATGTTTTTTTTTAGCATGTTTCTTACCTCTTTTTGGGGGAGGGTTTTTCCCACGAGGTTTTCCCTCTTTCCCCATTTTCAAAGGTTGCATCTCTTTGCATTGTACATGGGTACCTAACATGGCCTTGTTGTCGGGACCCATTCTGCATTTCATCTTAGTTTTGTGAGCTTAAGACATTCCCCTAAGTTACACTTAAGGGGGGGTCTTAGAGTAAATAATTAATTTATTATTTATTATTTATTCTATTACTTAAGCTTACTTAGGTTAATGCATTTATTTAATATTTAGTAGTTAATAGTTGTAGTGATGAGTTGTTGACAACACGGGAGTTTGTTCCCTTCTAACATGTTCCACCCTTTTGTGGAAGTGTGCTTCGTTGTCAACCTTATCTTCGACCACCTTCCAGCTTGTTCTACAAGCTTCCTTGAGGCCTTTATATTATGTTTCTCTCATTGTAAATTCATTCATTCACATAGCAATTTCATTTTTCTATTGTGAAATATTTTCTCCTGCTTTGTTTCCTTCAAGTTCATGCTTCTTCAGTTTCTCTTCAGCAAGCTATTTGCATGCAAGTGATCTTGGCAAGCTATGGAGTTGGATATCATCAATTCCTACAAACAAGAGGGTCTCGAATAGTGTCTATTGTCATTCCTCTCTTGTTCCATTTGGAACCATTTTTCTTTTCAATAGCTTCCTTAGAATCACTCTTAAGGGTCTTTAGCCAATTTAGGGTTGGGTACCCTGTCACTCTATGTACAACCCTCTTTGTTATTTTTACTAGACCATCCTCCAAACATAAACTTCCATCATGAATCCTGCTAAGCACTATCCTGATCCATTTAGTTTTGAAAATTGTGGGGAATTCTAGGGCACGCGTCAAACCCTTCTTCTCAACAATTTAGTACTCCTTTTTAAAAACTCCATTTTCATACAATTTCTCATAAGCTTCCCTCATCTCCATGTCTCCTATGGCTCCAATTTTACAATTATAACATCTTCTAACATCTTGGACCATAACTACCTTAGGGGGTATTACAGATAGGGCTCCAACTGGGTCATTTTTATATGCCACTTCTAGTATTGGCCAAAAATCTAGTTGTTTTACTTCATTTGACACTAGTTGTACCTCAAATGGCTATTTCTTCTATGTTTTCCTAGAGCTAGAAGCCATTTGTGCGATCTAGGGTTTTCACATGAAGAAAGTGTGAAATTACATAACTCGGCACAAATGTAAATACCTTGAATTCGACGAAATCATGTTGAATCATTGTTGTAATTGGCTCAAATGTTGGATTCTCTGCTTTGAAGTCGTTCTGCACTCTTCTTTGTCTCTGCTCTTCATTCGCGATGAAGATAAATGATTTAAAATGCAATAATATACCCTATTTCCATTGCATTTAATGCTTAGTACATTTATAGCTATCCACTCATCTTCTTAAGCATTTCTACATTACTCGGCTTCCATTGCCTTTTCACCACTTAACATCCATAGGAGTATCCCTTACTCAGCTTCAGCTGAAATTTCTCTTTACTCAGCTTCCACTACCAACTCGGCTGCAACTAATCATTTGGCTTCTACTAATTTTGATAATCAACTTGGCATATACTAAGATTTTACTTGGCATCTGCAGGTAACTCGACAGCATTTATGTGATCTTAAAATTTTGTCTTTGCATCTCTATTCATGTTGATCTCTTCTTTTCAGTACTTGCTTGTTTAGGCACTGATGTATGATGAAGCTTTTTATATTAGTTCCTCATGCCTTCTTATGCTTAGTTTGATGAAGAGTGACCACTTGACCTTTTAGGTGAAGTGATCCCTTCATTTGATGTACTACTCCCATCTTTCTTCTTCCATGTCTTATTCATTTCTCCTCTAATGTGTTCAACATCTACTTTTCCTTTTCCTTTTGTTGATCTCTAAGTTGGGTGCCTTTGACCTTGTTGGGCAATTCCTGCTGATATGACCAGTCCTCAAACAACTGAAACATGTGGTTTGACTTAACCATCTGCTATAGTTTCCACTAAAATGTGTTCTTATGCAAGTTTCAGGAATGTGTCCATATTCTTAACAGTAATGACAGGTATACCTAGTGTTGTAGTCCCAATTGTAGTGATGTCCATGGTTATTTCCTCTTGTTGGTTGATTAGGTGTCCACATAGGCTTTGATCTGCACTCAAAAGCTCTATGTCCATAATTTTTGCAATTGTAGTAGTGACCTTCAAATCTTGGTGTTCTAATAGTCCTAGTCCTGCAGTTATGTGCTTGATGTCCTTACTTGTTGCACTTATGAAAGTGGTTCACATTCTTAGGTTTGTCATGCTGATGGGAATTCTTGCTCTTGCATACATTAGAGGTATGTCCTTTTTTACCACAAAAATGACAAGTAGGTTTAGTGTTCTTACCTTTGTTACTTCTTTCTTCTGTAGTCTTAGATAACTCTCCTTGTTCAGTACTGGTGTATCCTAGTCCTAAAGTATCATTGCTAGCCCTTGGTGATTTTAGTATTTGCTCAAAGTACTTGATGGCTTCATTGGGTTTGTTGAAGCTTTCTGCAATTTCTTTCTCTCTTTTTAAGTCATTTTGTAGTTCATTTTGCATCTTCAATGTAGAGATCTCAATGTCTTTGACATTCAGTTCATGGTGTGCATTCATCATCTGACTTAGGGTGTTTAGCTACATGTTTAAAATTCTTGCAAGCTCAATTGATTTTTCTTCAAGTCTATTGACAAGATTTCTCTTGTCTTCTTCTAGCATAGCCTTATCTTCAATGGCTCTTTTCTTCTGTTCAGTCACTTCATAAAGCATCATGGCTTGTGATTCTTGTTCAAGCTTGAGTGTTCTAATTTCTTTTTCTTGGGCTCTATTCTTCTCCATTAGGTATGTTATTGTTGAATCAAACTCTTTGGAATCTCCATTTGAAAATAATTTTGAGCTGTCAATCTCCTTGTATTCTGTATCATTCTCAGCTATGGCAATCTCTCTTCTTCTCTTTAAGGATTTTCTTAGTTCTTCCCTAGCTTCTTCCAAAGTGTGTAGAGAAAGTTGTATATCAATTGCCTGATTCTATGATCTTTCCAAGTTTGTAGACTTCCATTTCCAAATCTTTTCTCCAAGCTGTAAGGCTCCTCCTTGTGAGAACTTGGCTCTAATTCCAATTGTTGGAATTTACAAGTGGGAAGATTTACTTTTGAGAGGGGGGGGGGAGGGGGTGTGGGGGGGGGGTGAATCAAAAGTAAATATATTTGACCTCTGAAAGTTTTTAGTTTAAATCATTCACATGCATCTAATTCATCTAATAAACATAAAAGTAAAGACATGCATCAAAATAGATAACACAAGATTTTGGTAACCTAGAAACCCTCCAAAATGAGAAGGTAAAACTAGGGTGGGGATGACACCCACAAAGTATCACTGCAACAATATGTAATTGTTTAAGGTTACAAATTTTGACCACTTCCAATGGTCTACCCTATAAAGGCCTGTCCTGTTAAAGACTTTACACCCAGTTAAAAGCGACCTAGTTAAAGGATTTACAAACATTCACTTGGAATGTTACCCTGTTAGAGGATTTAGTACCTTGTTTAAAGGCTTACAACATGGCAATTAAAAAAACCTATAATCATAGGATTTTCATTCCTAATACAATGGCTAGAGAGTATTAGAAAGTCTTGACCTGATGACTTGCAATCTTCAATTGCTAATTCCAGATCCTTGTTCTGCTCTGTCTATTCTGATCCTTGCTTGATTTGATCTGTCTCTCCTTGAAATTCTAATTGCTCTGTTGTGATCAACTAAATTCTACAATGTTGTTTTGCTCTTTCTAATTCCTTACACCCCTCTGCACTTCACTATAATTCACCCATACACTTCTCACATCCATGCACAAAATGAGGCTTCATCCTCTTTTTAAAAGCTTTGAAGACTTAGGGTTAGGTATGAATCTACGATCAATATTCATTCCTCTTTTCTTGCTCAATTCTTTCACTTTTCCTATTGGTTGCATGCCTTCTCCATTTTTCTTATTCACTACATGCTAATTACATAGGTAATGCAAAAGATTCAATCTTATCTTCAAGATCCTTCGAGATTCATCCTAAGTCGACTTCAAAAATGGTTTACATATGAATTTGTGAAGCCACAAACTCATATGTTGATTTTGTGTTACTTGGCTCTTACTAGTTGTTGATGCTTGGCACATATAGGAATTCTGTCTCATTCGGCTCCTATAATAATTCTATTTAGCTTAACATCTATAATTTGCTTGGCACCTATAGTGACTCGGCATTACTTATCACTCGACATCTAAACTTTGCTTGAAAACTATTGGATCTTTGGCTCGGCACACACTATAGCTCAACATCAATATTATACTTGACATCAACTTAAGAATTGGTTAAGTGTGTTGACACTCAATTGTAAAAACCAATCTAAGACCAATAGTCTTGAATCGTGCAATTTGTGAAAATGGGGTCATAACTCACCTTTCCACTGTGGTATCCATATGGTACCTTGGAATGTATGAGGAGAATCCTTGCACTATGAGCATGCAAGATCTTGGGCCCTTGAAAGCAAGTTTGGCCATTTTGAAATGAGGCCCTAGGCAAGCCAAGTGAGCATGGTTAGGGATCATAGAGTTTGAAATAACATTGACTGGGATTGAGTGCAATGAATGGGTCATTATAAGTGGATGGGGAGAAGGATATGAGAGTGGAGAAGTCATGTTTCAAAAAAGATCTTTGGGTAACATTCCTAGATAGGGATTTGATCAAACCCTTACGAATCTTGTCAGCAAATTTGCAAACGCTTAAATTTAGGCTTAAAATTAGCATGCCACTGTATAGATAGGTTGGGGAAGTGAGACTAGGTGAATCTCAAAGGTCTTCCAAAAGGGTATCAGGATATGAAGTTATTTTTCAACCTCATTAAGCCTTTTTCTGAGTTCAGTGTAAAAACATGAGTTTGGAGACCTAATTTCTTGTAGCCCTTCTAGGCCTAAATTGGAGCAATTTCTTGAAATCAATAGAGATTTCAATGGGCTTTTGGTGGATGAGAATTGGAAAGGACTAAAAACCCTAGGAATAATCCCCTCTCTCTCTCTCTCTCTCTCTCCATAATGAGTAGTTTGTGACCATATGTGGGTGTTTGGTGTAGATGAGCTAGTGAGGCATCTAAGGAGTAGTGATTGGTTGATGTTAAGTTTTACATTGTTGTAGACAAGTTGGAAGAAGAAGGGCTTAGGAGTGGGATCCTCTTAAGTTAGGATTAGTGCAAGAACCCTAAAAGGCTAAAGGAGAGGCCTAGAGTAGACCCCAGGAGAAGCTAGGGTTAAGGAGCAAGACCTGTCCTTACATCATTGACATTTTCATTATTCACCTCAGGCAAATTCTTACATAGTATTAGAGCTAAAGGAGTGACCATTTCATAGCCATTATAGATTCTTATTTTCTTCAACCTTTGAATGACCATGAGTCAAATCTAAGATCAACATATTGTGTGAGAATTTTTAGTAATATTGGACCTCATCATTTTGTTTGGGTGGCCATTTCCACAAATTTTGACTATAAATATTTGTATATTTGGTAAAAGTCAAAATTGATGATTTTTTTTTTGTGAAACAAGCTTTGTGAACCAGATGTACAAATTGGTTGTACAGATCTATTGTTTATTATAAAATAAATCTTAATTTTTTTCACATCTACATTCAATTCCATAATTATTAACCAATATGATATGTTAAGTTGGAAGAAAGGTCAATAATATTCAATTCCTAATTATAACAATTTGGAAAATCCCACATGAAAAGATGATGTGTAACAAACAATTTTGGCAAATATAATGTTTTGTGTAAGGTAGCTTTACAAATAAATGATGATGATAAAAATAGCATCATATACCAAAAGAATTAGATATAATTTAGCATTAATTGCAGGCATTAAATAGGAGATAAAATGGTGAAATTTTGCATGATTGTCAATGCCCACTATGTAACATATAATTGACAAGATAAGATCCAACTCAACAACCTTGACTGCTGACCTTGGTAAACTACTTGAGAATGATCAACGAAAGCATGCTATAAAATAGCTCAAACTCTTCCTAAACTACCAACTTTGGAGCTAGATCAAACCACCCCTCTTGAAGTAGGACAAATTACATAATGTTCAAACTCCAAATCATTTACTAGCTGCACATAGAGCTTTGTATAGTAAGTTACAAAATAGTTATTCAATTAAGTGGATTGATAACCGACAATGGTTTGATTTTATGAGATAGCAATAGATGTGATTAAATATCAAATTGAATTATTTACAACTCACTTAAGATTTGATGCAGTACAAGGCAGGAGAACCCCCAGAGGAGATTTCCTAGCCCCCAACAAAAAACCACATGGTGAAAAGACAATACAATACAAGATTTGATACCAAACACAACTCTTTATTCATAAAATAACTAATTACATGTAATGTGTCAAGCTCTAAGGTCTTCTTTGTTATGACCAAATAAGAAGCAAATAATAGTTTTGCAAGATTCCTCAAGATCCAATCCAAACCCTAGCTAGTCCAGATCCACACTCTAGTAGAAACCTCCAAGGAAAATCTAAACTTGTACTCACAAGCCCACCAAGTAATCTCCTTGTTTTCCAATTCACAACTACTAACTCTTCTCAAACTTCGCTCCTCTACCACATCCTCTTCTCCAAACTGGATGATTATTCTTATTTAACACACCACAAGACCCCTTACTTATACCCAACTAAGTCACAAGTTGGCCCAATAAGCTACAAATAAACCCTTACATTAAATACATGTTGAGCCACAAGTCAGCCTCCAACAAATATTAAATACCAAATGCCTTAAAAGACTTACCACACTTATTCAATACATTAAGAACAATTAACCAAGACCAAAATAGGTCCACAAAAACTCCAATGATCATTCCATATCATGATCTAAATCCTCATGCAATAAATGCACCAAGTCATTTGAATAAATCCATGAGAACTCTATCCCGTAAGCCACACTGTCGAGCGTCAGCAAAAACACAAGCATCATTGAGCTCCCACAAGCATTGTTGAGCAAAATAGTAGGTATCGAGCAACATAGTGTAGATACTGAGCAAACCTTTAGAGACTAATACCATTCAGTGATCAAGCACCTCGGCTAACACTACACCCAATAATGACTGAACACCAATCCTTTTATAAGTGAATTCTCCAACTCCAAGGCCGAAACCACTTCACCTTGGAGGATTACCAACTACCCTAGGATGCTCCTGCATTAGACACCCTAGGTACAAAAAGATGTTCTCAATAGATGGAAGAAAATCTTATGGGATTCAACACAGAAATCCCAAACTTGTTCTTCACATATGTATCCTCCAAGTCTTCAACTTACACACTCTTTCCCTTGTTCCACTTCTGCTTCTTCACATCCATCCTTGGTGTTCCACATGTTTTCTGTCCATATTGATCCCTAAATAGGAAATGCTTCATGCCACCTTTCTCAATAGTAATCACATTCTTGACACAACCATGAATAACCCTACAATCATACTACCAAGGTCTACCAACAAATATGTGACAACTACTCATGCCCACAATATCACACAACACTTGATCCTTATACTACCCAATCTGAAAATCAACAAGACATTGCTTCCTCACTTATAAAGCATGTTCATTTTGTAACCAACCAATCTTGTAAGGACAAGGATGTATTACTCTCTTTAAACCAATTTTCCCAACCATATTCATAGAAACAAGGTTATTAGTACTACCATCATCCACAATCACATTGTAGACTTTATCTCTAGACTTACAATGAGTCTTGAATAAGTTACTCCTCTAACAAGATTCTAGTGTCCTTTGACCAACCAGTTTTCACCAAACCAATAAATTCTCTCCCTCCTTGGGTTCACTAATATGGTTTTTAGCCTCATTCACAACAACAACTCTTCTATCACCAGCCTTATGTCATTCATAAGCTCTATGTCCTTCTTCATAACATTTGAAACAAGTTGATGCAAGAGCATCCTGATCTTGCTTGCAATTCTACATGTTTGGAGGGATTTTGACTTAAGTTGTGGAATTCAGTAGATACTACTGCTCGACATGGTCTTGGAGATCGACATGGTTTGTGGATCTCAACATGGTTTGGGAGCTCAATAATGCTTGGGAATTTGCTAATGTTTAGCTTGATCTTTTAGACACTCGGCTTGGTTTTGGCTCCTATTGGTGTTGGGTTCTCTATGGGCCAGCTTTTGGCATTTAATGTATGTATGGGTATTTAATTTATGTTGTAGCTAAATTGTGGCTCAACATATATTTAGTGTAAGGGATTAAATTTAGTTTTTAATGAATTGCGCCGACTTGTGGGTTAGTTGGGTATAAGTAGGGGGTTTTGTGGAGTCTTTGGGGAGATTGTTATCATCTAGCTTGGAGAAGAGGATGAAGGCTAGATGTGAACTTTGAAGAGCTAATAGCTATAACTTGAGAACTAGAGGATTGCTTAGTGGACTTGAGGGTACAAGTGTGGATTCTTCTTGGTGTTCATATCCAGTTGTAGATATGGACTAGCTGAGATTGTGGTTGTAAGTTAGATCTTGTGGGATCTTGCAGAACTGATATTGTAATTGTTGTTTGTATTTGGCCCTAAATCAGAAGGCCTTGCAACTAGGTATATTGCATGTTATCAATTATATCTATGAATAAAGAGTAGTGATTCGGTATCAAATCTTGCATTATTATTGCATGGTTGTGTTTCCATCGTGTGCTTATTTGTTGGGGATTTGAGATTCTTCTGCCTTACACTGCATCAAGTGGTATCAAATCAAGGTTTCCTACGTGTGTTAACAGATCATCAAGGTTGAGGTAGTTTACATCAAGATTTGCAGAGAAGATCGATGTAGTGGAGCTGATTGATCTTCTAGATTGGCAGATCTATTGCTTTGGGTTTACAATTTTTTTTGGAAAATTCCTCCAAGAAGATTGGACCTTAGGACAATTCATAATCTTAGTAATGTTGTAGAAGAAAGGATCTCAGAGAATATTAGAGTAGAATTCAAATGTGAGATTGCATTGATGAAAAGTGACATGATTGTTGAAATTGTAAGTACTTTAGGTGGTGTACCTCGGCATGTGGGTGCTAAAGATGGTTATGAGGAAGTTCTTGAAGACTTTGAAGTTATTGGATCTAGTGGTGAGGACAGAGTTGATCATGTGGAGAGACCTATTGGAACTAGGGTTGGTTAATTTGCTAGACTTGGATTCCTCTTTTTTGGGCAAGTAGGAGACCTTGAATCAGTGCCTCGTACTCTGCTACATTATTAGTACAACTAAATTGAAGCCTAAAGGAGTAGTATATTTTGAGTGTAGGAGAAACCAAAATCACACTTAGCCCTGATCCATTCTTGTTCCTTGATCCATTAAAGTACATGCTCCACAATCCCTCTCTATCCTCTTCCTTCTTCATGAGACTAGGAATGGAAGCACACTTTTCTGATATACAATATGTACGAAGGCCTATCTCAAGGGTTTTTGTTATAGGATCACATTGATATGCACTAGCCCATTCATCTAGGAGAAAATTAGGTATCTCTACTAGGGGGGTAGCAGGCTTATGTGTTATGTCTATCTCCTCTTCCTCATAAATGGTGCAGTTCATATTTATGGGACTAGGGATATAGGGCTTAGTATGATGGAGGGCTAAGGGATCTTTTGTGATTGAAGCTTTGGTTCTGTATCTTGTTCTTAAAAGCACGTATGACCAATAAGAGGAGATATAGCCACCTATTTGGGTAGTGAAATATCTTGAGAGGCAGATGGAAAAATGTGGTTTGACTTTAGCAATTGATATATCTTGGATCACAACACAACTAGGGCATGCATGTAGGTCCATTTCAGCATTCCTAAGGATTCCTATAGTCTTGAAAATACTACCATCCAACTGCAATACATCCCTAACAATGGGTTCATATCTCATTCCTAGGAAATCAACAACACACTTAAGCATCACTATTGAATCTATCATGCAATTGTGGACTAGTTTATCCCCTATAATCATAGAAACATAAAAAGGAGGAGGTCTAACCTTTTTACATGTTTCTACTTCCTTTGATGGTTGTACAAGACTTGTGGGACAGATGATTGATCCTTTGGCTTGATGTTCTCCAATTCTTGCTGCAGCAACCTATTTTGCATAGGTATAGTAGCCACAACATCCCACATGGAAATATTCAGATTTTTCTTCTTCATATATTCTACCACACTAAATGGTGCTTTAGGTGACTTGGTAGAAGCCTTGGGAGTTGTATGTGTAGGAGATTGAGATGGAATACCCTAAGAATCATTCACATCTCTCATGCTATTCACATTTTGCCTTTGTTGTTGAGGGACATTTGATTGATCATTTGTTGCTTGTACATAAGGTGTTACATTTGATGTTGAGGCATGATAAGGAGGGATAACATCTTCAGTAGTTCTTCTCCTGCTCCTAGTGTTATGAGAAATGGGATCCTGATTAACGTGGAAATGTTCTTCCACTTGATGATTCATGAAGGAGCAATCACCAAGTTATTGTGAGTCTGACATATCATTAGGTTGGCTTACACTAAATGATTTTCCTACTATAGGCTCTCGAGTGGTCAAGGCTAAATAGGATTCAACCTTTTGACACATACAATAGGCATAGGAGTAATTGTAGGAGGGGTGAAAATCTTGATCTTGAGCCATATTATTTTGAGGGACTAGGGCCCTACTTTGATTTGTATTTGAAGTGGAAACATGACCACTCTGCCTATTCTAATTGAAAGAAGTATTTCCTTGATTCTAATTTGGAGGCCTACCATGTAGAGGAGCTTGATACTACAGTTGAGGAGCCTTACTACCATGAGCTTGTTGCCTCTCCAAAGTCACCACTTTGTTGCTCACCTTCTCAATCACAAATAAACTATCCTCCAACTTTTTGTCTTGAATTTGCAATTTTTTCCTAGTGTCTTGCATTAGGGCCTTCAACTCTCCTAGCTCAATAGATGATGTAGAAGCTTGAGGGGCTAGAGAAAGTGGTTGCAATGTAGAAGTTGTGGGAATAGGGGCTACTACTAGTTGGTGATTTGGCATATCTAGGAAGAAAGGCATAGAAGGCCTTGGAGCTAGCTTGCCTCCTTGTATCAAGATATTCTCTGCCCTAATGGTGATCTCATAGGCATCAGGTAATGTATCCGCTCCCATGGTTTGGATTGTAGTGGCAATATCACTATTAAGGGCTCTAAGATAATGCAAGAAGGTATTACCAAGAGTAGGCTTTACTAGAGTTGGTATTATATCCCACTTATTTTGAAATCTATAATTGAAATCTATCATAGATTCATGGGAAGCTCTCTTGATAATGGTCAACTACTCTAAAAGTGAAAGATAGTCACTTTTATGTTCAAAATGTTTGCATAGGTTTGCTCCTAATCCATCACAATATGTTATAGAGTTATGAGGCAAACCTTTATACCATTGCAATGCTTTTCCTTTCAAGGATGAGGCTAGAAGCCTAATTGATACATCACCTTCAATGATGCCATGAGTATTACAAACATTAGATACTTTCTGAATATGCTCATCAGGGGAGGTGGAGGTCTCACTAGTAAAATCAGGGATACTCTTTAATGTTGATACTGGTATGTCATGTCTTTGAGCCAATAAGAGAGGACTTACACCATTAAAGGTGGCAAAAGCGTGAGCTCTATCCATATAAACAATTGGCCTATTGATATGAGCAGATGGATTTCTAGGTTGGGATCTGTTAGTAGGAGGGGTAGAGATGGATTGAGCAGGTATATGTATCTCCTCAGTACTCCTAATTGGTGATAGAGACAATCTAGACTTCTTTCTTCTAGGATTTGAAAATGAAAGCTCTAAACACTAAAAATTACCTCTAGAAGATGGCCTTGTGTGAGCTTTGGGCATGAATCACAACAATTGGGTCTAGAACCAAATGTATTTGAAGTTTGGAGTCACCAAGTACTTGAAGAATGAGCTCCTTGAAGGCTTGAACACTGAAGGCAATACTATCTCTTCAACATGATCATGAAATCTTTCTTTGACACCAGTGAACTTGTAATATTCTAATATGATAGTCCCATCAAGGGTACCAAAAAATATTGTCACAAAATCTTGCACCCTTGTCCAAAGTTTTTACCTAAGGACAACCTTGTGAAACATGGAAACAACCTCCAAGCTATGGGACTTGAACTGTAAGGTTGACTCTCCGGAGAAGGCTGACTTTTTTTGCTATCAAGGTGCACCTGACTACACCTAGAGAGGAAAAGAGAGAAGGAATACATGAAAAGAAAATCTACCTAATCTAACCTAAGGGGTGCTGCAACAAAATAGAGTGTTCAATCCTATCTCTTCCCATACATGCATGGTCAACTATCATGATATCATGATATACAGATTCTGGCTTGCTTAACCTGTCAATCACACATAGATCAGACAACCAAACAAATCGCACAAGGAAGAATATTCACCTTGTATCATTCATAGGCCAAAAGAGATACAGTATGCAAAATGAAAGACACAATGAAACATTGAAGAGAGGAAAATAGATTTTTCACAATACATCAATGGCTGAAAAAGATAAGGCAGAAAGTCATAAATAGTTCAGAGGCAAAGGGAATTTACAATGTGCATGCCAAAATATGCCAAGAAATTAGAGAAGAACTAACCCTTACAAAGATTACACAAATTGCTTTTATAGTGCAAGCATAACTAAGATAGCTTCAACTAAAAGTTACTCTGTGACCAATGCCATTAAGACCAACATAGAATAATCGCATAACTAAGATAGCTTCAACTAAAATTTACTCTATGACCAATGCCATTAAGACCAATAGAGAACAATCACTTCAAATCTGGGAAAGATATGATCTTTGGTACAATTCCAGATATAGGAAATGAACAAAATGGAACCTTGAGAAGATAGAAATGATGGCCATCAATGCCAGAACCTTCAAAATGGACAATCAGGTAGTAGGAGGAATGCCTCTGCATTATTTCTAGCCTTGCATTCATTCAAAGAAGTTGAGATTAATCATGAAGATCAGACCACATAGGAAAACCAACCTCTTCCTTTCCCGCCTCGACAAATCAACAAAATCAACAGTTAAATGAAGCAAGCAACCATAAAGAGACACATGGAGCAATGGTATCATTTCCTTTTACCACCTTGTAAAGTCCTTAAGTGTTGACCGCCAAGCCCAGTCGTAGCTTCACCACCTTTCTACTTCTATTAATTGTTTTCCCTACAAAACTGTGAACTCAATCAAACTAACCGCTATTGTTGCATCGCAACTTGTCTCTAACATCTCTTACTAATCGTTGCAACCTTACAAAGAATAAGGCCCTAACTTCCATTGCACCATCACCACCTTAACCCAAGGTCCACCTCTTGACCTTGTGACCAAGCGAAATAAAGGAAATCACTTAATTGCAACTTAACTGCAATTCCTTGCTTAACTCATCATGACTGAGCAATGAAGGCAAGACAAAATACTTGGCCCACCTTGGATAGGTGTCATGTTGTCACTTTGTCACATAAGATAAAGCCTGTACATTTCTGGAAAGTGATAATGTGACGACTGAAGATTGCAAAAGATTGGACGATGGAGATAATGAACCAATTGATGACTGCATACTGGCCATAGATATGAAAGATCTAACAGCGCAAAATGCATCTCTAAAACACTGAAGGTTTTTCCCTGCCGCACTATCACAACTTAAACCATGGTCTACCAAATTAACCTTGAGACCCAGTGAAATATAATGCAGTCGCCCTGTCGGGATCCTAACCTTGGTTGAGCCAACTAACCCTGCAACAATGCAAACATAGTCTAATCGCACCTTCGCCACTTTAACTTTAGTTAACACTTACTCCACTATGATTGTGTGAACCAAAGGATGTTTCACATGGTTGCAATGTTTAAAAGGCATAACAACACTCAGGATAAAAAGATTTAGCCGATGTTAAAATATTTCATAAAACCTTTTAATATTTGAAATTTGAAATGCTAGGTAACCGTTGAGCAATTTATTATTTAAATTTTATTTTTTGGCAGGAGGGCAAGCAAATAGCAATATAAGGTTATCTAAGATCACAAGTGCATGTGGTTGCCAGATGTGTGACAATTATTTTCACGTTCACCCTACATCATCCTTGCCCCAAACTTTTATTAAAACACTCCACAAATAGAAAACAAAGAAAATAAGATGATGAACCATCATAACCTCTCTCACCACTAAGTAGTATCCTTGAGGAGCACATAAACCTAATCCTCAAAGATAAATCAATAAGGGACTGACGTAAAGGACTTTGTCAACAATCTTACTAATCATTAATTTGATGTTTGATTGATTGGTGTGTATCATGAGTCCGTTGTTGATTTGTGAAGCCCATTGTTTAATTTAGTTTGATGTTTGAGCATCACATTTTTTTGCTTGTCATGATTCAGAGATATTTTTTGCAAAAACAATTGATGTGCTTTGATTTTTTTTGGATTTTTTTAAGGGTCATATATGAAGTTTTTGAATTGTTTTTCAGGATGTAACCACTGGCCCCAACATTTAACAAGGCAAGGGGATTTATGGATGGACTAGTAGATGGATGAAGGACAAAGGTTCCTTAGTATGCCTTGGAGATATCCTTATGTTAAGGACTATCCACATGATGTGACAACGTATTTTGTCTAAGCTTAGGCATTGGGTATGACAAGATAGGGTAATGATATGGTGCACTGATTTGCATATGGTCTATAGGAATGAACATGTCAAGAGTATGTTGAAAATGTATTTTTATTTTTATGTCCTTATTTTCTATCAAGATCAAGAGAGGGATTTGGATAGGATATTGATAAGACATGAATAGGGAAAGCAAGAGCAAGGCTAAGGGATATGGATGGAAGGTTGCGATAAGATAGACAATATGGACCAAAAGGATATGGGTAGAATAATAAATATGGATTTTATTGAATGGTAGGATCATAAGGAGGATCTAGAGAGATGATGGGATCTCATGGTGGGCATGAAGGTGAAGGGATACTTTGATCTTGACTAGGAAAGTGATTATTGGACTCCATTTTAAGGGTGGTTTGCCCTTGACTATGAGTGGAATCATTTGGAAGAATGGATGGGATTTCATGATCTTGCTTGGGGATAGGAATGGGAAGGTCCATAAGATTGGGAATGACACTTTGTTCTTGAGATGGAAGAGGATCATCTTGGATAGGATGGAAAAGAATAGTAGAATCTTCATGAGACTCCAAAAAGATGGGTTCTTGGTAAAACATTGGATAGTTTTGGTGATAATTGGGATCTTGATCTTGATTTGTTTCAGGGCTTTTATCTATGTTCTTTACATCATCCTCTTGACATGGGGTATGAATTGGAACATGAGAGGTGAACTCTTGAAAGGGTTCAATGCTTTTACATGAGGGAGACAAACATTGAATGGGACTCTTTGAGATGGGTTTGTCTGGGAATGGAGCATATGGTGGCATCATATCTAGGAAAGTTGAGGTGTAAAAGGGAATTGCATCATGAAAGGGATTAATTTGGAAATCCACTATGGATAGCCCTTGGGAAGTCTCATTACTGGATCTATCATTTGATGGAAATGGAAAAGATTGCTCTTGTGACATTTTAGGAGATGGAGGAATGGTGGGAATTATGGAGGCTTCTTGAAGGATAATTTCATCATGGGAGGTATGTGTTCCATTTCTAGACATGGGTAGATGATTTTGATTCTCTTGAATAGTAATTAGATGATTATCAACCAATTTTTTCAGCAAACAATTGAAAGGATTGGTTTGGAATTTTCGTCAGTTGGGCAATCTTGTTGATGATTCCACATTGATATTTGCATTTTGTAAAGCATTTAATGATTGAACGTGTGGTTCAACAATTTTTTTCTTGATCACACTTGATTGATGTCCAAAGGATGACATAATTTCAATTTTGTTTGTTTCATAAATCCTTGACAGTGGATTTGATGAACTACATAGATGTTTATTGACATGTGATTTGATTAGAGGCATGTTGGTTGATTGATTATTAGGGTAGGGATATATGTCCTTTATGTTGTAAGACTTTGGTTGCCTTTGAATTTTAAGATAATCCATCTAGGTTCAGAGGTCTTGCATTTGTTGCATTATGATACTAGTTTTCCATTGTTGTCATGTCATCTCAAGGAAATGTTCTAAATAGACAAAAGGGTCTATGTCATTATAATAGCTAATATCTTGGTTCCCATGGTGGGTGGGAAATTATATGAAGTACATGACATCTAGGTTGTTCATTATTTGAGATTTAATGAGTGGTCTCTGACCAAAAGGGTATGGAAGAGACACCTTGATACCAATTTAAAGTGTTTGAAGTGTGATTTTGATTGTTGTTGTAATGATTCCAATGTTAAAGTGTCTTTTATATTGAAGTTTGATAGAGAAAGGTTTATCTCTATGATTTAGACTTTTTATTGTTTTCATTTTGATATCTTGGTTCTAAGCACCTAGGATCATTAATGGAAAACCTTGCTATTTGATGACACTTACATAATGCAATTTTGAATTTAATAACAAAGTAAACAAGCACAACACTCACTCCAATTAATATTTACGAGAGATAAGCATTGAATGTTTGTTCTAGATTTTTTTGATAAGTCTTTTGGAAGAATAGATTCCAAAAAAACTGCATAAGTTCAAATTGGTTTGGAGATGGCCAAAAAGGTGGTTTTTGATTAACAAGGATCTAGTTAGGATTTTTGATTAAAGAGTTTTCTTTTACCTCTCTTTTGAGAGCTTCCCACCAATGCCAAGGAGGTTTTGCGCAATCTGTGAGGACTACTAGAGGAAGGCTATTACATGCTCTTTGTCAAAATACTGCAATTAAAGTAGTTGTATCCCACTCTTGGCTTTCACTCTCACTTATTTATTAATTATTTCCTTATTTATTAATTATTTAATTAATAAATTGACCAAAAATCCCAAAATAAATTATTTATTTATTTTTTGCCCAAAATTTGGCCAATTTCCTTAAGACCACTAACCTCTTCCAAAATCTTCTAATCCTTCTTTAATTTTGATTAAAGGCTAATCCCATCATTTCCTACCCCTAATCCCAACTCAAAATATTTAATTAAGATTAAATATTAATCCTCATTTTTATTAAAAAAGTTTTAATAAATATCCCCTCAACCCAAACCCTTGAAATAAATAAAACTTTATTTATTTCCTAAAAATCTAATTTATCCTCATCCTAAGAAGTTCTAGACTCTTCTAGAAAGTCTTCATCCTCATCCTAGGAAGTTCTAGACTATTCCAGAAAGTCTTTATCCTCATCCAAAGTATAGACTCTTCTAGAAGATGTCTTTAAACCTAATCCTAATCCCCTCCTAACCTTGTCACATTCCCTAAAAATGGGTTAAGACTTACTAACCCAAGCCAAAGTTAACAAATCTCTCCTCCTTCACCCACCCTCATTAAATGCCATCCACTTGCCTTTCCCTAAGCTAATCCTAAACCATCCTAATCCATCCTCTAATCATTTGCACAATCATAAGCAAGCTTAAAACCTTCCTAATCAAGCCTAGGTCAAAATTCCTCTCATCTCCCTCAAAATATCCCAACCATAAAACTTTATGAAGCCCATTAGGCCATAAATGACTCTTCCAAGCCCTTTCATTGCTCTTACAAGACATTATGAGGGTCTTTATGATGATTTTATCCATTGAGCCTCCTTTGTTGACTCATCCTTCCCCTTTCTTCCATCCTCTCACCCAGTGACATGTGTCACTCCTTGATTGGCTGTAAGGAAGCACAATCCATGTGCTCTCCTCTCATGCAATCTGAGCCCTCCATGAGCTTTTCCCCATCCTTGCATCCTAGCCCTTGGTCCCTCAAGTCCTTTGCCTATTTAAGGAATCTTCTCCCTGTAGACACCTAAATTTGATTACACCGCTTTGGTAATCCTATTTAGCTATCTCTAAAGGCATCATTAATTAAAATTGTATTTAATTAATCTTTTACCATCCCCTAGCTGATTAATTTAATTAATCATCTATAGTCCTAATTGATAAATCAAATAACCTATCATTTATCAATTAAATCCTATTCTCCCATCTAATCCCAAAACCCCCATTTTATTAAATAAATCTATTTATCCCTCAAATCTAATAACCCCTAACCTATCCCTAATCCTCCATTTAGCCTAATCCACCCCATCCACCCATACTAACTAAGCTTAGATACTAACTCACCCACCCTCATTAAATGCCATCCACTTGCATATCTCTAACATCCCTAATATAATCCTAAACCCAAGCCTAATTCCCCCCTAAACTTGTCACATTTCCTAAACAAGTTTAAGACTTTCCTAAACCAAACCAAAGTCTACCCTCAAAATATCTCAACCATAAATCTCTATGAAGCCCACAAAGCCATAAATGACCCTTACACATCTCTTACACCTCTCCCATCCTCACTCATGACTCTTCCATACTCAACCACCCTCATCAAGCCTTTGACCAACCCTTATCCTATCCTCTCACACTCACCCTCCTTGTGACAAGTGTCACCTCCCTATTGGTGCTAAACTAGCACAATCCATGTGCTCCCTTTTAAGTGCATCTTAGCCCTCCCTCATCATCTTGCCATCTTTACATCTTGGCCCTCCATTCCTTCAACCCTTGGCCTATAAATTGAACCTCCTCCCTTCACAAAATCATCCACCTTCCATGCAAAGTTATAATGCTATTTTTAGAGCTCATAAACTACCAAAATATCATTATAATGGAAAAATCACTTCATGACTCCATTGTTGAAACCTTGTTTCATGCACTCCACCCATCCATTTGAAGTTTGAAGCATAACTTGTGAGCATACATTCCTACAATCAAGGGCAAATCCATTGCATCATTGTGTTATACCATTTGGAGCTTACTATTCTTGGTTTGCCTCCATTTTTGGTGATAACAAATCGGTCATATCATAAGTGTTTACTTATTTTTAGTATTGAAAATGCTTTTTATACATTAGTGTTCATGTTACTTTACTAAAATAGGTGATACATTTTGGCACACCCGGTGGGACCCTGCATTTGGGTCAATCTAATCATCTTTTTTTTGTTTTGTTTGATAAACTAACAAAACTAACCTTGTTTGCTTGCAATTTTTTGTGCTGATCTTGTTGCAAGTATGCAGGTCACTTTTGGGAAATCGCGCTCCCAGCCATCTCATCGATTTTCATCTTTAAGACTTCAAAAAAATTAGCATTTTTGCAAACCCGCGACCACAGGAATGTGATCCTACGACCACAGGAACGCGGCTATTAGCTGACATGAACGTGAACCCACGACGGTGAGTTTACAGGTCGTCACAAAGAGTTCTACCACATGTTCTAAAACTTGCTCTGCATTCCCGCCGTCAAATCTTCCTGCGGGAACGTGCCTTAGAAACAATAGGATCGTCATTCCCGCAGTGCCATTTTCTTTCTTAAATCTTCACGGGACTTTAATTAAAAAAATTTAGTGGGATCGTCGTTCTCGCTTATGGGAATGTTGTAAGGGCATAAACTCGCGGGATCGCTCTGTCAAAAAGAGCTCTGGGGTTTTTGGCTCATGTTTTAGTTTTTCTTTTTAACAATTTGTTCTATCATCCTCGCAACCCAGGATCTTTGCGGGATTGTCATCCCCACGAACAGGTGGTCTGCAGGATCGAGCACTATTTTGCGGGATCAAGAATACTCCTGCGGGATCGCTAATCTGCCTGCGAGATCATGAATTTTCTTGCGAGAACGCAGGTACCTTTTGGGGAACGCATTTTTCTATATTCTCTCCGTGGAAGCACTATCAATTTTTGTTGATCGGGTCAAAGTCATTGTCATTTCTCTTTGCAAATTGAGAAAAAGGGACTTGTATGCATAACAACCCCACAAATCAAACACTTTATCTTGGTGCTTTAAAACGAACAAAACAAATCTCTCTTTTGCATGCAATTTAGGCAAATTTGATTTTTGAACATTTACAAAATTTGTTAAGTTAAAACAAATCAAATTAAGTGGTCTTCATTTGGACTCACCACTTTTCTAATTGCCCATCATTCTAACCATTGGTTGCAATCTCAACGCCATATATGGGGATGGGTCCACTTGAAAAAAGGTGTTAAGTGTTCCAAATTGATCCTACTTAGTTAGCTTTTTGAGGATTCACCTTAACTTACAAAATTTCTTGAATGACCAAAGATCTAGGTTAGGTCGATCACACTTCAAGCTTGGGCTCTAAAATTGAACAAAGATCAATTGACGTGGAGGACCTCCAAGCGCGCGCTTGAAATTGAGTTTCACACACATCTTTGTTTTGGGCTTAAAATAAACTCACACCAACTCTTGAATGCCTTAAAGAAAATCAATCAATACTTGACATGGAGGGCCTCCGAGCGCGCGGGGTTTATTTCTTGTTGACCCTAACTCTTCTTTTTGCTTGCATTCTTCGATCAATTTTACTGTTGTTGACGCTTCAAGTTGGAATTGAATATTTACATCCTAAACATGTGTGTTTACAAGGTCTAGAATAGACAACTTAAGTATCAGTGGAAAAGAACAATCATGTTTTTTAGCCCAAGGTCATCCAAATCTTCTCTCTCATTGTCATCTTTCGAGGCTATCTTAGGTGTATAAGACTAGGATCCAAAATTGTGTTTTTTTTTTAGGAGGCCTGCTTGGGGATTTCATCATCCCTTGGGACAACCTCAACTCCAGCATTCCGGCGGAGTATAAGAATTGGAAGGTGAATCGAAAGACACCTCTCTTGGGATCAGGATTTTGTCACTCGGGCTAAGCCTCAAGGAACTTTGTACCCTTGAGAAGTGAAAGAGGAGAAGTGGGTTACCACTCCTCTCGGCTGTGTGACATCTTTTTGGTCTCATCTATGGAGTTGGCCCTCACGTACCTTGGGTATATCGAGGACTCCCTAGCTAAGCCAACTATCAACCTCGTAGACAACCATCTAGGGTGTTAATGTGTTTGAAGTGACTGATCGAAACATTTCTTGATCTTTTATTTGTTGATCAAATGTATCACGTTCTAGGAATCAAACTTTCTATCTGGTTGTTCTTATCTATTGCTTGATCTTTTATTTATTGATCGAATGTTTGCCCAACTTGGTCAATCCTAGCATAGGGCATACTTAGCGTAGTCACTGCCTCCAAAAAGAACCCCACAGTTGTGATTTTTAATCCTCGAAAATATCTCATGTCAAGCCATCCCAAGACTAAGTTTAAGAAGGCTAAGCTTCCTCAAATACCAGCCTACAAAGAAATCAAAGCAGAGCATAAGAAGCATACCCCCAACCCCAGGATTGCCAAATTGGATCAAATTGAGAAAGACGGAGCTGAAGTAGCATTGCAAACAGAATGGAACTACAAAATCCAAAACCTAACCCTTCGACGTGGTGTTAATACGAGCCTTATCGACAACTCTACTATTACTCATTTTGATTAGGTCCTTCCTTTTTCCACACACACTTACACACTTGTAGGTTTAGTCTCTCATATAGGAATTGCACTATCCCATCTAAGCATTTGAAGTCAAACCATCTCCTCTCATCTTAGGATGTTGAAGAGGAATCCTCCACCTGCATTGTTAAAATCTTAGCATTTTTTCCTCACTCATTTAGAAACATTTTTATCACATCTCTCATCATCTTGAGCATCCTTGAAACACAACACTTCGTTAGGAATAGGTTTCTTTTGGTGTCCCACATCACCTTGAGCCAAAGGTTATGGTCGCACCTTTTGCATCACCATCACATTTCCCGCATTCATATTTTAGGAACACACAAGCTTCTTGCACTTAGCATCATGTCATTTGGACACCCTTAATATCATCCCTCACTGCATTTAGGAGAAGCATCCTTTCATGCCACCCACCACACGTTTTGGTAGGCAAACACGAAAAAAAGACATGGATCCTAGTATTAGTGGTAACACATCTCAAGCTCAGCCATACCCCGTGGTATCCATGACACCATCAGACCCACCACCACAACTCCCAGAAGAACCAGGATCCTCCATAGATATTGAGGCTTTCATGAATCAACCTGGTCATGCTACTATCGTAAATGCCATCATAGATCACAACAAGGAAACCATCATGGCAAACTTCTTACGAGACAATGTTGGTGCCTTTGAGTTTGGACATCCACCACCTATCAACATAGCAGATCCTACTCACCCATTGTTTGGATGGTAACCACCTTAGGTAGAACCAGTAGACGCAAATATCCCCTTGACCTAGGTGTCGGTTCCCATTCCACAGAACACTCATCCCACTCTCACTCAACCATTAGTGCATACTACATCTCAACCAACTTCAAGTATACCATTTGCATCTGCTTCCACCACCCATTTTTTCGCCCCATCGAACCCTCCATTTGCACCTAGCAGCACTACCTTTTCATTTCCACCCCATATCACATCTAGTCCATTTTCTACTCAGATACCACCATCAGGGTCCAATACCTCATCCTCCATCCCACCAAACATTACTATCAACCCCTTTGTAACTAGCCAAAGCTCTTTACCCGCTTTTCCTTTGGGACCTTGGAATTTTGCTGCGACACAAGCACCTATCATTAGTCTTCCCCCTAGCACTACAGTCACATTTACACCTTTTGCACTATCATCCACTGCTTCACATAGCTATTCGCTCCCACCCCTCACCAACTATTTCTCCATGCCACCTTTAGGCAATAGCCCAAATCCACCACCACTGCAGTTCTCTATAGTAAACCCTTTGCTGCACATTAATTACCTTGCGCCTACTCCAAATCAGTCCTACTCCCAAGCAAGCGTGCAACCCACATATATTGGACACGGTATATATTCCCAGAGCATGGCACAAGCATCATCTGCATTACCACCGTTCCAGCCGCAGCCTTCACACCAGCAGTATGCCCAAGCACCCACATAGAACTATCTCATAGGGTAGCAACCTTATAGTTATCCACCACACCACCCTCAATAGATGCAACAGTATGCACAACCCGCATTTCGGTAACCCATAGCATCCACTCCACCGGGGGCACCTGGATTGGGGGCATCCGCTCCTCCACCTGTAAAATCTGAATGGGAAGAAATGAAAAATGCTCTCAAAGCCCTCAAAGATGGGACAGATGCCAAGACTTTCAAATTTGAAAATGATTGCCCATACCCTTTTGATAAGACTATCACGTTGACTCCATTTCCTAAGCATTTCAAGATCCCCAAGTTTGACAAATTTAGGGGGAAAAGTGATCCAATCACACATGTTAAGGAATTCTATATGTATTCTCAGGAGGTAGCTTATAGTGATGAATTCCTCATGCGGCTCTTTCCCAAGAGCCTAGCAGGACCAGCTTTGGAATGGTTTTGTCGTATCCCTCAAGGCACTATTAAAACTTTTGCAAAACTTTCTGAGGTGTTTGTTGCTCAATATACCCATCTCGTTGAGACTAAATTATCTGTGGTGGACCTTGTCCACACCAAACAAAAGGGAGGGGAAAGCCTTACCTGGCAGATCCTCACAACAAGGATCTCTTGCACCATCCCTAGGTGCCATCTTGTCAAGATGTTCATAAATAATGCACACCCTAGCCTCGCTCATCACATGGTTATGAATTGTTTACAAACATACAAGGACATCAAAGAAAAACGAATGGGCCTCGAGCAAGGTCTCATTAAGGATGGTGTCATTAGACTGTACAAGGAAAATACCCAGGACCATGGGTCAAACAATGACAAAACTCGATATTGGAACAAGAACAAGAACACAGTGACGGATGGTGCCACTGACACTCGAGAGGTCCATATTGTTGGAGCGGCTACCAATGTTCCCACCACATTTTGCCAACAACAAACTTATCAACAGCAACCTCCTGCGTATCACCATCCACCCATGCAAACTCACCAGCAAATACAGGTTCCTCATAATCAAACTAATGCTATCACATTGGTGGCAGGTAGTAAGCCCCTTGTTCAAAGGCAACCACGAACATATACACCATTGGGGGAAACCTCTTGATACAATCTTCAAAAAATTGGCCAAAGATAACCTTGTTCGATACCCACAAACGCAACCCTTAGAACCCAATCAGTCTAGAGCATCCTGGTACAAAGAAAATGAATATTGCAAATTCCATCGTGTCAAAGGGCACACTACCCTTAAATGCATGCAGCTGAAGGATTATGTACAAGACCTCATTGATTGGAAGGAGATCACAGTAGGGGCACAACCCTCACCTAATGCAAGATTAATGATGTATCAAAATGCTTTCCCTCCTCATAACACAAACCCGGGAAAGGCACCTGCAAACCCTGTTGTCAACAAACCTAACAAAGCTCTGAGTAAACAAGGTGACAACCGAGACACATCTCAGAATTATACCTCAGTGTATTTGGAATATGGTAGCTTAATTGGTTGCATATCCCAAGTTGAACCATCTGTTAATGTCATCAATATCAAAGGCCCAAACACTCAGTGTGCAGTCACTACCCGTCGGACACAACTCAATATAGCTGGTCCATCTGTATCCACACAAGTCAGACCACCATTAGCATGACTACCTCCATCTCGAGCATCTCCATTAGAATCACCTTCACTAGGGCCACAGTATAACATCCTGGAACACCTTGGAAACACGTCGGCCCAGATCTCCATCCTGGATGTCTTACGAACAAGCCTACTTTATCAAGAGATCCTCGACAATACTCTATGTGAGTCATGTATCCCTTCCGACATAAACGCCACTGAGTTTCGCAACTTGGTTGGCCATCTTTCGGCCTCCTATGCCTTATCTTTCAAAACCACTGATATCCCAGCAGTTGAACCCGATCACATCCTCCCACTCCGCATAGCTATCATGGTTTTTGACTTTGCAGTTAAGTGTGTCATGATAGATAATGGATCAGCTCTCAATCTATGTACTCTAAAGTTCATCAAGCAGGCAGGATATACTGAGGCAGATATTATCAATGAGGTGATCACCATCAAGGCATATGACAATTTGGAGTGTACTACTGAAGGAACCATCTTGCTCCCTATCAGGGTCGGCCCAGTCACTCAGGAAACACTTTTTCATGTAGTTGATCTTAATCTTCCGTATAACATCCTCCTTGGTCATCCATGGATTCATGCCATGAAGGCCATTCCATCCACATATCATCAGTGTGTCAAATTTTTGCATAATGGCACTCAGATAACCATCCACGCAGATCCTAAACCCTTTGCTTATTGTAATGTGGTTGAAGCTTCATACACCAATCACTATCCTGGCATCGAAATTGGCACCACCATGGCCAGCTCCTCTAGCACCTGCCACGATCCAAACACCATTTTAGCCTCCACTCTCTCCACGGTTAAGATCAACTACCAAGGTTGTGGTGAGTATAGTCTCACAGATGCATTTGTTGTTGGCGCTCTACCACTTGACCCACATACTCAAGGATGCCCAATACATCAAGGACCTATACCAAAAACCACCTCTCGGCTTCACCAGTTGGGCCCTAATACTTTTGTCACCAAAGGTATCCTTGACGGAGCAGAGAATACACCAGACATCAACACATGGCTATACAAGGAGCCACCTCCTAAAAGTGAATCACTTCTTGATCACTTTAAACAGAAATATCCCTGGTCACATTGCTTGGCCACAGAGCAATGGGATTATCAAGGAAGTGGTTTAGGCTGCCAGGAATCAGGTATGAGACAACCTATAGAAGCACATCAAGGGCAGAAGACCAAAGGCTTGGGCTATGGACTCCCCACAACTAGGGGCACTACAATGGAAGGCCATGCCTTTGTGAACATCCAAAACACTCTCGTTGAGGTTGAAGACATCCTTGAGGAAGTTGAAAAGAAAGCTTACGATGATATTTTCCTTGATGAAATAATCCTCGGAGCCTATGTGCTCTGCCAATTATCCTTGAACCTCATAGACCTCCTCCTCGCTCACCCCGAACTCATAGATTGGTACCAACCGAGTGTCATTCATGTTGACGAGTTCTCTATCGAGTACGTGCTCCTTAAATTCACGGGGGCAGAAATGCCACATAAACGGCCACCTCCACCATCAGCGTATGTCTACAAGCTGGATCCAGTAGGTTACTTCGGGGAGGAGGAAATCTCTAGTCACAAAAATAAAGTTCCAAAAGAAACGAAAAAGCAAAAAGATAAAAGAAAAATATCCCATGGTGAAAACTCCTCTAGAGCGCCATTAGGTGACTCAAAAAATGAAACAAAAATAAAGGATGTATCCAATAGTGAAAACCTCTCAAAGGCACCTGAGGATGGAGATTTCATCCTCCCCCCACAAGAGCATCGACCTCCTATATCTTCAATTTTGACAGAAGAAACTCGGCCTCTAAATATCAGTTTGACAGAGATACCACATATCACATATATCACAACCTCTTTACCACTTAAACAAGTGAAACTTCTTCTTGAAGTCCTCTGTGAAAATATAGGCCACTTTGCATGGTCATATCAGGATATGCCAGGGTTGGACCCCAAACTAGTTGTACACCATCTGGCAGTAGATCCAGGGGCCAAGCCCGTCAAACAAAAACTTCAAAAAATGCACCCCAAGGTAGCATTATTAGTCAAAGCCAAGCTAGAGAAGCTATTGGAGGCCAAAATCATTCGCCCAATACATTATTCTAAATGGATTTCTAACATGGTACCTGTTACCAAGCCCTCTAGTGATATCAGGATTTGCACCAATTTCAAGGATCTTAATAAAGCCTGTCCAAAGGATGACTTTCCATTGCCCAATATCGACGTGATTGTGGATCTCAACGCAGGTCATGAACTCTTGTCACTATTGGATGGTTTCTCTGGATATAATCAGATTCGTATAGCAGAGGAAGATCAGCATAAAACAACATTTACTACACCTTGGGGCACATTCTGCTACAATATGATGCCATTTGGGTTAAAGAACGCTGGGGCAACCTATCAGCGCGCAATGACGGTCATCTTCCATGACCTAATACATAAGATACTGGAGGATTACGTAGATGATATTCTAGTCAAATCTCTCAATGCTCTGGATCACTTATCTCACCTCGAGGAAGTGTTTAATCGACTGGCAGAATATATCGTCTCATGCTAAATCCAAAGAAATGTGTTTTCGGTGTTACTTCAAGAAAGTTCCTGGGCTTCATTGTGTCATAGCGTGATATTGAGATCGACCCTAAGAAGGTCAAAGCCATTATGGATATGGCTCCTCCTAAGACACTCAGGCACCTTCATTCTTTGCAAGGAAAACTCCAATTAGTCTGACGCTTCATTTCTCAGCTTGCCGATAAGTGTCAGCCCTTCACTCACTTACTTAATAAAGATCAAAATTTCAAATGGGACCCAGCTTGCCAGCGCAATTTTGAGCTCATCAAGCAATAATTAGCTAATCCACCTATTTTGGTCCCCCCAATAGCAGGGCGCCCGCTCATCCTATACATCACAGCTACTCCCACAGCATTAAGTGCTCTTCTAGCACAGCTTGATGATGCAGGAAAGGAAAGAGCTATTTATTACATTAGCCGAACATTAGTGGGCTATGAGCTTAACTACACGCCAATGGAGAAGGCATGCTTAGCGGTGGTATTTGCCGCCCAGAAGCTGTGTCATTACATGTTGAGTCATACTGTGCAACTAATATCAAAGATTGATCCATTGAAATATATGCTCTCTCGCACAGTACTCACCGGACGTCTGGCAAAATGGGTTATGCTTCTTAGTGAGTTTGACATTCAATATATTGACAAAAAGGCCATCAAAGGCCAAGCTATTGGAGATCACTTGGCTGATGCACCCCTAATTGTAGATCACCCACTCATCATGGAATTCCCCAATGAACACCTCTGTTTGATAGAGACACCATCACTCTAGAAGCTATATTTTGATGGCTCTTATACCTCTCATGGCTCCAGCACGGGCATACTCTTGGTAACACCTCAAGGTGATTATATCCCTAAATCTTTCAAACTAAAATTTTGGTGTACCAATAACATTGCAGAGTATGAGGCCCTTGTGGCAAGACTCAAGATCGCCATTGAATGGAATATCACAGAGCTTCGGGTCTATGGTAACTCTCAGCTTATCATCAAACAAGCATTGAATGAATATCAGACCAAGGACAACAAGCTGCTACCTTACAAAAACCTATTTGATCAACTAAAGGAGCATTTCACTTAGATCCACTTCATACAGATACCCAGACGCCAAAATAAGGCAGCCGATGCTATCGCTACTATCGGTTCCCTCTTGGAAATACCACGTGAAGCTATGCAATATGAATTCTTGGTTGAGCAGTTGCATGAACCCGCATATGAGAATGAGGAATCAACACGGTTATGTATCTTGGTTGGTCCCCAATCTCCATGGTATCATGAAATTCACACTTACCTACTAAATGGTATCATATCTCCTCACCTCACATGAACCCAGCGCCAAAACCTTATTCGCAGAGCTTCTCGTTACACTATCATCGCCCAAACCCTATATCGTCATGGTTATCATGATACTCTCTCTCAATGTTTAGATCAAAATGAGGTTTCAATGGCTCTCAAAGAGGTATAGGCTAGACTTTGTGGTGCTCACACGAGCAGGATGGTGCTAGCAAAGCAGATTCTTTGGGCTGGATATTATTGGCCTACTCTAGAACAGGATGCATGTGAATTTGTGAAACGATGTTTACCTTGTCAACAACATGCTAATTTAATCTGGGCTCCAGCACAGGACTTGCCACCCATTGCACCACCATGGCCTTTTGCCTGCTGGGGATTTGATCTTGTTGGTCTTATTGTGCCACTTTCTTCAAAAGGGCACAAGTGGATAATCATCGCCATTGATTATTTCACTAAGTGGGTCGAAGTAGTTCCTCTTGTTACTGCCACAGGAGTACAGGTGTCCAAGTTTATATTGTATCATATTATATGCCGCTTTGGCATCCCAGCTACCATTTTCACAGACCACAGAGGTAATTTTGAAAATCTAAATATGGAAGGATTGTGCACTTCCCTTCGCATACATCACCGCTTTTCTAGCCCGTATTTCCCACAAGGTAATGGTCAAGCTGAGGCAACTAATAAAAACCTCCTCAAAATCCTCAAGAAAGTTATCAATGACTCTAGCCATGATTGGCATTTGCAAATTAATCCTGCCCTATGGGCATACCGCACTTCATTCCGTACAGCCACTAGTACAACTCCATACTCCTTGGTCTATGGTGCTGAAGCAGTCTTGCCTATTGAGGTTGAGCTCCCATCACTCCGCATTTCTCTCTGAGGACAGATATCTGATGAGGATTATAGAGTGGCTCGACTTACTCAACTTGATCTACTTGATGAAAGAAGGCAATAGGCCTACAGCCATCTCATGGTCTATCAAAGTCGCCTCAAGTGCAATTTCAACAAGAAAGTCCATCCACGTAGTTTTCAGGAAGGTGACATGGTCCTTAAAGAGAATATGAAGGTTCAAGCCGACAGAGAAAAGAAGGGCAAGTTTGAGCCCACCTGGATTGGTCCTTATGTGGTCATGACATCCTTCGGCTCAGAAGCCTACTAGTTATCTACCTTTGAAGGTGAAGTCCTAAATGATCCTACCAACATTATTCACCTCAAGAAATTCTACACCTAAGGATAAAATTTTCAAATCAAGGAAAGAAAAAAAGGCATAAAATCAAGCGTCCAATGGTGAAAACTTGGCAATTCAAGCGCCTTGGATAGGTCCCTGGTGAAAACCTAGCAAATAGGCACCGGGTGTACTACAGCTCTTCCATTATCTATTATCGACACACACCCCTTTACCGCCCCTCCATATTCTACCACTCATCCCACCTATTTTTCTAAGGTGTTCCCTATCATTATTCGCCATACTTTGCAAACATCATCCTCTAGCACTTCACACTATGTAACATCCCATCTCATTTATAGCATCCCGTGTACCATACTTGATGTACCCTACCATTGTACTCTCCTAGATCTACCCTATCACATACTTTTTATCCTTACCATATGTAGCATATACTACCCATGTAAACATGTGTCTCATACCCCCTACACTAACCTGTGTCCCCCATATACCATACCTATGTGAATACAGCAGTATTCGAACCCCTGTTACATAAATCGCGCTTTACATAAACCCACCTCAACAAAACCATGTATTATGACAAATGCTATCTCCTCATCCTAAGCTTTCCCCTGTCATGCGTATACCTACTATGCTTTGCTATCCAGTCTCAAGTTCCCATGTCCTTAACTAGTTTCACTTGTACATACTATCCAGGTCTTGTTCGCAACCCGTTAGTAGCTCGTCAGTTGATCTCTTTGGCAAACGTTTCCTCTTTCACTTTGCGGAGTCTTTTTGTTTCTCCTTTTGGTTGATTGTTTCCACGTACCTTTTGTTGTTTCCTCCTCAAGATCACCATGATCATTTCATATCATGGTGTGTTTTGACTGGAGCACCTAAGGAGGTTGGTTTTGATCACAGTCTTTTGCTGATTGAGAGTCAGTTGATATTATCCTTGCATATTTCAAACATGTTTTCGTCTTTCGATAAAACATGATGCACTTGGGTAATCTCGTTTGTTTGTGGATCATCCATCATCATTCCAACACTGATCTCTCTGAGACTCACGTGTGATGCTGGGGCAATCCTTGCGTGCTTGTTTGAGTTAGTTCTATAGAATTTTGGGGAAAAGGCCTTGACATTCTTAGTAACCTTGGAAAATCCCTAACAAATCCTATATCAAATTAAGTGTTTACACTACATAGTGGTACTTCCTCACAAAGTACCCTACGCTCAAAGTTTCCCCTACATCTCATTTTTTTTAGAATCCCTGGTATCCTCCTCCTTGTCATCACCCCTCTCCCTTGAACTATCACTTTTTACATCCTCAGAATCATTTAATTCAAAGCCTCGTGCATGCAATCTTATCTCATGATATGATCCCTATCATAAATTACTATCCTAGCTCTCAAAATCTCTGCTATCCTCCTGGCTGCGAGTTTGTTGGTTACTCTTTTTCCAACATTATTCTCCTTAGAGTCAATATCTCCTATGATCACTTTCCATATCATAGAATGCTATCATAAGTCCAAACATTGGTTATCTTATTCCACCATCATTGTTTGTCTTGCATCTCTTAACAATCTCGTATGTTATCTTATCATCACTTGTATCACGACATATCATTATGCTTGATCTTTTTATGCTATTCTCGCATGATTATCATAAATCATAGATGTACCTTTTAGGTCTGTGTTCTTTAGCGTATCATAAATTCACTGTTAGGGTTCATTTTAGCATAGTTATTCATCATTAGATTATGGTTCATTTTAGCATAATCATTCATCATTAGATTTTGCTTCATTTTTTAGCATTATCATCCTTTCTCATCAGGTTAGGTTTCATTTTAGCATTAACGAGTTGTCCTTCATTTTGTGTATTTTCATTTTATTTTATCAATTTATTTGTTTTAATCTTTGATCCCTTTTTAGTTTGTGTTAAACATATCCTCAGTGTCATAACATTATTTTCATTTTCCGTATCATAAATCTGTTGTTTATCCTTTAGTTGGTGATTCATTTTACATTTATAGTTTGTATTTATCATCATACAGCATCATATCAAATACTTTCCAAAGCAATCAATTTTTCGGGATCACATCACATCTATCATAGAACAACATCACATCATTAGCATCATATCAAAAACCTATCATACTATAGGAAATCTCATCATCATCACATCTACAACATCATAAAGAAAATCATGACATCAAGGATCACATCACATCTGTGATATCATAGATTAAAAACACATCATATCTACACTATCATAGCTAAAGTCACATCACAATCAATCCTGTACACAATTGTCATTAAAGATTACATCCTGCATCACAAACTATCAGCATAATCGTAAGCAACCTAGCATTTATCATCCTGCATCACCAATCGTCAACAATATCCGCAAAACATCACTATCTATCCAGCATGTATCAAAACACTATACTAGTCCATAACACATATAACATCAGAATCATCATATATCAATGAAAGAATGAAAGAATAACAGTCCATCAGTGTACAAATGTCCATATCATACAAATAGGTCTGGGCCCGCGCACAAAACTCTCCATGTATCTCAAAAATGGCCGCTCTGCACAAAAAGCTCGTCATATAACAAAAGTCTAGCCTATCATTGGTCACTGCTCTCCCTCCCCCCTACCTCTGGCACTGGTGGTGGTGGCCTCATCAATCCCCCTCCTATCCCGGAGCTCTCTGCCTCATCCCTCCCCATCCTTGTGTCTTGCCTCTGGCTCTAACCTATCCTGTGACTATGCCTGTGTGCTGAGACCCGCCTATCCTCTGTGAGCCCCCAATGCCCCATCCATTGTCCCCTCCACCCTGCATCCCTATATGTGTCCCTGTTGTACCTGATCGAGTTGATCACTTGTAATGCTCAATTTGGGATGCTGGCATCGCTGCATGATACCTACCTCGATAAAATCTAGCCCTCTCCCTCAGATCCTCCACCTCGGCCCGCAGTCTCCTCAGCTCATCTAAGCAGCCTCCCACTATTGCCTACGCTCTCAACATCGCCACCTCCATCACCAATGCATCCAACCTCCCCTGTGTTGCCTCCCTCTCCCGGCTCACCACCTCTAGCCTACTCTCCGTCCACCCCAACTCCATCTGTAGTCTGCCCACCTCAAGCCCTGCCCTATCTGCTTGCCCCTGTGCTACATCCCGCTCCTATCTGAACTAATCTTGCTCTATCCAAAGCTGATCTCTCTCCTGCTAGGTATCCCAGAGCAACTGGCTCATCACTGCGTGTGCCTGCTCTAGCGAGGTATACCGACCTGCCAACCCGTCATCTCCTCCCCTGACAGACGATCCTCCTGCCTCTCCCCCTGCTACCCTCTGTCGCCCCTGTGCCTCCTCTCCTCCTCTCTCTAGCTGCGCTCCCCTCTCCTATGCTCTCCTCTCTAGCTCAGCTCTCCTCTCCTCCCCCACCACCCTCCTCCTCTAATGGGTAGGCTCCTCCTCCTGTGCAACCACTGTTGCACGCTACCGCAACCCCCTTGCCACAAACTGCCCCTGTCGGGCTGCTTGGGCTAGCTCCCTTGCCACCGTCGCTGCCCTTGTGCCCTATGCTCTCCCCATTGGTCTAGGCCTCACAAAAGTCTCTTGGTACTCCTGTGTGGAGCCCGTATCCAAACCAATCCCACTGTTGTGGCTCCAACTCTCGCCATGCCCTCAGCAAACCATCCCTTCGCAATGATGGCCCGTACATCGATACTCGCTCACGTGTAACCTGCTGATACTAGTGTGGATCTCCTACTGCCACCTGCTGCCAACCAAACTACCACAGTGCCCTATTCGGCCTGTACTGCTCTGCAATATGCTCCCATCTCCCGAACACAAAGCATGGAGAAATGGTGTAGGGGAGATGCTCTCCCTCCTCTGCCCACGGTCCTAGGCCCATGCATGGCCTCCATACCACTGCCACTATCTCATCAATGGCCACCCTCCAGTAATCTACTGAGTCTATATGATGGTATGTCAGGGGCTTGGCCCAACTATATGCCACTGGCTCCTCTAGCTGCCTATCCCTGCGTCCTAATGGCCTGAGCACTGCAATATGCTCCCATGCCCATACCTGTAGCAATGTCAGGAACCCAATGCTCCTCCCCTGTCGGTTGTCGCCCTAGTACACTATCTGGTGAAGGTCTCGGTATAGCTCCGCCAACATCAGAGAACCCCACGCCGCTAGGTGCCCCGCATCCACTATCTGCATCACCACTAGAATTAGTGCCAGTGTAACCCCTGTACCCCCTGTATCTGGTGCAATGTACCCCAAAACCAACCCTAGCACATAAAAGTAAATCCTCCTCTCCGCCGCCACCCGATCTAAATGCTCATCCAATGCAAACTGCCCTCGCCAGATCTTGTACTCCACTCCCAGCCCCATTAGTCTCTGCACAACCGCCTCTGCTGTCATCTCTCTAGTCACCATGACTGGTGTCCCTCGCATTGGCAGTCTAAATATCTGGTATACATCCTCCAGCGTCACCGTCATCTCCCCTGTCGACAGGTGAAATGTCGTTGTCTCACTGTGCCATCTCTCACACAGCATTGTAACCATCGTCATATAAGTGCGAGTATGGGGCAACCTCGCCAGGTGGCCTAACCCGATTGCCTCGAACCGCACCCAGTCAATCAGTGTCAGCATCTTTCCCGCGCGCAACATTGCTACTCGCCGCTCCCGTGATACAAGTGCATCTAGCGACCACTGCACACAACCAAAACCAATCCAACCGTCAGTTTTCTATCTCCTTGCCTATTCTACACCCTCCCTTCCCTCAACCCCAACTGTTTCTACCTTTATTTTGTAAAACTTGCCTTCCTGCAGACACAGCGTTCCCGCGAGGCCCATCCTCCCGCGTTCTCATAGAACTATATTCTTGCGGGATCGAGACGATGACTCTGCTCTAAATCCCTAGACCTCTCCCCCAATCCTGCTAGCATGTTCCCGCGATCTCTCTATCTGGCGATCCCGCCGACCCTTGATCCAACGGGATCGCGTTCCTACACTATCCCCTTTTTAACCCCTTTCCCATTGTGCAGCGACCTTAACCCGTGGGGACACGTTCCCACCACCTGAATCGCATTTCCCGTAGCGGGGATGTGATCCCGCTGACTATATCCCGTTCTCGCATGATATCCCATCTCGGGATCACTTTCCTGCAACATGACTATTTAACTCCTTGCAACCTCCCACCCGACACCATGTTTCACGGGATCGCGATCTCGCTAATCCCACTCACATTCTTGTCGGACCCGTGCCTGTAGGATTGCGTTTTCGCTTTCGTAGGAATGAAATAAACTCTAAACAAAGCAAAAACACAAAGAGGTTTTAGACCTTACTGATCGATCAGGCGTCCCTTGTACTCGTACTCGTCACACTATGTACACTTTGTGCTCTGGTCGCCCAATATCCGCCATCGTAATCTCTACTGCAAAGCTCCTAATCAAAAATATCTCCTCCTCAATCTGACTGCAAATGACCCCTTCTAGCCCCCTCGTCACCCTTTATAGCCCACCCCAGTGCCCTACCTACCCCTCTTGGTCATCCCACCCTTCCCCACGACTTTTTACACTTATCCAAACTCTTGATTACACTATTTTGTTGCCTCCTTTAGCTCGATCTTCTATACCCAAAGTGTTATCCCTCAGCTTCGGTACTCTCTGATGGATCTTTATTGGATATAGCTTTCCTCCTGTCTGATCTTGGTCTGTTAGTACCTCATCCTCCACATCTTGTTGGCAAATGGTTCTCTTTTAAATTTTTGCTTTATCTTGCTTTGGAATCTACCCTTTTGGGACTTGACATCTCATTTCCAAGCAATCTCCTTGTTCCCTCTTCACGGTTGCCACGATCTTCCATATCATGGTATGCTGTGACTGGGGCAATCTGAGCGCAAGGTGTTCATCCTATCTTTTGTTTGTTTTTTTTGCTTGTGGGTTACCTAGTATCGCTTCCACGCTACTTCCTCTAGGATTCATGTGTGATGCTGGGGCAATCCTTGCATGTTTGTTTTGCATTCGTTCGTCAGTCCTCTGGACCATTTGTGACATGGCCCTACTATTTTTGGTAACCTTGGCCATTCACCAACATTCCTATATTAAATCTAATGCTTAACTCTATGGTGGTACTTCTCTTTGAAGTATCCCCCTGCTCAACCCGCTTCAATGGATCCCCTTCATCTCCATTATCCCCCATCAATATCTAGCATCTGTCTCTCCTACCCTAGCTTATGCATCACTATCTCTTTGAATCAATCATCACTCTTCGCTTTAGGGATCCACAATCTTAGTCTTAGGGATCCACCACTCCACTCAATCCACCAAGCCGCATCTTTCGAGATCCACAATCCTAGTCTTAAGGATCTTCAAAACCCCTCTTCTACCAATCTGACTCTTTGAAATCCTGTTGCATCAGCTTTGTTATCCCCTTATCAATCTCCCTATCCTCGATTCCTTTTTATAGCGCTCCGCTCCTTCATCCCCACCCCCCAATCCTGGAAATTCTTAAGCTTGCTTCCTCTTGTACATCTAACAACCTATTATCATTCTCCCATAGTGAGATTTTGCGCTAATTCAGCCCCTTCTCTTTGCCAATCTATGTCTTTTCTCGTCTCGTCTTCTTTTACTTTTCACAAAGCCGCCGAGCCTCGTCTTCTCTCCCTGCCACCTTCTTGAGGGAGCATCTCTAAGTCTAGTCTCTCCTCTTCTTATCTAAGACTGGGGAAACCTTGTTGCCAAAACATCTTCCTTGTGTCATCTCCATTCGAGCTTCTTTGAAATAGTGTTGTCTCAACACTATGTCAAAGAGGGGCAAAATGTAGACACCTTAATTTGATTACACCACTTTGGTAATCCTATTTAGCTATCTCTAAAGGCATCATTAATTAAAATCTTATTTAATTAATCTTTTGCCATCCCCTAGCTGATTAATTTAATTAATCATCTATAGTCCTAATTGATAAATCAAATAAATTTTCATTTATCAATTAAATCCTATTCTCCCATCTAATCCCAAAACTCCCATTTCATTAAATAAATATATCTATCCCTCAAATCTAATAACCCCTAACCTATCCCTAATCCTCCATTTAGCCTAATCCACCCCATCCACCCATACTAACCAAGCTTAGCTACTAACTCACCCACCCTCATTAAATGCCATTCACTTGCATATCTCTAACATCCTTAATCTAATCCTAAACCCAAGCCTAATTCCCCCCCTAAACTTGTCACATTCTCTAAACAAGTTTAAGACTTTCCTAAACCAAACCAAAGTCTCCCCTCAAAATATCTCAACCATAAATCTTGATGAAGCCCACAAAGCCATAAATGACCCTTACACATCTCTTACACCTCTCCCATCCTCACTCATGACTCTTCCATACTCAACCACATTCACCCTCCTTGTGACAAGTGTCACCTCCCTATTGGTGCTAAACTAGCACAATCCATGTGCTCCTTTTTAAGTACATCTTAGCCCTCCCTCATCATCTTGCCATCCTTACATCTTGGCCCTCCATTCCTTCAACCCTTGGCCTATAAATTGAACCTCCTTCCTTCACAAAATCATCCACCTTCCATGCAAAGTTATAATGCTATTTTGAGAGCTCACAAACTACCAAAATACTATTATAATGGCAAAATCACTTCATGATTCCATTGTTGAAACCTTGTTTCACTCACTCCACCCATCCATTTGAAGTTTGAAGCATAACTGGTGAGCATACATTCCTACAATCAAAGGCAAATCCATTGCATCATTGTGTTATACCATTTGGAGCTTACCATTCTTGGTTTGCCTTCTTTTTGGTGATAACAAATCGGTCCTATCATAAGTGTTTACTTGTTTTTAGTATTGAAAATGCTTTTTATACATTAGTGTTCATGTTACTCTACTAAAATAGGTGATACACTCCCAAGCCATTTTAACACAATCCATGAAGTAAAGTCATAATACCATTTTAAGAAGCCATTTTACATCAAAACCACACACTCACACCCAAATTCCAACTCCATTTGAAGCCCTTTTTGAAGCATAAGCTTGAGCATACATCCTATCTATTTAGACAAAGCCACTCAACAAGAGAGCTTCTCATTGAGAGAGCCCATTAATGGCTCATATTCTCAATTGAGAGCTCATCTTAGTCTATCTTGAAGTTTATGAATTTTGTTTAGTTTGTAGAAGCTTTATTTAAATTTGGTTTCTATTAGCATACTAACATTGCTCATATACATTTTGGCACACCTGGTGGGACCCCGCATGGGTCATTTTCATTAACTTTTTTAGTCAAATTTTGTATGTCATTTGCTAATTTTGGCTAATTTTGCTTGTTTTTGTGATTGGTAGGATTGTATAAATTGGTTTTGTAGGTCCACATGAGCATGAAGAAGACAAAGGAACTCATAGTGTTTGTAGATTTTTCAAGCTTATAGGTGGACAAAGCACTTGGAATTCTTCTTCCTCTTCTTGTCTATATTCTTCTTATTCCATCTACTTCTTCTTCTTCTTCTTGTGGGAGATCTTGGCCTTTTTTTTTTTAAGGAAGCAAAATCATACACACTTCTTTTTAGTGCTTAAAATGAACCCCCAAATCATACTTAAATCCATTAAAAACTAAAAATTTGCAAAAATAAAAATAAAAATCTTTTAACAAGTGAAACTAAACCAATCCAATCATTTGCATCCTTGCAACATCAAGGTTTTAGATGCATCATGCAAATTTAGGAACACTCCATTTTTTGGGAATTTAAAAAAAACTTCAAGTTTCCATTTCAAAAGGTTCAAAATCAACACTAAGTGCACACTAAAATCTAAATCAAACTCAAAGCATCAATCAAGGATAAAATGAACCTCATTTGCAAATATTTTAAAGTTCTTTTAAAAATCTCATGAAAACTAAGAGTCCTAAATGGTTACCAAAATTGTCCTAAAAGCTTTGTTATTTGTTTCAAACAAATGTCTTGTTGCAAAATCTTGAATGTTTCTTAGGTTTTTCATGCATCAAAACAATCTATGAATATCATTTTTGGGCTGAAAACATGCAAACTAGAACACAAAATCTTGAATGAAAACCAAAGTCCAAAGAGTCGTTTTCACTTTTGAGTCCAAAACAATCTTGAATGATCTAAGGTTAAAACAAAGCACTTCAAAGTTCTTAAAACAACACGCAAAATCTCAATCTTGAATGCTCAAAAGGAAAAACTTGAATGTTTAATCACTTGTCTTTGAATGCATGTTGCTAAAATCACTCTTGAGTGCCATGGATTAAAATCAAGTTTTTTTTTTTATGAATGCATGATTAAAACAAAAAATCCAATCTTGAATGCCATAGATCAAATAATCATCTTTTGGGGCATAAAAAGAATCTACATTTTAGAAACTTTCTGAGTTATAAAAACAAATAAAGACACTTTGAGTGAATTTGTTGTTGGACTCACCCTCTTTAATCACCCATCATTCTAACCATTGGTTGCAATATCAGCGCCATATATGGGGATGGGTCTACCTAAGAAGGTGTTAAGTGCTCCACAAAAATCAAATTCCACTCACTTGAGTTTTTATTGGTTTTTCTAAGATAGAAAATTTCTTGAATGCACATTAGTCTCGCTAACACTTCATTTGGGCATAAAAATTGAACAAATTTTGATGTGGAGGGCCTCCGAGTGTGCGCTTGAAACCGAGTTTTACACATCTATATTTTGGGCTTAAAAAAAACTCACACTCAATCTTGAATGCCTTAAAGCAAAATCAATCGATACTTGACGTGGAGGGCCTCCGGGTGCGCGAGTTTACTTTTGTTGACCCTAAATCTTCTTGGTGTATTCATTCTTCGATCGATTTTACTTTTGTTAATGCTTCAAGTTGGAATTGAACATTTGCATCCTAAACATGTGTGTTTGCAAGTTCTAGATCAAAAAAACTTAAGCGTCAGTTGGAAAAGAATTCTATCTTTTAGCCCAAGATCATCTAAGTCTTCTCTCCCCTTGTCGTCTTTCGAGGCCATCTTGGGTGCACAAGATTAGGATCCAAAATCTTGTTTAAATTTTAGGAGGCCTACTTGGGGATTTCATCACCCCTTGGGGTGACCTCAACTCCAGTGTTTCGATAGAGTATAAAGATCGAAAGGTGAATCCAAAGACACCTCTCTTGGGATCAAGATTTTGTCACTCGGGCTAAGCCTCAAGGAACTTTATACCCTTGAGAAGTGAAAGAGGAGAAGTGGGTTACCACTCCTCTTGGTTGTGTGACATCTTTTTATTTTCATCTATGGATTTGGGCCTTACATACCTTGGGTATATCGAGGACTCCCTAGCTAAACCAACTGTCAACCTTGTAGACAACCATCTAGGGTGTTAATGTGTTTGAAGTGACTGATCGAAACATTTGTAAAACATACACACTCCTTGGCACAAGTATCACATTTTGAGAATCAAAAAATTCTATCTGGTTGTTCCTATCTATTGCTTGATTTTTTACTTGTTGAATGAATATTTGCCAAACTTGGTCAATCCTAGCTTAGGGCATACTTAGCGTAGTCACTGCCTGTTCCAGAAGTTGAACGAGTTGAAGAAAAACAACCAAAATCTCTCTAAGCCAAGTAGATTCAGGAATTTATGTTAGAACAACCCAAACCCAAATAGAAGTTTCACAAAGCCAAACTCAAGCCATCTCAGGCATACCAAGAAATTTTAGCTAAGAAAAAGGAAGTAACACCAAGCCCTCGAATTGCCAAACTCCACAAAGCAAAAGACAAAGCTGTCGACAAAGCCCTTCAAGATGCCTAGTTAGATCGCACTATCAAATTTAGCAAGCATCCAGGAGTTAACCCTGCTTATGCCTTACCAACTAGGCATGATTTCTATGATTAGGCCCCCTTGTTCCTCCACATCTTCTTGCATAAGCTCCACTTTAGAGTCATCCTTATAGGTAAGCCAACCACCCTTAGTCATCCCCTTAAGAATTTTAGCTCACCCATCTCATTTAGATCTTTGCCTTAGAACCAAACCAATCCCCTCAAATCTAGCTAGCATCCCAAAAGCCTAAACTTCACATCCAAGCCTTCAAAATTATTGTCACCTTGCCAAAGTTTGCCATTCCTACCATCTTGCAAATCCACCAGCCTCACCGAGGTTATCCCTCTGACAGAGCTTTGTCTAGGGTAATCTAGCTTTGTCACTTGTTATCCCTCATCACCTTGAGCCAAAGGTTGGGATCCATAAGTGGTCAATCTCGTGTTCTTCCTAAAGGATCATTAGTCTATCCTTAAGTTGAACATAATCACCACCAAGCTTGCACATAGGAAAGTAGACCTTTCATGCTTTGGCAACATATCTTTGAAGATTAGAATCCCCAACCCAATCCTCCTTAGGTTTGTCACATAGCTTTGCCTCAACCCAAGAAATCATTTGCATAGAAAAGCCTTCCCCCTTGGCATCCATTAGCATTGTTGCATCTCATCCCTAGGAACATTTTCATGCCACCTGTCACTCGCTTAGCCAAAAAGAAGAAAGAAACAATGGAACCCTATCATTTGGATCAAATAGCATCACTCCCCTTGAGCACTCAACCATCCTTCAGCCCATAGAACACTATACCATCACCTACTGACATTGAAGCTTTCATGAACCAACTAGAAAATGTAGTATTGGTGAACGCCATTATAGACAAGAACAAAGAAATAATCATGGCTAACTTTCGAAGGGACAATATAGGAGCCTTCAACTTTGGAAGACCTCCTCCCTTATTAGATCCATCTCACCCATTGTTTGGACAACTACCACTCCCAATAGGCTCTTATGGTTCAGATTATCCTTAGTATGTGCCAAAAGAAGAGCCTCGAGCTAATCCTTATGATCCAACAGACCCAAACATACCAGCCTCCACTCAAGTTGAAATCTCCCTTCCGCAAGCCAATCCAGCCACCACCACTCCACCATTGGTCCATACCACTCCATCCCAAACCCCCTTCACCCAAAACACCTCATCATTCACTCCCTTCACTATTGTTGTTGCTGCTCTCCAACCCAGCCTTCCAAATCCACCCATCTCCCAAATCAATGCTAGCATCTTTGGCCAACCTCAGCAATATAAAACCAAGATGCCACCCATGGGGCTAAGTAATCAACCTTTCATCACCCCCAACTTTTTTACCTCAGCTCAGAACACAATTCCATCATTTCCACTAGGTCCTTGGAGGTCAGTGCCATCAGCCACAAATCCACAAGCTACTGCCCTCACTCCACAAAGCTATCAAACCCCACAAGCTACTACCAATGTTCTGCCAAGCTCTCAAGTGACCCAAGCTCCTGCCACCACTCTACCAAGCTTTCAAATCCAGCCACCAAGCTATCAAACCCCATCAGTTTTATTCCCAAGCTTTCAATTCCCACCACCTCCACCACCAACTAATCGTTTACCTCCTATTACTAACTATTTTTCTGTGCCACTTCTAGGAGGAAATCCACCACCACTAACCACCAATTACTTGGCCTCCTTTGCCATGATACCCTCCCAAATGGGGGCACAACCCACATATATTGGTCAAACTCCTCAAATCCCAAGTCAAGTTCCACAAGCTCCCCGATCCTTTCTCCAAGCTTCACAACCATCTTATACCTTACCTCCATAAAGCAATCCATTTATCCCACAGCCAGCCTACGTCCCTCAATCCCTATCACAAATCCCATATCAGCAACAAGCCTCGCAACACATGCAGCAATATGTGCCTCCTCCACCTCAGCAACCCATCATCCACCATTCAGTTGCCCAAGCCATGTACAATCCCTACCAGCCCATACCTTAAAGCCATCCATGTTCCATTGCCCCATCTAGCACATACCTACCTTAGGGCACTCTTACATTGGGTGCACCGCAGCCATCACCCATTAATTTAGAATGGGAAGCCATGAAGACAGCTTTGAAGAACATTCAGGAGGGAAATGATCCAAAAACCTTCAAGTTTGAAAATGTGTGTCCTTACCCATTTGACAGAGCCATTACCATGACACCATTTCAAAAACACTTTGAGATACCCAAGTTTGACAAATTCAGAGGAAAAGGAGACCCTATCACACATATCAAAGAATTTTATATGCACTACCAAGAAGTGGCATACGGTGACGTCTTCCTCTTGCATCTCTTTCCCAAAAGCTTGGCCAGACCAGCTCTTGAATGGTTTTATAGAATCCCATATGGCACAATTAAAAACTTTGCTAAATTGTCTGAGGCATTTGTAGCCCAATATGCCCATCTTGTTGAAACAGAGCTCTCAGTAGTGGATCTTGTCCACACTAAGAAAAAAGGTGGAGAAAGCCTTCCCAAATATCTACAAAGATGGCAAACCCTTACCACCCGCATATCTTGCACCTTGCCAGAATGCCATTTGGTGAAAATGTTTATTGATAATGCCCATCCTAGCTTGGCTCACCACATAACCATGAACTGTTTGCAGACCTACAAAGATATCAAAGAAAAAGGAATGATCCTTGAGCAAGGACTCATTAAAGATGGTCTGGTAAAGATTTACAAAGAAGCCAACCAAAATCAAACACATTCAAATGACAAGTCTAGGTATTGGAACAAAAACAAGCACATTGCAACAGATGGGGTTACCAATACGAGACATGTGAATATTGTTGGTCCTTTCCAAAACTAGTCCAACCCACCTTATCAACCAAACAATCAACAAGCTATCAACTACCAACAACAGAATAACCAAAGCTATCAAAACCACAATCCAAGACCCAACTTTCAAGGGTCTAGCAATCAAGCTAATGCCATCAATGTAGCTACAAGGCAAAAGCCCAGATTCCAACCTGCACCTAGAAATTATACACCCCTTGGTGAGCCATTGGATGTCATTTTTGAGAAATTGACTAAGGAAAACCTCATCAAATTTCCTCCTACCCAGCAAATTGACCCAGGGAAATCCAAAGCTGCATGGTACAAAGACAATGAGTACTGCAAATTTTATAGGGTAAAAGGTCACACCACCCTCAGATGCATGAAATTGAAAGATTATGTGCAGGACCTCATTGATCGGAAAGAAATCACCGTTGGTGCCCAAACCTCTCCCAATGCAGGCTTACAAATCTATCAAAATGCTTTTCCCCCTCACAACAACCAAAATCTTGGAAAAGCACCTATCCAAACCAACAACAACAACACCAACAACCGCTAGCCAAACCAATAGCATGGGAAGAAAAATGACCACACTTCATCCTATATAGATTATGGTAGCCTCATAGGTTGTATATCCGAGAAAGAGCCTTCTGTCAATGTTATCAATATCCAAGGACCAAACAATGAGTGTGCAGTCACCACTCGAAGAGTGTGATTTAACATCACAGGCCCACCAGTTTCATCAACACCATCAGCTCCATCAAAAAGCTAGTACAATATCTTGGAACACCTTGAGAACATGCCAGCCCAAATCTCCATTTTAGACCTTCTCCGCACTAGTCCTGTGTACAAAAACATCCTTGACAGTGCTGTCATAGAATCCTGTGTCCCTTCATATATCAACGCTACTGATTTTTGTAATCTTGTTGGACACCTATCCTCCTCATGTGCCCTATCATTCAAAACCATTGACATACCTGTGGTCGAGCCAGATCACACCCTTCCGCTCCACATAGCCATTATGGTATCCAATTTTGCCGTAAAAAGAGTAATGATAGATAATGGATTAGCCTTGAATATTTGCACCCTAAAATTCATAAAACAAGCTGGGTATACTAAGGCAGATATCATCAGTGAGGTTATCACCATCAAAGCTTATGACAACTTGGAAAGAACCACAAAAGGAACTATTTTGCTGCCAATCAAGGTTGGGCCAGTCATCTAAGAAACACTTTGCCATGTTATTGATCTAAACCTACCATTCAACATCCTCCTTAGTCACCCATGGATTCATGCCATGAAAGTCGTTCCATCCACTTACCATCAGTGCGTCAAATTTTTGCATCAAGGCACTAAGGTAACCATCCATGCCAATCCAGAACCCTTTGCTTACTGCAATGCGGTTGAAGCTTCATATGCAAACCATTGCCCTAGAATTGATATCGACACAGCCATCGCTAGTTCATCTCACACTTGTAATGACCTAGAAACCATCCTTGCCTCCACCTTATCTACCGTGAAGATCAATAACAAAGGTTGTGGAGAGTATAGTCTGTTAGATGCATTTGCTGTTGGGGCACTCCCACTTGATCCACACGCCCATGGACAACCAACATATCACAAAGCTAAGGAGATTCCATCTCCTCGATACAAATAGTTTGGCCCAACAACCTTTGTATCCTCAAAAATCCCTCTTCATGAGGAGCTCACTCCAGATATCAACAATTGGTTACATAAGGATGCACCTCCAAGAAATCAAGCACACGTTGATCACTTCAGCCAGAAGTATCCCTAAGAACATAAGCTCATTACTGACAAATGGAACTATCAAGGTGGTGGTCTAGGACTAGAAGAAAGAGGCATGTAGTGCCCCATCGATGCACACAAGTGGGAATCAAAGTCAGGTCTTGGCTTTGGCATACCCATAACTGGGGGCACCAATGAGAATGGTCACACTTTTTCAAACATTCACTGCGACCTTGTCGAAATCGAAGACATTCCTGAGGAAGTTGAAAAGAGAGCCTACGACGATATCGCAGAGCAAATCTTCCTCAAAGACTCTATTCTCCAAGAACTATCCATCCATTTCATTGACCTACCACTCGCCTATCCACAACTCATAGATTGGGACCAACCAAGCATCATAAACATTGATGAGTTCACATCACAGGAAGCGCTTCTGAGATTCATGGGAGCCGAAACTCCTCACAAGAAAACAAAGCCAGATTCTACCTATATCTATAAGCTAGATCCCAAGGGGTATTTTGGAGAAAATCCCCAACCTAGTTCTGATACACCCAAAACTGGAACTAAGGAGAATTCGGGACTAGCTAAGGCAACGAAGAGAACTCCTCAGTAAGAAAATCCAGAGTCACAAGAAGAACATGAGGATTTAGCATTGCCTCCTCAAGATAATTGACCAGAGGTGTCTTCTATTCTAATTGAGGATACTAGAGAAGTCAACATCAGTTCTTCAAAGTTCCCCAAACTTGTTCACATTGTTGCATCCCTATCACAAGACCAAGTTGACCTCCTCTTTGAGATCTTAAGAGAGAACATTGGCTGATTTGCATGGTCATATCAGGACATGCCAGGACTGGATCCAAAGCTTGTAGTTCATCATCTTGCAGTTGATCCAAAGATCAAGCCCGTTAGACAAAAGCTTAGAAAAATGCACCCCAAGGTGGCATTACTAGTCAAAGCTGAATTAGAAAGAATATTAGTTGCTAAGGTTATTCGGCCTATCGACTACTCAGAGTGGATCTCCAACATGGTCCCCGTCACTAAGCCTTCCGGTGACATAGAATCTGCACTGACTTCAGAGATCTTAACAAAGCTTGTCCAAAAGATGATTTTCCCTTGCCCAACATAGATATGATTGTAGATCTTATAGCTGGACATGAAATTTTGTCCCTCATGGATGGATTTTCTGGGTATAATCAAATCAATATTGCAAAAGAGAATCAACATAAGACAGCATTCACTACCCCTTGGGGAACCTTTTGCTACAACATGATGCCTTTTGGCCTAAAGAATGCTGGGGAGCTACCTATCAAAGAGCTATGACAGCCATTTTTCATGATCTTATCCATAGCATTTTGGAAGATTATGTGGATGATATCTTGGTTAAATCTCACACCTTCATGGATCATCTTGCTAACCTGGAGAAAGTCTTTGATAGGTTAGCCAAATATCATCTCATGCTGAATTCCAAGAAGTGTGTCTTTGGGGTCACATATGGCAAGCTTCTAGGCTTTATAGTTTCTAAACGAGGTATAGAGATCGACCCCAAGAAGGTCACGGCTATCTTAGACATGCCTCCTCCCCAGACACTATGACAGCTTCGCACTCTTCAAGGAAAGCTTCAATCCATCTGGCGCTTCATCTCCCAGCTTGCAGATAAGTGTACGCCATTTGCACATTTACTGAAGAAGGATGAAAACTTCAAGTGGGATCCTTTATGTCAATGCAGCTTTGATCATCTCAAGCAGTATCTCACCAATCCCCCTATCTTAGTTCCACCAGTTCCTGGTCGTCCCTTGATCTTGTACATATCAGCAATGCCTACTATTTGAGGGGCACTTCTAGCACAGCTTGATGGCTACGGCAGAGAAAGAGCCATCTACTACATCAGTATAACCCTAGTTGGTTATGAACTCAATTATACTCCTATGGAAAAAGCTTGTTTGGCAGTTGTTTTCTCAACTCAAAAGCTTCGCCACTACATGCTAAGTCATACCATCCAACTAGTCTCCAAGATCGACCCTCTCAAGTATATGCTCTCTAGAACAACACTTACAGGCCATTTGGCCAAATGGGTTATGCTCCTTAGCGAATTTGACATCCAGTATGTGAACAGAAAGGCAATCAAATGGCAAGCTATAGCAGATCACCTAGTTGATGCGTCCCTAGTAGATACATATCCTTTGATCACAGAATTTCCAGATGAGCATATTTGTCTAATTGAAGAACAACCCCCATGGAAACTTTATTTTGATGGCTCATATACATCTCATGGATCAGGGGTAGGAATATTGTTGGTCACACCTCAAGGAGATTTCATTCCAAAAGCCTTCAAGCTACAATTCCCTAGCACCAACAATATAGCTGAATATGAGGCTCTCGTAGTAGGATTAAAGATAGCTACAGAATGGAACATCACTGAGTTACAAATCTTTGGCGATTCTCAGCTCATCATCAAGCAAGCCCTAAATGAATATCAAACCAAAGATGAAAAGCTATTACCCTACAAAGAGCTAGTTGATCAGCTAACCCAACATTTTACAAAGCTTCAGTTTACACAAGTGCCTCGAATGCAGAACAAAGCAGCAAACGCTATGGCTACTATCGGCTCGCTCTTGGAAATTCCCCAAGTGGTTACACAGTATGAGTTTTTAGTTGAGCAACTCCTCACGCCTGCCTATGCAAATGATGACTCAAACCGTGTTTGTATCTTGGTTGGTCCCCAATCCCCTTGGTACCATGAGATTCATGCTTACCTTAAAGATGGTATCATCTCCCCTCATCTCACATGTACCCAATGCCAAAACCTCATCTGAAAATTATCCCGCTATGTTATCATAGCCAATACCCTGTATCGTCGAGGTTATCATGATACTCTCTCATGATGTTTAGATGCAAATGAGGCCGCGATGGCATTAAAAGAAGTACACTCTGAACTTTGTGATGCCCACACGAGTGGTATTGTCCTCGCATGAAAAATCCTTAGAGCAAGCTACTCTTGGCCTACCATTGAAGAAGACTCATGTGACTTTGTCAAAAAGTGTCTCCCATGTCAGCAACACGCAAATCTTGTGCATGCTCCAGTACAGGATCTACAGCCTATTGCACCATCTTGGCCTTTTGCTTGTTGGGGCCTTGATCTAGTTGGAACTATCACACTTGTCTCATCTGATGGACATAAATGGATAATAACAGCTACAAACTATTTCACTAAATGGGTGGAAGCAGTCCCCCTAGTATCAGCTACAAGAGTTCAGGTCTCCAAGTTCATCTTGTACCACATTGTTTGTCGCTTCGGCATCCCATTCACCATCTTCACCGACCACGGAGCTAACTTTGAAAATCTCAACATGAAAGAATTATGCACTTCCCTCTGCATCCATCACTGCTTTTCTAGCCCATATTTCCCACAAGGTAACAACCAAGCAGAGGCAACTAACAAAACCCTCCTCAAAATCCTAAAGAAAGTTGTTAATGATTCCAGCCGCGATTGGCACCTACAAATAAATCCAGCCCTATGGGTCTATTAAACTTCCTTCCATACATTCATAGGCTCAACTCCATACTCCTTAGTCTATGGTGCCCAAGAAGTACTACCCATAGAGGTTGAACTTCCCTCCTTGCGCATATCTTTGCAAGGGAAAATATCAGATGAAGAATACAGAGTAGCTCGGCTCACCCAGCTAGATCTCTTAGATGAGAAGTGCCAACAAGCCTATGATCATCTCACAGTCTATCAAACTTGTCTCAAAAGGAATTTCAGCAAGAAGGTGCTTCCACAACACTTTCAGCCAAGCGACATGGTCCTCAAAGAAAATATGAAAGTCCAAGCTGATCGAAAAAAGAAAGGCAAGTTTGAACCTACCTGGCTTGGTCCTTATGTTGTCACTACCTCCTTTGGCTCCGGAGCCTATCAACTATCTAGACCGGAAGGAGAACTCTTGCATGATCCTACTAACATCATTCATCTCAAAAAGTTCTATGCTTGAAGATCCTTGGTATACCCAGGTTTTGAAAAATACAAAAAAATAGTAAAGAGAAATAAGCGTCCAATGGTGAAAACTTGGAAATTCAAGCACCTTGGATAGGTACCTTGGTGAAAACCTGATAATTCAAGCGCCTTGTGTACTAAGACTAATCCATTGTCTATCACTATCCTATCCCTCATCCATCCATTCAAAATCTAATAAAACACCTGCTTGTTCCCTTGGTGTTCCAACCAAATATCCAAAATCTAATAAAACTTGTAAATACCTCTGTACAGTTTGTAAATCTTGTACCTCAGCTTGTAAATCTTGTACCCCAGCTTGTAAATCTTGTATCATCCCTTGTATCATAGCTTGTATATCCAAATCTTTTCCAAAGCTTGTACCATATTCCAGCTTGTATTATATGACAAATCTTGTATCCTAGCTTGTATCCTATCACATGCACACAAAGAATCCCATTTTCCTTAAGCTTTTCGCAAACCATCTACCTATCAACTATTGCAGACATCCCACCCTTCACGAACATTTCCATCTCACAAAAAACCAAAACATGAACAACCTTGTACATTTGTAACATATCTTGGTCCATCAGCTTGTACATCTTCTTTAGCTTAGTACCATTGTATCTATCTAGCTTTCGTGTCAGTTCCTCCTTGATCAACATCTTGCACACATCGCACAACCCTTGGTTAGCTATTCCAATGCATCCTTTAGCTAGATCTCCTATCACCAAAGTGTTATCCTTCTTAGTTCACCTTGCCAGACGCATCACTCATCCAGATCCATCAGCTTAGGTACTCTCTGATAGATCCTTGTAGGATATAGCTTTCCACATGTCTGATCTTGGTCCGTTAGTACCTCATCCTACCCATCTCGTTGGCAAATGGTTCTCTTTTGGATTTTGCTTTCTTTTGATTGGAATCTTTCCTTTTGGGTCTTGAAGTATCTTTTCCAAGCAATCTCCTTGTTCCCTCCTCAAGGTTGCCATGATCTTCCATATCATAGTATATTGCGAATGGGGCAATCTGAGCGTAAGGTCTTGATCAGGTCTTTTGTTTGTTTTTCTTTTTCTGCTTGTGGGTTACCCAGTGTCGGTTCCATGCTGCTTCCTCTGGGATTCATGTGTGATGCTGGGGCAATCCTTGCATGTTTGTTTTGAGTCAGTCCATCAATCCTCTGGACAGTTGGTGAAAAGGCCTTGATGTTCTTGGTAACCTTGGCAATTAACAAACAGTCCTATAGCAAATCTAGTGCTCAACTACATGGTGGTACTTCTCTTTGAAGTATCCCCCTGCTCAAAAAAGCTTAAATGATTTCCCTTCATCTCCATTATCCCCCATCCATATCTAGCATCTATCTCTCCTACCCTAGCTTATGCATTAGTATCTCTTTGAATCAATCATCACTCTTAGCTTTAGGGATCCACAATCCTAATCTTATGGATCCACCAATCCAATCAATCCACCGAGCCTCATCTTTTGAGATCCACAATCCTAGTCCTAGGGATCTCCGAAACCCATCTTCCGCCAATCTGACTCTTTGAAATCCTATTGCATTAGCTTTATAATCCCCTTATCCTTCTCCCTATCATGGATTCCTTTTTATAGTGCTCTGCTCCTTCATCCTCCACCTTCCCTAAAGTCTTAAGCTTGCTTCCTCTTGTGCATCTGATTCTCCTTTATCATTCTCCCATAGTGAGAGTTTGAGCTAACTAAACCTCTTCTCTTAAGCCACTCTTCGCCCTCCCACCCACCAAGATTCTTGTACTTTTCAAGAAGCCATCGAGCCTCACTTTCTCTCCCCGCCACCTTCTTGAGGGGGCATCTCGCAATCCATTCTCTCCTCTTCTGCTCTAGCCTTGGGCATCTTATTTTCTTATCTTTGATGCCATGCCACTTGTGGCATCACATCAAAGAGGGGAAAAATGTACACACCTAAATCCTTTAGAAAATAAAGTATTTTTATTTTCTGAAAAAATTCCTAATGACATCATCATTTATTAATTATTTATTAATTTAATTTATTTATTTATTTTTATGCCATTAAATCCCTTTATCTTAATTAAAAATATTTAATTAAGGAATCCCTCCCAAAAATGTTTAAATCTTATTTAAACATTATTTCCTTATTTATTAATTATTTAATTAATAAATTGACCAAAAATCTCAAAATAATTTTTTTTTTTTTTTTTGCCCAAAACTTGGCCAATTTCCTTAAGACCACTAACCTCTTCCAAAATCTTCTAATTCTTCTTTAATTTTGATTAAAGGCTAATCCCATCATTTCCTACCCCTAATCCCAATTCAAAATATTTAATTAAGATTAAATATTAATCCTCATGTTTAGTAAAAAAGTTTTGATAAATATCTCCTCAACCCAAACCTTTGAAATAAATAAAACTTTATTTATTTCCTAAAAATCTAATTTATCCTCATCCTAAGAAGTTATAGACTCTTCTAGAAAGTCTTCATCCTCATCCTAAGAAGTTCTTGACTATTCTAGAAAGTCTTTATCCTCATCCAAAGTCTAGACTCTTCTAGAAGATGTCTTTAAACCTAATCCTAATCCCCTCCTAACCTTGTCACATTCCCTAAAAATGGGTTAAGACTTACTAACCCAAACCAAAGTTAACAAATATCTCCTCCTTCACCCACCCTCATTAAATGCCATCCACTTGCCTTTCCCTAAGCTAATCCTAAACCATCCTAATATATCCTCTAATCATTTGCACAATCCTAAGCAAGCTTAAAACCTTCCTAATCAAGCCCAAGTTGAAATTCCTCTCATCTCCCTCAAAATATCCCAACCATAAAACTTTATGAAGCCCATTAGGCCATAAATGACTCTTCCAAGCCCTTTCATTGCTCTTACAAGCCATTATGAGGGTCTTTATGAAGATTTTATCCCTTGAGCCTCCTTTGTTGACTCATCCTTCCCCTTTCTTCCATCCTCTCACCCAGTGACATGTGTCACTCCCTGATTGGTTGTAAGGAAGCACAATCCATGTGCTCTCCTCTCATGCAATTTGAGCCCTCCATGAGCTTTTCCCCATACTTGCATCCTAGCCCTTGGTCCCTCAAGCCCTTTGCCTATTTAAGGAATCCTCTCCCAAGCCATTTTAACACAATCCATAAAGTAAAGTCATAATGCCATTTTAAAAAGCCATTTTACATCAAAACCATACACTCACACCCAAATTCCAACTCCATTTGAAGCCCTTTTTGAAGCATAAGCTTGAGCATACATCCTATCTATTTAGACAAAGTCACTCAACAAGAGAGCTTCTCATTAAGAGAGCCCATTAATGGCTCATATTCTCAATTGAGAGCTCATCTTAGTCTATCTTGAAGTTTATAAATTTTGTTTAATTTGTAGAAGCTTTATTTAAATTTGGTTTCTATTAGCATACTAACATTGCTCATATAGACTAGGGACCCAATTTATCAAAATAAACCAGTTTTCAAAGATCTAGTTATTTCAGCTATTATTTGTCATCAAAAATAAAATCATAGAAAACAAACCCCCTCTATAATTTGAAGACCTTTTTAAAAATGTAAGAATTCTAGAAAAAAATCTCTAATTTGTACCCATAATTAATTTTTTTATGAAAAACAATAATAATAATAAATATTAAAAAACCCAAAAAACATCCATTTTTAAAAAAAATTTGCCTAGTCTCTTTATGTTAGCTAAATTAAATAAATTATTTCTACACCCTTTGAGAGATATGGCCAATTCTTTGAAACTTGATAATTTGGTCTTGTTCACCTATCAGATTCACATTGGATTCACCAAGATGTATAAGCTTAAATATACACACTCAAGAAATGAGATTAGTAGCACTAATTGATCTAATAATAAAATTATATACCTTACTAAACAAGAGCATGAGATCAACAAAATAAGAAACAAGATTAACCAAATTTAAACACATAAGCATATACATGCAAACAAGTCATTGCTTTAGCCTTATGTTGCTTCTATTTGTTCGTATGAGGGATTGCACTCAATTATGAACTAGGAAACACCTTGACTCCAAAATTTGAGAAATAATAAAAGATATGATTCAAATGATAGCAAGATGATAACAAACTGATAGAGGTTCAATGCGAAAGTTAGTCCTAAAATTGTGAGATAGGAGGGTTGTTTATGTAGATTTTTTGGAAATCCACAAATGGTTGAGATTGATTTGGGAAAATCATGATCGATGTAAAAAGATGAAAAAGAGTAGAGAGATAATTGGAAAGTTTCCAAATCTGAACTGAAATAGATAGAGGATAAAATCTGAGATATTCTCAATTTTTTGAAAGATAAAGTTTCCAAAATTTGAAAATAGAAACCTTGAAATCTTTTTTGATTTTGGATTTTTAGAAGAAAAATAAAAGATTTTTCAACTGATGAGGATTTTCTAATTTTCAGAAATCATAACTCCTCATAAATTTGATTTTACAAATTTTAAAAGATTTAATTGAATAAAAAATTCAATTAAATTAGAAATATGGAATTAGTTGAGATTAAATAGAAATTAATTAGAAATTGATCAAAATTGAGATGAAATTAAGTTTAGAATTTAATTTAATGAAGAGAAACAAATTAGTTGATTTAAATAATTAATTATTATTATTTAAATTATGGGAAACTAAATTTAATTAATTGATAGTGATCAATTCATTAAAGGTTAAATAATTAAATAAACTTAATTATTTAATTAAAATTAGGGAATGATTAAATGATGCAAATATTTGATTTTTAGAGGGAATAAGATGATTAATTAATGATTTAGAACCCTTAATTAATAGAAAAATAATTGGACCATTAAATATGAACTCACAAATTTGTCCATTTTTTGGTGTCTACAATAAGCTCGGGCTTACAGAGCCAAACTTTAATTATCTTCCTTCTATCTAACTTCATTCTACCTTTCCTAATCCTAGATCTCAAAATATATAGCCAACAAAACCACAAGTTAGCTTGTCAGGCAACTTAGTACAAAATATAGGTCTTGCCCAAAAGGAGAAATAAACAACCTTATAATTAAGAAAAATATTTGCGAGGATAAAGAACACCTGATCCAAGGAGATATCACCAATGCCACAAAAAATTCTTGAGACCATACGTAACCTCACTAAAGCCAAACCCACACGTTACTCAAGTTGTCAGGAAATAAGCATGCCTCGAAAAAAGAGAAGGATAACTCTCACATATGAAGGGATTAAGTTTTTTGAACATAGGGTAATGATCCATGATATGTCTAGATTAAGAAGCCAGTTGTGCAGAAAGAGAAAATAAGAACATAAAAGGTTATTTATTCTACGAACAACAGGTGAGAACAATAAACAGAAAATCTTTTTGGTTGACACAAGATTTCCAAAGTACCCAAGATGCTCTTACATCAATAACATAATATTTTTCAATCAAAGGTGGAAGCAAAGCACATTTTTTATGTCTTCGTGTTACAGGTCACTTTCAGCCAAGTGAGTCAGGTAAAGATTCTTTCCCACCATGCATTCATGTATGGCTTTTTGGTTATGATATCCCCCTTTACAGAAACATGCACCAAATACTAAATAAATGGTTAGTGGTGAAGATCTACCAAGATGAAAAATCCCTTACTAAGTAGTTTTGTTTAGCTAACCTATGTTCATATACATCCAACTTCTCCATATTGCTCTTCACTATCTCCTCGTGTCTCTTCCCTCCTTTGATTGGAATTATGAGACTCTGCAACATAATTCCATATATACTTAGAGTGAATTGTTGGGCCTCCACCTCACACCACACATCCACAATGTCATGATTTGCCAATGTACTTCCCAACAATTTGTGCCCTTCCCTTGTTGCTTCTTGCTCACATACATTGTGATTATCATAGCCTCTAGTTCAAGGAAATAAATGAGTGTTATAAATCTCAGAGTTTGATTTTGATAGCCTTATGGTTGTACTTGATTATAATTTCTAAAGATTTTAAAGGGTAACTTTTAATGGATCACTATTAAAAGATTGGGAAAAAAAATATGCTAGATAAAAAGAATAGTGATTGTACAATTGACTGGGTTTGCCAGTTAAGGAGGAGATATCATACTAAAGGCCTAGTTTAAATCCAAAGAAAATTTTAAGCCCCTTTTACATAAAGAAGATATCTCCTTTGTTGAATTTGATGAAAGATCAATCCCACATCTCTCAAGAATCACCTACATGCAAACACCTATCACAAAAAGAGAGAAGCAAAAGCTATGGAGACTAGAATTCTCAAATCCACGGATGAGACATTCTTGATGAGCAAAAGGAGAGATTTCTATAATTAAAAGTGAATGAATAAATTATAAAGAGATCATCCTTATAAAGGAGATCAAAACCCTAACAGGAATCTAACCTAGGTTGCATGATAATAATTAATAAAAGAATTAATTAGTATATGTCTAAAGTTTAGCTTAAGTGAAATAGAGTTAATAAGTGAATTACTAATTAAATCAATACGATTTAATTAATAAGTAAATACTTTATTACTCTAACACCCACCTTAAGATAAACTTAGGAAGTAGCTAAAAACCTAGTAACTGCTATTGAAAGTAAATTTGAGTCACGACAACAAAGCCTGATGAGGTACCCAAGCACAACCAAATCTCTGAAAAGAGGAGAAATAGAGAAAACCATGTGGGAAAAACCCACTCCAAAAAGAGATGGAAATAATGCTAAAAAGAACTAGTGTGCTTTCAAGAATGTATACAAATGATGTATTAATATACCAGAAGAGACATAAGGATGATACAATCGATAATACAACCCATGACAAATCATTTGGAGCAAGAAAATTGATCCTTAAACCTGAAACAACCAAGATATCCACCATAATGCAAAAGATTAAATAGAATGTGCCTGGAGTAGAATTTTGAAAAACCACTAGCATTACTGGAAAGATCTCTGAAAGACCTTTCCAACGATATAAAGATTTCCCAAATTGGAGATCAGATGCTCAAGACCAGTCTCCATGAGTGAAAAATTGTACCCTTGGCTTTTCTAGAATAAAAATACATCAAGAAATCATCAAAATTAAAAAAATACCTATACCACTGTGATGGGCTTAGAACTAGCTATATGACGATATCTTATTTTTGGAAAATAGAGTCTGTATGCTCGAGATACGAGCAAAAAATCAAAGGTAGGTTGAAATAAAGCCTGACGGGGTAACAAGATATATTGATGCAATGTTGACATTAGCAAGTGACAAACATAAATTTGATGTTCAAATGGTCATTGAGGCAAACAAATGCTTGAAAAATGACTCCTACCAGAAAAAATACCTGACCTTCGGAAAGAAGAGCCGGTGCTGGAAGAAAAATCTAGTGGCCAAAATAAGCATGTGCGAAATAAAGTCAAACATGTTGGAAAAATACCTCTAAAAATATCACATGCAATTTTTTTCCAAAGGACGAGGGCAAAAAAATGGCAAAAAAATGCCCATATCTATCATTGAAAAAGGTCATGGAGCGGTCTCCAAGAAAGATTCATGCATCCAATGAAGAGCCAATAAGAGACAAGTGTAGGCTCTATAATAAACCATTAATGGATAGAAGTTTGCAAAGTGGACCTAGAAAAAATCCAATTTAAAGAAAAAAACCACATTGGAGGGACCATTGGGGCCAAGGAGTGGACCATGGGTGGGCAAATGCTCCTCCAATTGCTAGAAACCACTATGTGAAGAATTGAAACTGCCATGTAGTGGCATGAAACCACTCCACCAAATCCACTATCTAAATTCACCATAGAAGCAAGTAAACAAAAAATGCATTGAAAATCCATGCAGTTTAAAACTCCATATTGCCAAAATTTGAAGAGTATGCCAATCAACATGTGGGAGATCGATAATTAATGCCTAAAAAAATGAGGTGCACCCTCACCGAGCATGATTTACCGAGTCCAATAATGTAAGAAGGGGTTTGTGGACCAAATGAGAGTAAAAAGGGGCTTGAATGGAAGTTGGTCACATGTCCAAGCAGGGCCAAGAGAAATGACACTTGAAAATAACGCACATCAAGAGGGGATATTTCAAGGTGAGGCTTCACAAAAATTGCCAATGACAATAGAATTCCCCCATCAAATGGAGAACTCGTCGGCGAACAATAACCTCCCAATCAAAAAAGTGGCCCGTGATTGGAGGGCATGTGGCGAGGTCGAGGGTCCATAGGGTTGCGTGCATGGGTAGATGAGTGAGAGTGCTTGAATAAAGCACATGGAGCTAGCACCGAAATTGAGGCATAGTTTGGTGAAGAAATTCACCAACATGAGGTGCATGTTTGCTGATTGGTGTATGTGGACCATTGAACTGGCCACTCGGTAGAGGAGTCTCCCAAGATAAAGGTACTCACTCAATGAGTTTGACTGTAACATCAACATAGCTCCAAGAGGGGGTCAGTAACTTGCCAAAGTAGAGCTTTGACTAAAACAAACTTTGCTTTCACCCCCCAAAAAAAGCATTGTGTGGGCACAATTTAACAAAAAACACCAGGCAGGAAACCAAAAAATTACATGATCCAATTGATTAAGTTTGAATTTTGGTCCTCAAAAAATTGCATGGGACCCATCAGAAGTCCCTCATTTATGTGCTTACACAACCAACAAGGGCACATAAAGGCTTTGATTTTGTTTTTAAATAAAATATATATATTGTTGCCTCGATATGTGTGCCTAGGTTATATGACCTTGGTGGTGCAAAAAAAATTGCCTCAAGTTTCAACAACATCCAAACTAGACATATTTTATATGAAAATGGGGGTTTTTTATCACTTTGAACTCAACGGTGATGTCCGTTTGGCCTCAAAGTACATTGAAAGATAGGACCCCCCCAAATTCAATACAAAATCCTTTGAAAGCCACATATCTTTAAAATGATGCCAAATCTCTCACAAATAGAACAGAGGCATGAAGATCTAGTGATCTAATACCATGTTGAAGTTGATGAAAGATCAACCTCGTAACTCCCAAGAATCACGTGTATGCAAACACCTATCGCATAAAGAGAGAAGCAAAAGCTATGGATGTTGGAATTCCCAGATCCATAGATGAGACATTCTTGATGTAACAAAAAGAGAGATTGCTATAATCAAAAGTGAATGAATAAATTACAAAGAGACTGTCCTTATAAAGGAGATCAAAATTCCAACACGAATCTAACTTAGGTTGCATGATAATAATTAATAAAAGAATTAATTATTATATGCCTGAAGTTTAGCTTAAGTGAAATAGAGTTAATAAGTGATTTAATAACTAAATCAATATGATTTAATTAATAAGTAAATACTTTATTACTCTAACATCCTTGACAATCAATAACCTAGAACCCTCTACAACTCCACTAATTGGGCTCATTTCATAATCGATCGAATCAAAATCAATTGAAAGAGATTTCCAGGTGACACCACAAATGTGAATCACTATAAATTACTAAAGGATTTTTTACTACCTGGATAAAAGGCTATAACATTGAACTTGAGTCTTCGTAGATGACATAAAGTCAAACAAAATGACTAGCCTCATGCAATGGAAGTGAGTCGTTAAGTTCCCAAATCAAAAAATAAATATCTATTTTACCTTACCACAACACGACTTGAAATTTTTTAGTCTAAATCATGACAATTGAACTTTGAAAGATGAAAAAATCTTGCAAACACTTACAAATAGTCAAGGATAATTTTAAGAAACTGCCTCCCCAAAAAAATTATAAAATGTTGGCCAATCCATCATTTTTTTTGGAGGAAAAAAATATTTTCCCTTGGCAATTTTTTTTCAATGTACCAAAACAATATTTTTATTGGCTATTTTTTTTCCAACGTGGAAAATTTCCATAAAATTGAGGTGATTAATTCTTTTTTTTTGGGTGAAGTACATAATTTATGAAGCAATTTTTTCCTCTCGAATGGAAAGAATATATAATTTATGAGGCGATGTTTTCCCATTTGATGGAAAAAATACATAATGTACAAGGCAATTTTTCCCCTTAGCTAGAAAGGGTACATAATTAATGAGGCAATTTGGTTTCTTTTAATGCAAAAAAATGTAACACATCGACAAATGTTGTACAACTTATTTTTGAAGCATGTGAAACATGACAATTAATTTCCTTTTAGCATTAAATGCATGCTTTCTAAAACCAAGTTGCTAGCAAAAATGAGAGTGTGTACTCGAAGCACGATGTTCTCTCTAGATTATATATCAATGGTGGAACTTTTATTTTGGGTTGAATGCCTAGAATGAAACCTCAATCTAATTTTAATTTTTGTAATGGTGACAAGTGTCCACTATCCTTGCTATCACCTCTACTTGGCACTTGCAGTGTGAGTTGACATTAATTAGATGTCCCATCACTATTAGTTACATTCCCTCTGCCATCCGCTTCACATTCTTCACTTTTGCTTTGGTACTAAAGAAAATTTATAAACTATAATATTGCATTTATGGGAAAGATTTTCTCATAATAGAATTTAACTTTAAGGACTAAGGGATAGAAAAGGTCAAATAAACACCATGGGAGTCGACCTTATTAGTAGGCTTTTATCTTCATCATTAATCAATTTGTTTTTTGAAGTGACTATGGTAGTGTTTGGTAGTGATAATTTTCATCTAGTTTAGGTAAATTCTGTCTGGTTTAGGTAAATTCCCTCTACCTCTAGTGTTGGTGGTGCAAATTATTCGGTTTAGGTAAATTTTCTACTATGAGCACTCCAATAAGATTGAGATGCAAATTGGAAGAGACACAAAAAGGCATTTCTAGGCTCTTTTCTCAATGGAAACCTAAATGAAATTTGCAATGATGTTGGGCCATGAGTTTCCAAAGAATGAAAACAGGTACTGTGTCAACACAGATATTACTTCCCAATTTATAGCGTCTCTCCTTGACCATGCAGAATTAGGGATGGGTATCCCTTGGGCTACTCAATTGTGTAAGCTTTTTCAACCTAGCCAAAATGTGGCAATGCAACCTTTTCTACTAGACCTCACCGTTAGGCAAATGAGGTGCCATAGGAAAAGGATGCAGTGTGGAAGACACTTTTTAAGGCAATGGTTTTATCTGAATGTTGAGACTATGAAGGGCCCTACATGGAACACGAATCTTGATGAATTTACAGATTTATATCCTTACCTGACAATTCTATGTTGATGATGGGCACTGCCACTAGGGTTTCCCAGTGTTGATGATCCCTAACTGTCATATTTTGGGTTTGATTTCTTTTAACGAATTATAAGCAAAATATGCATCATTCCTCATGAACATTGTAATTATCATTTGAATATTAATAAAAATATGCAGTTTCATTTCAAATTTTGTTTAATGGATTATGGACTTGTAGACTCCTTGAAAGCTTTGGAAATGTGTTTTTAAAGTTAAATATGTTTAAGCTTTTGTCTTTATTTTTTTTGCATTTGTAATGAAGTTAATCCCTTTAAAAGTTTTTGTTATTGTCCCTTGTAAAGAAGACGTGTCTAGTTTACTCAAACAAAAAATTACATTAATAATAATAATAATACAAACATCAATTAATGTTTTCGCTTATGAAGTTTAATGCCATAAACAATGAACATTCATTGCCATCCATTTGATTTAAAAAAATTTAAAGGCTTAAATCTTATTTCAAGTAAAAATTCAGAGTGAGGATCATTTTTTCAGTTGTACTTGCAAGGAAGACATAATGTTATGAAATTATAGATTGACGACATCCCATGCTTAATATTGTAATATTAAAACATTATATCATATTAAAATGTTCTAATTATAATATAATATAATATAGTATAATATAATATTATAATACAATATTATAAGATTATATAATAATATATTTAATATTATAATATCATACAATATAATAATATATTGATATAATATTATATATATTAGAATATGATATTATTAATATTATGACATTATGAATATTATATCATAATATTATAATATATTAATATCATATTAAATATATTATTTTAAAATACTATCATATCATAAAATACTATAATATTGTAACATTATAATATATTAATATCATCTTAATATATTATAATGTTATAATATTATAGTATTTTCTGGGCATTGACCATTAGATCACCAACGATCAATGGTGCCCCCTGGATTTTGGGTCTAAAGGGTAATAAATCTCATCTTTTATATAAATTACCCCAAAATCTTGATAGGTGTTAAAACATTAAAATATTACTTAATTTTCATTGGGACCCACCTTTCGTATCAATTAGTTTTCGGGTAGGAAGGGAAAACAAGGTGAAATTTTACCCAAGGCTCCCACAATGATGACACATGGATCGTTAGAGGTGTCACCACAAGGTAGTAAGGATTAACATATAGTTACTAGTTGGAGAAAATTTTAAATGTCTTAGACCGTGACCTTACATTGACTATTAGATCACAAAAGATCAATGATGTGAGGTGTATTTTGGGTCAAAAGGGAAACAAACACCACTTTTTACAACAATGACCCCATAATGACAACATGTGTCCACTCTATCATATTACTACGTGTTGTGTTTTCAATCAATGACTACGAGTACAAGCTTCAACTATTAGCTATAGTATGTATGGTCAAGAATGTACGCACTAACATAAATAAATACCCAAAATGTGTTACATACCAAACATTAAAATTTAAAAATTATGTCTTTGTGTAAAGTTGTTTCCACATGTGTTTTCATTGATCGATAATAGTTTTGCAGCTCTAAACTTGTATGTAGCAACAATATTCTAGAATCGCATAACAACTTCTTAGTTGAGGAATGCAACAAAGTTTGTTGACTCTTTCACTACTTTTAGTTTTTTGGGTCTCTTCTTAAATTTAGTTTCTAGGTAAGATCCTAAGGACTAAATGGTTTACAAATTATTGTACTATAAGTGTAGATTGTAGAATTTAGGGTTTAATTTTGAATCATGCATGTAACTTTGTAAACCTAAATGATTAGTAGTGAGTAGTTATTGGTTAAATCTAAAATTCTAGCTAATTTGCAAAGTAAATTATACAATTACTTTCAATTTGTAAAGGCCAAAAGGAGTTAGGGTTTAATTTTAATTACCCCAATAAATTGTATTTTGCGACTGTGAATAGTTATTCAAATTTTGCAACTGGTACACACCACAATGATGAAAAAAAGTATGAAGAGTGCAACACAAAAATAGGAGAAACAAAAATATTGGACATACTTCTTCGAACAATTTAAAACACAATGTTTCATTGATGAATTTTATGATATTTATGATCCTGTTATATATGGGAAGAATATCATGGAAATTAGATTTTCACTTGAAAATAAGTGGACATATCCAAAAAAGGATGAAAAGTATTCTAAGTATAATGCTAGTGCAGGGACCATAATATATAAACTGGCAACATGACCTACTGGGATAACCCATTTGGCATTTCCTCTAGTATTCCCTTGTTCATAACTTGTCATGGTATGCACCGAAAACTATGATGAAAATAGAAAAGTAATTGTTAATAAAAATACTCAAGAGGTAATTTTTTTCATAACAGATACTAAATTTGCTAAGCTATTTGGGAGTAACATGGATAGCACAAAGCTCAAACGTGCACACTAACCTGGAAAACCTGGCAGAGTCATATGAGAGATTACCAGCAAATAAAAAAAGATTCCTATTTCAAAGGACTAATATTATCCCCATCCAATCTTCGAAGTGATCATAAGCCTCCTTAAAAATATAATATTTTTTTGCAATGGGTTCAAGATAGTATATCCTTGCTATCATTTTGGTTGGAGTTGGAAAGCAATGAGGAAGTAGGTGCCAACATTCTAGAAATGATTTACAATATTCATTATCAAGTAGTACCAATACGATATAAGTTTATTAGGCACATTGTTCATATCATGCAAGAACAACTATTAATGATTAAAAGTGGCTCCCAAAATACATTTAGATCCGCAACCTACTTGTGCTATCTTCTATTATCAAAGATTCATCAAATATTTTAAAGTAACTAGCTTAAGCTTAATGCTCAAGATCAAGTATAACAATGATCACTTATTATAAGGATGAGTGTTAGCAGAAGGAACTACAAGGATTTTGTTGACTTCTTCTTGGTACCTGTGTGTCATATAATTACATACACTTCAATGCCTAGATTGCTTGAGTCTTGTAGAAATTGCATTCAATTGGGAAGTCAAATACAATTGGTTGATTGGCACTTCATGGAGGACTATATTGTGTTAAGGTTTTATGGTTCAATGGTAGAACCCTTCAAACTTCCAATACATGTGTTATAGAGGGTTTTTGTATTGGAATATGTATGGCAGATACAAAACACAAATGTGTTATTTCATGGACAACAAAAGAAAAGCCATGTTTTTCCCTTCCCTTTCTCATGTAGAGGGTTCACATTCACATTTGATAGATCAACATTCCAAGTGGCATGTGGGTTTTTAACAATGTTTAATTTTGATGTTGATGCTTACTGGCAGTATGATCCAATAAATGTAATTGGCTCAAAGCTTGTATAGTATGGGTACAAACCAACCAAGTATGTACATGAGAGTATCTAATTGATTGAAAGATTTAGAAATATGGACTATTGTGAAACCATTAAACCATAGATGGAGAAATGTGTCACTGAAAGTCATATTTTAGTTTAGGAATTGTTAGCAGAAATTAGAGAATTATACAACTAGAAAAGAAAATCGGAGCCCATCACATCCTACATTTTCTATCAAAAAGTGGATAACCCAAGTAAAAGGCCTATTCCAAGAGAAATAGAGGTTGAAAATGACTTGCAAGGTTTGACTGAAACAAAAATTAGAGAGTTTTGTATAACGAGGAAGAATTTTTGTGAGCCAAAGACCTTAACAGAGTTTGATCCTTTGGACAAGGATAAAATGTTTAGCCGATTGTGGGATGATGAACATCTAGAAGCACTAAAACCACTACCTATGGATGGGCATGAAGATGATTAGAATGAGACTTTTGCGGATCCCCAAGCTACTCCAAGTACAAGTAAAAATCTCACTTTCTTCATCATTTGTTGTACTCAATACAGAGAGAAAGGAAACTTACAAGTGAAGGAGCTGACTTAATGCAAAATATGGGTTATTCAGGTGATGGTGAGCTAAGACCAAGTGATGAAGGAATTTGGTTTCCACTTCAAACATCAGCTCCACCAAAATGTGGTGTTGCTCCATTACTTGGGGGTGAATCATCACAGTCAGGTATCTCCATAAGTGGTAGTGTCATTCCTAGTTTTCATAGATTTGTTTCACCTTCAATTCAAACTCCACCTGTCACTACCCTTATTTCTAGTGGTGTAAAAAGGACATTAAAAGTGGATCCAAGTCAAGTTCAACTAGGTAGTGAGAAGAAGAAAAAGGTTATGCCAACGATTTCATTACCAATCCAATGTTGAGCTCAAAAATTGTCACTGATACAATTCCTTTAGGACAAAACCCTCAGAGAAATCCAAAAACTTAGTGACAGTGGGACATGATTAGGAATGAATCATAGTGCAATAATTAGAATGTTGGGAATAGGTGGAGACAACTACATCAGTGCAGGTGTTATTTCTCCTTTCAAACATCATTTTATTTCTACAAGCCCATATTTTAGTTTCAATGATTTTGCTACAAGTTTACAACATACCAAAATCAACAATAGACAAAATAGAAAGGTGTTGAAGAAGGAAGAAATTGTTGCAGCTCATGAATAACCTGCATCAACTAGGATATTTCCATCTTATGACCTAAATAAATAATTGATGGACTGCACAGTTGTTGTGCCCCAACAGACAAATAATAATCCACCAGAGAGCCAGATAGATCCATCATAATTATAGGTTAGCACCCTGTCAATGGATTTCTCCAAAGTAAAAAATGTAGACAAAGTTAGTGTGGCCAAAAAGATGAACAATGTGGTCTACACTTCACTATTCGAGTTGGATAGAGAGAAAAAGATGGTGGAGAAGACTATTGAAAAGTTAAAAGCAGACCCTAGAAACCAAAAGGGAAAGGAGAAAGCAGTGGCTAGCAAGTGTAGAGAATTGGAGCAACTGATAAAAGATGATTCCTTCAAAGATTCAATTGAATAGAAAAAATATGGAGGAAGAACTAGAAATTTTGAAGAAACAATTGGAAGAAAGCAAGTAAAATGAAAAAAAAAATGGGTTATGTAAACATCCAAGCAGTAGAAGAACTCAAAAAGGTGAGGGAAAAATTAGAAGAAACAAATAAACAACTTGAAAAAAAAAAGATTATATGGTAAGTTTGTTCAAATAGGTGGAGTCTGTAGCACAACTAAATAATAAATTAAGTGAGGATTTGGAGAATGAGAGGAGAAAAGAAAAATAGTGGGAAGATAAAGCACAAAAAAAATATAGGGAGAGCTAAATGAGGTAGATAGTATAATCAAAAACTACGAAAACAACTTGAATCAATCAATGGACAAAATGAAAAATATAGTGAAAGAGATAAAAGAAACTATTTGGGGGGAAATTAAAGCAAATGGTGATAAGTTGTGTAGTTGGTTTGAATTGTATGATAGTCTTGATGTTGTTTATTGGAAGATCAAAGACCATGCTAAGAAGAGCAAAGATATTTTTTAGAAGGAGAGAACTAAAAGAAATATTTTAAAACAAATCAACACAAATGATGACATGTATTTGGAAAGCAAGGGAATTCATGACCACATTACTGCAATATTGTAGGCCAGCTATATAATTCAAAACTGTCAGAAATTGAGGGAAGCAAATAAATATTTGACATTATTTCAAAGAAAGCTCACCAAGATCAATGATACAATAAATGAAATGAAGGATCTTGGTTTTCTAAATCAATCTGCAACTACAAATTCAATGCAATTCATTGGAAGGGAAGCTTACCTAAAAGAGTTGGAGGACATAATGAGGTCTAAAGTAGTCAAGTTTCCAAGGGACTCAACTCCTCAAGGCATTGTGGATTGCATCAAACAATTGAAAAATTTGAGTGCACTATTGGATGCTTTCTTGCATTCAAATATATCTTCCATATATGAAAATCTAACAAAGTTGCAGGTTATTTGCCATGACATAACAAGCATCCAACTTGCAATAGAAACAAAATGGGACATCCTAAAAAATCTGGCAGAATCATCTCATATTTGATCGATCATAGTATGTGAAAGTACTTTTAATCATTGGTTCATTTATGTAGTATTGTATTGTATACTCTATTTCTATTTGTAATGGTTAGATAGGAGTTTCAAGTTTGTACTCTGTTTCTTGAATAAGGTAAATGTAGCAGAATGTAGGTGGTAACATGATGAATATGCCTCTCAAAGGAAAAAGAGACTCTGATACTAAATTTGATGCTACTATTCCCATCAGGAAAATCAACCTAAAGCTATTGTTGCTCCCTTCTTACTATAAAAGGGAATTCATGGTCATTTGTTATTGCTAAGGTTTATAAGTTACAACTATGTAAAATGAATTCATTGAACTATATCAATTATCATATGTTTATAATATATACAAGGTAATGACAATCAATATGAATTACACCATATGAATTGCAAGTTGTTAATGCTATATCTTCAAAAAATTAATGAAACTCTTCGTGCATTGTACCATAACAAGATAACAATGTGTGATAATGAAACTATTTTGTTTGACTCTTCACATGAGGCAAAAAGAAATAGTAAATCAGTGACTATTGACTTGTCACTTCAATTGCACTATCACCAATACTATTTAAAATTGACTATTGCAAACAAAAATTACAATCATGTGATTCATGTGTACCACTATAAGAATTATATCATATGAATTGCTATATTTTCAAAAAATCAATGAAACTATCAAAAAATACAATTGATAGTGAATATTAATTATAAAAGAAGATTTGCATTCAATATCATCAAGTTATAGGTCTTGGAAGAAAGAGGAAGAAAATGGCTCTGCAACTCGTACGTTTGCGTGATGATGTCTACGTTTGATTTTGTGTGACGTGTATAGGTGTCATTCTAAGGAAATAGGGAGGTATTGGTTGTGTCAAGTGTCTTGTAGGTGCTTACGTGCTCTTGTACTAAGTGGTTTAGGGATTCGAATGTGTGGTTTTATTGTGCTTTCGTTCATTTTCAATTTTTTTGCCTTCGGCCTAATACACTCGTGTTATGGGAGAGCCAAGCCATGATGAAAGGGAGGGGGATATTCTTATGGGAGATGGCTTAGAATGTGTTTATGAGAAGGTTGGTACTGAGAAAGAAGGTGTTAATGTAATTAAATCAGGAGAGAAGCCATCATATAAACAGATTCTAGCCGATAGTGGCCCTATTTTCTCTACCTCTATTGGGTTTGATGGAATTTTTCGGAGACTTCCAGTGGAGGCAGAGGGTGTTAGTGCCAGGGGAAATGGAGGATGGGCCACAGCCGATGGAAGTTGACTCACCCAAGAAGGAGATGTCACCGCTGGTGATGATGGAGGAGAGAACGGTAAGGTTTCTCCTCTCGGCCCAAAAAATCTTTCTTTATACCCCAACAAGGACATGATTTCTGCTATTAAAGGTGAGCAAACTAGGCTTAAAAGCATTGCTATCTTTTTTGTTTGTCTAGATAAGGATTTTATGCCAGCCAGGAAATTTTTTAACAACTGGCTTGCTACAGTGTGGGGAAAGAAACTTGAATTTTTTGTGACTTACTGTCATATGATTCAAAAAGGTATGTTTGTTATGTTTTTTAAGAATCATATAATGCAGGAAAGAGTTCTTGAAAAGAAGTTTTGGAATGTGGGTAGGTCTTTATTCAGGGTGTATCCATGGTCTCCAAAATGTAATATCGAAAAAATAGTTGTTCGTGCCCCTCCAAATTGGGTGGAGATAAAAAAATCTTAATGTCAAATTTTGGTCCTTTATTCCACAAATTCTTAAACCTTTAGGGTTTGTATTGCAAATTGAATAGTCCCGAGTTATCCTGCCACATTTGAATGCTAGGGTTTTAGTTGCTTTGGCCCCAAAGGTGGATTTTCTCGAGAAAATTTTCCTAGAATTTGAGGGGGAATCCTTCTGTTGGGATATCTCCTTGCTAGGTAACCCTAGTGCTTGCTTCCATTGCAGATGTAATGGTCATACGAGCAAAGACTGCCCAGTTCTTATGAAATTACAAAAGGAAAAAGCTAATATGGTGAATAATAATGGAATTAAAGATAAAAAAAAGAATGATTTGAATTCAGTGGTGGGTGAGACAAATTCTTTATCTGTGTTTGCTAATAATAAGAAGGTGCTTGGTGATGTGGATGGTAATAAGAGTGGTAAATTGCAGTCGAGGGACTCTAATCCTGTGGATACCCCAGTTTCTAACAAATTTATTTCCCTTCCAAATCCTCTCTTCGAAGAAGAGTTTGAAGTTGTTCATGCAAATAGTTCTGCTTTAGGTGTGGTTCCCACTCCCTTAGCTGCCACCCTACCAGGAAATGTTGGCTTAAAGCCCCCCTCTGATAAGGCTTTAGTTCCAGTCTTGAATGCTCAACTGCTGCCCCTTGCTACCATTAAAGAAAGGGCTAATAAATTACAATTGGATAACAAAATGTTGCTCCCCTTGTTAGAAGTGCTAGATACCTCATCTACACCTTTGGCATTAGTTAGTCCATAACAAGATAAGCAATTCACTAAGGTTGTAAAAAAAAAGAAAAGGAAGATTTCAGAAATAAGTGCTCTTCCTAATGGAGGAAGAAGTAGAAAGAGCTTGCCACATTGTTTCAACAATTTGTGTAAGAATTCCAAATCACCTCCTAAATCACGCTGATGCTACACATTCATAGTTGGAATATCTGGGGGTTGGAAAAGGCTGATAGAAAGTATGTAGTTAGGAGGTGGTGTAATAGACTAGAAGCTAAAGATGTTGTTTGTTTACAAGAGATTAAAGTAGTAGGGTTTCAAGCTCATTCTATTTTGAAGTTCCTATGGGACAAAGTAGTTGGTTTCCACTCTAATCATGAAAGAGGAAAAGGTGGGGTGGCTATTCTGGTCAACCCTAAATGGGAAAATCATATTATAGATCATGGTTGTTCTCCCTATCAAAGAATTATATGGGTGTCATTAAAAAGGGATGAGATAGTATATGGTATATGTAATGTATATGCTTCTAATAATTATAGAGAAAGAATCAAATTATGGGAATGGTGTTGCTCTAATCTCCCTAAAATCCACTGGATATTTGTTGGGGATTTGTTAGCACCTAATAAGGACACAATTTTAAAACTTCAAGTGTAGAGTTTGAACCACTTCAAACTGAAGTTTGAAGTAGTTCAAAGTGGTTTGACTGTTCAAATGGGTTTGAAAATTCAGAATTGTTCAGAGGCACAAGGTGGTTCACTAGTTCAACTTGCAGATTCATAATCCAAGTTAAAATTTTGTTAGTTCAGCATTTTCAAGGGTTCATTCTGCATTTCAAGTAAAGTCAATGGTTCTATGTAACATCACAGGTATGTCTAGAAGACGATGCCTAGAATGTGCAAGATTATGGTAAGAACCTCGAGTTCAATGATCCACATTTTGGTTCTAAGACTACCTTGCTCCCATTTTCCAAAACAAGCCTGAGACATTTTTTTAAATATGGACTTAGGGATATGTAAATGCTATTCACATCTATCATTCTGAAAGAATAATGCTATATTAGCTCAAGATAAGTTGATAGGCTCAATACATTATGGGGCATGCAGAAGCTATCTTTAGATTGGATTGAGAAGCTCATTGGTGATCGATCATATTTTTTATTTGCATTTATCTCATGACACCACTAGAATTGCTAAGAAAAAACATGTATGTGTTCGAAACCATACATGGCCCATTTTTCCAAACACAAGGTAACAATGCATCAGGCAGTTGGTTGTGATTTTACTTTTCAAATCTTGACCCTAGTATTTGCAGAGGTCATTCAAAGAATGGATTATGAGAATTGAATTGGTGTTCAGAACCCAAGAGACTAGAGCATTTGGAAGGCCTAATCAATCTCAAGTGGCACATGATGAGATTACATTAGATCTTTGAAGCATTGTTTATTTCATATAATTCTTAAAATGGAATAAACATATACAAGCAAAAGAAATCTCAGATTCTTTGATGGCATAAAAATAGTCATATTACGGGGGTCATATCTCATAATCTAACCGTTGGATCGAGCTCAATTTTGGATATGTGTTTGGAATCCTAGTTTTATAACTTCTGACTAGAGTGATTTCCAAAATGTATCCGAAATCATGAGATATGCATCATTGTTTGCACCTCTATCGGCTTAGCAATAATAATTACAGAATGCATATCACAAAATTGGGTCTCGATGCGGGGGCCATAACTTCCAATTGCACCATTGGATTTGGCTCAATTTTGGATATGTTCTTAAGAGGCAAGCTATGCATGATTTGCCTAGAGTGATCTTTGAAATTGTTTATGGTTCATGAGTTACAGTCGACTAAGTAGAGCACTGTCAAGACTGTCAACAACAGTTACAAAATCATCACAGAACCTCATCACCAGCAAATGCCACTTGTCAGCATGAGTATACCATAGGGGCCACGAATTTGCATAAAAATACGAGGAGACAAAGGTAAGAAAATCATTAGTTGACACCTATCAATTAGTTATGTATACTTGTCCAAATCTGATGCAACCATATATAGATACTAAAACTTTGGTTAATAATCTTTGGAGATTATAGGGAGATATTGCGAAACTTAAGGGTCATCGAAATAATCTTGAAAAAGATTACTATTGATGAAAATAAACTTTATCAAGGAAAACCAAGGAGAAAAGAAAAGAAATTTCTCGGGAAGTAGAAAAGGATATCAAGAATCAGTTATGAAGTTGAAAAGTTACAAGAAAAGAATAGATTAAAAGGGTCGAGGGCAGATGAAAAAAGGGTTCCAATTTTCTAGGTTTTGCTGGGAGACTTTGAGCGACAGTAAGATTGGAGAACTATGAATATAGTAAAGGCAGAGCATGAGCAAACTTTCTTTCTTTCCAGAATTGTGTGTCTGAATTAGAGATAGGATTGTGATGGTTGATGTAATACTGTGAAAGAAGTTTTCATCTTTCTTAAAATAGTGATTTGGTTGTAATGTGTAAAAGGGTCTTTGTAGTCTTTTACATTCAGAGAAGGGAGACTAGAGGTAGTTATATCAGAATTGTGATTATGGTGTACTTTCCTTCCATTGATCATGATCCTGGCATCATTTTTAGTTTTCTCTGAAATACGTGCTAATCTCACTATTTTCTTGTGCACCATCCTTTCAAAACATCTTTTAAAGCTCTAAGTTTTTAATCCTCTCAAGAGGATGTAGGATATATTTTCATTTACAGTATGTAATGCAGTGTACAAAAAATTAACTTTATGTAATCTACTATATTCTGTTTCCTTTCTTTTCAAATTTTATTAAGTCTATGTGTCTACTCTGTGTTTACGGGTAGATGCTTGATATCCTTTCGTGCTTTCTGGTTAAAAGCATCCACATTTGATTCACTGAATATCTTATCGGGGAGCTATACTTGATAAAAATTCAGAGGAAGGTTATCAATCCATGATAACCTATCCAACTGTTGGTGTTAGTTTGTCCTCTCACTTGGGCATTCAGGGTCGGATTTGCACACATTTCTTCAAAGGACAATCTGTTCACTAACAGAAGTTTGGCGACTCTACTAGGGAATCGAAGTAAGGATTTAGGTGCCTATCTTTATTTCCTCGATTTTATGATTATCTCCACATGTAGGAGATTTGGCGACTCTATACAAAGACCATGCCAGATATAGGAGCCATGAAAATATCAAGGCCAAACCCTTCTCTTTTGGAACGTTGTCAGATTGATGATAAAGTGTTGCATGACATGGTAGACCATTTCAGAGAAAGTATGTCTAAAGGCATGAAGAAAAAGTTAAGCTTTGAAGATGATGGTACATCTGTCCTAATTTGGAGAAGCCTTTGCAAAATATTTCATAAACTGAAACACTTGCAAAACCTTGAAGAGGAAGTGGCTCGGTTGAAGGAGCATTTGAGAGAAGATGATGATGATAAACCTCGCATTATTATAGTTTCACCCAGGTATCTCAATCTGTTTGTCATGAGTGACCAAGAAGTACTCCAACCTTCGGTTAATCCAGCTTCAGCAGATGAGAATATTCTTGCCAATAATGGAGAAAAGGTAAGCAATTATGGTGAAATCTTGTCTCAAGGTTTTTCTTCATCTCACGTTGAAAATTGTATAGTAGAAGGTCATGGTGATTGTTCTTTTCCTAAAGGTTCTATTGAGATACTTTCTCCAAGTGCCTTGTTTGAAAATGAATCTTTAAATACCACAAAAGATTGTGAGGGTATTAATCCTTTGAAGGAGAATGTAAAAAAAGACTCTTTACTTGAATCTTTTCATCCTGAATATGTTGCAACAACAAACCTTGTAGATGATGCTGCTTTTAATGGAGGTGTATTCAAATATTTTTCTCCACATCCTAAGAGTCTTAGTTTTAACTATGTTGATAATCTCCCTGTTTCAGAAGTTCCTATTGATGAGGAAGTTGACAGCTTGCCTCCAGATTTTCAATCTTTCACCTTTGATGTTGATCAACTTTCTTTGGAAAACCTCCTTGATGAAAAGATTCAGGATAGCATGCAACCTGAGACTGAACTTCTTATTTCTATGAAGAAAGAAGATGATTTCTTATGCTTACAAACTAGTGATCAGCCCTTGCAAAAGCTTTTTCCGTTTGATGATGAGATATGTAATTATGACAAGGTAAAAGTGCATGAAGAATAGTTCCTTTCTCATTCTGAAAATGATGAAATCAACACTCAGCCTGTAAATTGTCCAACTGAAGCATGGAAAGAAATATCATTTGATCAACAAGAAAAGGTCATTGCTAAATTTTTGCTATGTTTTCAGCCTAAAGATGTCTCTCAAACAAGTCCTTCTAGTGGTGATTCAGCTCTTCATGGAGAAGAGACAAAGATGCCTCTAGACAAAGACACCCCTACTAAATTCCTAGTTGAGACAAAGGAATATGAAGCTGACTTCCAATCTAGTGGTGATTTAGCTGATGTGTTGGAGAAAGCAATTTTTAATGAAGAAGAAGAAATCATAAGTACGTTTTTGTCATCACTCAAGCTGGATCATTTCTTTGATTTTGCCTTAGACACCTACTCAAATCAGTTCCAAAATGAGACATTTATTAAAAATGTTCCTTCTCACCCATCTATGCATAATGTTGTTGATTTGGATTGTAAAGGTAATGCTGAGATATGTGATGGCACTCTGAGAAGGGAAAGGGATGGAATTTGTGGCATGATTGATGACAGTTGGTTCCTTGAAAGAAATGAAGAAGACATATATCCAAGGTCTAATCCTATGCTGAAGGAAGCATCATCATGGCTGCAAACTGATCATAACCATGCACAGGAATTGAATCTGCATGACAATTTTCCTGAAGATTGTACATCATCTTTTGCTGAGGCTCTTTCATTTCATATTTTTCAGCTTGAAGTGGAGTCTAACCCTGACAGTGTGAGAGATCAATTCTTAAGTGGAGATGAATATTATGATGAGTTATGGCTCTTTGGAAAAGAGAGGTGGATCAACATATGCATGCATGCTGTTAGTTTGAAGTTTGCCACTGAAAGAGTCGTCAGCACGCAATGGTTTGGAGCTAGTTCATTGAGGTACGCTTTGCTAATTCAGAAAGGCTCCTATTTCTCTCAACCAGTAAATGGATTCACTTAACTTCGTCTTTCTTCCGATCTTTATGGTAGGTTCTTTCCTACCTTTGTAAATATTGTGAATAAGTTTTTGTTGTGCATAGCGGTAGTTGGAATAATGCACAAGCTTCGTGCTTGCTGGTAGTTTAGGAGTTTTGGTTTGCTGGTTTTGCCTTGCTCCCCTCCGCCCTCTTTGCAAGTAGCTCCCGGTCTTCTTCTCTTGCTGACTCCATTTGCCCAATGATCAAAACACTGTTCTCTCCCAAAGATTGTTGGAGTTCTCTGATTTTGTATCAAAATTAGTCCTGCAGCTAGAGCCCCTGTTAGCACATGATATGGACACAATTTTAAAATTGCAAGTGTAGAGTTTGAACCACTTTGAACTGAAGTTCAAAGTAGTTCAAAGTGGTTTGACTGTTCAAATGGATTTGAAAATGCAAAATTGTTAATTCAGAATGGTTCAGAGGCACAAGGTGGTTCACTAGTTCAACTTGCAGATTCATAATCCAAGTTAAAAAAAAATTAGTTCAGCATTTTCAAGGGTTCATTCTGCATTTCAAGTAAAGTAAATGGTTCTATGTAACATCACAGGTATGTCTAGAAGACGATGCCTAGAATGTGCAAGATTATGGTATGAACCTCGAATTCAATGATCCACACTTTGGTTCTAAGACTACCTTGCTCCCATCTTCCAAAACAAGCCTGAGACATGTTTTTAAATATGGACTCAGGGATATGTAAATGCTATTCACATCTATCATTGTGAAAGAATAATGCTATATCAGCTCAAGATAAGTTCATAGGCTCAATACATTATGGGGCATGCAGAAGCTATCTTTAGATTGGATTGAGAAGCTCATTGGTGACCGATCATATTTTTGATGTGCATTTATCTCGACACTGCTAGAATTGCTAAGAAAAAACATGTATGTGTTCGAAACCATACATGGACCATTTGTCCAAACATAAGGTAACAGTGCATCAAGCAGTTGGTTGTGATTTTACTTTTCAAATCTTGACCCTAGTATTTGCAAAGGTCATTCAAAGAATGGATTATGAGAACTGAATTGGTGTTCAGAACCCAAGAGACCATAGCATTTGGAAGGCCTAATCAATCTCAAGTGGCACACGATGAGATTACATTAGATCTTTGAAGCATTGTTTATTTCATAGAATTCTTAAAATGGAATAAACATATACAAGCATAAGAAATCTCAGATTCTCTGATGGCATAAAAACAGTCATATTTTGGGGGTCATATAAAATTTAACCGTTGGATCAAGCTCAAATTTGGATATGTGTTTGGAATCCTAGTTTTCTAACTTCTGACCGGAGTGATTTCCAAAATGTGGTCAGAATCTTTATATATGCATCACTGTTCGCACCTCTATTGGCTCAGCAATAAAAGTTACAGAATGTAGATCACAAAATTGGGTCTCGATGCGGGGGCCATAACTTCCAATTGCACCGTTGGATTTGGCTCAATTTTGGACATGTTCTTAAGAGGCAAGCTATGCACGATCTGACCATAGTGATCTTTGAAATTGTTTATGGTTCATGAGTTATAGCCGACTAAGTAGAGCACTGTCAAGACTGTCAACAACAGTTACAAAATCATCACAGAACCTCATCACCAACAAATGCCACTTGTCAGCATGAGTATACCATAGGGGTCACGAATTTGCATAAAAATATGAGGAGACAAAGGTAAGAAAATCATTAATTGACACTTGTCAATTAGTTATGTATACTTGTCCAAATCTAATGCAACCATATACAGATATTAAAACTTTGGTTAATAATGTTTGGGGATTGTAGGGAGATATTGCAAAACTTAAGGGTCATTGAAATAATCTTGAAAAAGATTACTATTGATGAAAATAAACTTTATTAAGGAAAACCAAGGGAGAAAAGAAAAAGATTTCTCAGGAAGCAGAAAAGGATATCAAGAATCAAATATGAAGTTGAAAAGTTACAAGAAAAGAACAGATTAAAAGGGCCGAGGGCAGATGAAAATAAGGTTCCAGTTTTCTAGGTTTTGCTGGGATACTTTGCGCGACAGTAAGATTGGAGAACTATGAATACAATAAAGGCAGAGCATGAGCAGATTTTCTTTCTTTCTAGAACTGTGTGTTTGAGTTAGAGACAGGATTTTGATGGTTGATGTAATACTATGAAAGAAGTTTTTGTCTTTCTTAAAAATAGTGATTTGGTTGTAATGTGTAAAAGGGTCTTTGTAGTCTTTTACATTCAGAGAAGGGAGACTGGAGCTAATTATATCAGAATTGTGATTATGGTGTATTTTCCTTCCACTGATCATGATCCTGGCATCATTTTTAGTTTTCTCTGAAATACGTGCTAATGTCATTGTTTTCTTGTTCCACCATCCTTTCAAAATATCTTTTAAAGCTTTGAGTTTTTAATCCTCTCACGAGGATGGAGGATATATTTTCGTTTACAGTATGTAATGCAGTGTACAATAAATTAACTTTATGTAATCTACTATATTCGGTTTCCTTTCTTTTCAATTATTAAGTCTATGTCTCTACTCTGTGTTTACGGGTAGATGCTTGATATCCTTTCGTGCTTTTTGGTTAAAAGCATCCACATTTGATTCACTGAATATCTTATACGGGGAGCTATACCCGATAAAAATTCAGAGGAAGGTTATCAATCCATGATAACCTATCCAACTGTTGGTGTTAGTTTGTCCTCTCACTTGGGCATTCAGGGTCGGATTTGCACACATTTCTTCAAAGGACAATCTGTTCACTAACAGGACTTCAATATGGTAGAACATAGAACTGATAAACCAAGTGGTTTGGCACACTCATGGAAAGGAAATGAATTATTTTTCTGGCACAAATTTAAAAGAAAATTTAATCTGGCTGATCCTATGGAAAATATGCATGGGAAATTCCCAAACATCTGGTTCACCTAGTGCAATAACCAAAGAGGTAGACAAAGGGTGTATTGTAGACTGGATAGAGTGTATGGGGAAGTGAATGCAATATCTTTTAAACAAGATCGGTATCATGCCCCTGTTCAAGTTTTCCCTGCCTCTCTTTCTGACCATTCTCCAATTTACACTTGTTGCCACCTCAGAGGTGATAAGTGTAAGGAGGAGAGGAAGAGGAATGTAAATGCTTTCAAAATGAATATTTCTCTTTTGGATGATTTAGACAATCTAGAAGTTATTTAGATGGTCTCGAATCTTACTAGCATGAGCAATCCCCTTTTGAATGCCATAGAATTATGGAATATGAAGATTGAAACTTGGAAAAATCTTTGTCAAGTTTTTGGGAAGAAACAGGCCATGGATAGGAATAGAGAAGAAACCTTCTGGTAGAAGGAGCTTAATAATACTGAAAAAGATCTATAAAGTAGAGGGAATGATGAGTTATTAGAAGCACATTTGGCAAGGATTAAGTATAACCTTAATATTATTCAAAGGTACAAAATTCAAGGTCAGAAAATTAGAGCCAAGATGCATTGGATTAATGAAGGTGATAAGGGGTCAGGGTACTTCTTTAATATTATTAAAGCCAAACAAAGTAGGGAATTAATAGAGGAGATTCAAGTAGAGGGTAGAATCTTTAAGGAGCTAGAAGATATTCAAAAAGCATTCTACCAATTTTATAAAGGCTTGTTTTCCTCATAAATGGGGGATGAGGAGCACTTAAAAATGGAGGAGTGCCTTACGCTTATCCCACTAAAAGTGTCGGCAGTAGAGTAGGACTCTCTCAATAAAAATCTTTTGATAGAGGAAATTGATGCTGTTATAGATTCCCTATCCTATGGTAAATCCCCTGGAATAGATGGTCCCCTGGCATAATTCTATAAGAAGAACAAAAGTTGGATAAGTGTTGAACTTCTAAAAGTATATGAAGAGGCATTTTCTAAAAAGTCTTTGGGAGAAGATATCAATAAAGGTGTCATTAAACTTCTTCCTAAAACTAGAGATAAATCACTGATTAAAAATTGGAGGCTGATTACTCTTTTAAATCTTTCTTATAAAATACTAGCCAAAGCCTTAGCCAGGAGAATTGCTCCACTGGTAAGCAGATTCATTTCACAAACTCATACTGGGTTCATACAAGGTAGGTACATCCTGGAAAATCTCATTACTAGCTAGGAAGAAATGCATTGGACAAACGAGAATGGGCAATAGGTGGCAATGATTTTGTTAGATTTTGAAAAGGCTTATGATAGAATAGAATGGTGTTTTGTTATTGGCATACTAAAGGCTTTTGGATTTCCAAAGAAGTACCATGAATGGATTAGCATCTTATTTAATGAGGCATCTACTGTTATAGATATTAATGGCAATTTGTCAGAACCGATCAGGCTGCAAATATCTATTAGATAGGGGTGCTCGATTGCTCCTCTATTATTTGTTATTGCAACAGATGCTATGTTTTATGTTTTAAGAGCCTCTGAACTAGGACCTCCTGTACAAGGGATCTCTCTCCCAAACAAGGATGAGTTGATCAATGTTCAATTCACTAATGATACTTCTCTTTTCTTAGGCCTGTCTAAGGGAAACTTTGATAATGCCATGAGGAGGTTGGAGCTTTTTTCCAAGGCCTTGAGCTCTAAAATAACACCATCTAAATCTACAATTTTAGGATGGCAGCAGGACCCACCAGATTGGTTAGTAAGCAAGGGCTAGAATTGGATAGGGCCTAAGGAGGTTGTAAGGTATTTGGGGATTCCATTTTCACTTAAGCCTAATTTGAGTAGCATGTGGGATTAGATCTATAGTAAGATTAGCCGAAAACATGTTAAATGGCTAACACACTCACTTTCTTTAGAAGGTAGATTCCAAGTGGTGCAAAAGGTTTTAGCAGCTCATCACTTATATTATGCTTTGGCCTAGTTATTTTTGAGTTCACAAGTTAACATGATTAACAAGATTCTTAGAGACTTTCTATGGTTAGATGGAAAGGGGAACAAGAAAAGGCATTGTGTCAAATGGGATTAGTGTTGTCAAGAGAAGAACCAGGGTGGATTGGGGCTAAAAGATATTAAAACTCAAGGGTATGCCCTGGCCTCTAAGTGGATGGTAAAAGCCTTATAGGAGAATGAGCCTTGGAAGATTCCTATTAGAAATAACATTCTAATATCTGTCATTAGAAAAGGAAAACTATGGAAAGATATTCCACTTGTGGACATTGTATTTGGTGAATTTAATATGAAGCTATTTGGTTCCAAGATTTTTCAAGTTTTCTAGAAGGCCTAGATTCATGTGAGCCAATATATTCTGATGAGGGGAGTAGCAGGAGAACCTCCACACTATCTAGTCAAAGATAGATCTATTTGGTGGGGGCTTTCCTACAATGGTAAACCTCTAGCCTTAACAAAAAGTTGTTTGGCCAAGGCATGGAATGTTAAGGGGATATCCTTGATTCAGGATATTATGGAAGGGAGGTAGTTAAGGGAGTGGGTGGATATCAAAAGTAGATTTAGCATCCCAAATTTGCAGAAAAAGACATATTCTCCTATTAAGAAAGCAATGCCAAGTTGCAATCCCAAAGATAACATGGATACTAATGAATTTTTAAGAAAGATTAAATGGAGTGATGGTAATCTGTTGTCTAAAAGCGTGACCAAAAATGTCTACCTCTGTATGAAAAATGACTCCTCTCTCATAATCAAGGTGTCCTAGTACTAGGGCAAATTAACCCCTTTTCAAGTTGGTATTTTTTCTTTGATTATATGTGGAAAAGTAAAGCAAAGTCAAAAAAACTTTGTTTCAAGTGGTTGTTATTACATAAAAAGTTAGTTGTTAGGAAAGTTCTTTCTTTAATTGCTCTTGCTCTTGTGTGTTGTAAAATTTGTAATGTTCATGAGTCATTCAAGCATCTTTTTTTTTAATGTTTATATGCACATAAGATATGGTCCATTTTTTGGGGGTCTCCATGTTTGTGGAACTGTACTAATAGTTTTTCTTGGTCAGAAGTCCTTACTGGTTATGTGGATAGGTTTGATTCTAAACTCAATAATTTTTGGTTTGTGCTGACTGTTGAGGTGTTATGGACTCTATGGAAGGAGAAGACTAAAGAAAATTTTCAAGCTGAGGGGAGGAAGCTTACTAAGTTTAATTTTAAACTCACACATTTCTATATTATGTCACAAGTATCTCTGGTTCTCAATATCACAAGATCATATTTCATGAAGCTTGTTTGTGAAGGGTGTCTAATGATAAAGAAAGACCAAGTGCAAGGAGCAAAATATATATCAGGATTCCAATCATTATTAGCTCCAATAGAAATGGAAGATTTGAACAATTTTATCAATGAATGGCAGGTGCAAGATGGCCCTCAATTTGGAATTTCTCAGGTAGGATGGGATTATGTTAACAACCAGGATCAGGAACAGGTTGGTGTTGCTCATCCCAAATGGGGAACTAATCAACAAGCTAATAGAGGTCCAGTCCAACTTCATGATGAACAAGGTGCAGTGCAGCAGTAAGGATGGAATCCCGTGCCCAACCAAGGTGACAGTCAGTATGAAGCTGAACAAGGGATCCATGAGGACGTGTTTGGCCTCAAGGATGGATGGGGCTAACTTCTATAAATTAGTTTCAATTTTTTTTTTTTTTAAATGTGGTTCCATGTAATGTTTCAATAATAGTTATGGACTGGTAGTCAAAAAATACTAATATCGTCACCCCCCTAATTTTGTAAGTGTATATATACAGGGGGTGTGTGAATAGTTTGTTCTTTTGGTTGTTTTTGAGATACTCTGAACTTGTAGTGTAAACATTTTAAACTATCTTAATAGAAAAAATATCATCAAGTTATCAAGTTGCAACCATAATGCTTAGTAATCATGCACATTTGATATGCATGATTAGTGAAAAAAAGAGTGCACTAATAAGTTTAATTACTAATAAATACCTATGGCTTGCTACTGCCAAGTGATAAATCAGATCAAGTTGCCACATCCTCTCATCCTCCACATCTTCAAGTTCAGAATCTTAGTATTCCTTGCTATCAACTAACTCATAGTTTCCTTCATTATCCTCATATTTCCCTTTGTTATTCCTTGTGTTATTTTCACTCTGAGTGCGCATCTCAAGCTCAACATTAACACTACCAGTCCATCCACTTCCACTGCTACTACCAACACCAATACATGAGTTAGTGCTAGTGGCATTCTTCTTGGCACTACCAATCCCACTTTGGTTAGAAATATTGCCTAGCCCTCTTCTTTGACATTTCTTCATATTTTGATTGTCCTGTCATAAGGAAAAGTGTGGACATCGTACTTGGAACTGTACATCCTTAAGCAAGTATCCAAATTATTATCTAATGTGTTTCTTATATTTGACTTTATGAACCTCAAAGCACTAAAAACTCTCTCATCCTCCATCGAACGCAGTATCATGGTGAGACATAATTTAGTAAGCTTGAAATATTCTGATATTAAATCTCTCAACATTTTGCTCTCACCTAGATAGTTCCAAAACTTCGTTATTGATCCCTATTCGTGGGGGTTCTCCATAGAATTATATTGTTCCCTCATTGTGTGTGAAAAAATGGCCTGATTTCTCTCTCAAACAAGTTTAGTCTAGAATTCCATTTATAGTTACTCCATTGATTACTCCATTTTTGCAAAATTGCTTTAACAGAGTTAATAGCCTATCTCAAAAATCACTCAAAGAGTTAAGACTCCAATATTGAGCAAATACAATAGCCATGAATTCAAGTAGTTTATCTAGAGGGAATCTCGTTCTAATTTTCGGGGAAAGATCATAGTTAATTACTTTTGCAAAAGTAGTTATAGACTCAACGATCTTGGTGAAACCTTCCTTTGTAATACCTATCACTCGCCTCCCAAGCCTCCTTGCTAGTCGCTCCTCATTTGTCTCCAACCTACCATTGCAATGCATTGGTATACTAATTCCACATACACGGGTACATAACTCATTGTTTGCATTGATATGTAGATAGTTATTAAGACTGTCCAAGTCTATGATTTTTTGTCACTTATTGAAATTTGTATTAGATAATGTTCTATCGGATTGATAGTTATTATCAAGGGTCCAACATGTTCTTTTACACATGCTAGAATATTCTACAATAAACATAGCCCTTTGATAGACCTTTTTTTTATCATATCCCTCATCTCCTCTAGCATGAGTAGAAGAGTTGCTAAAGTTAAGAGTGTCTCTACATCTATTAACTTCGAATAAAGGACTGGATATTTTAGGTTTTTCAACTTGTCCTTCTTGGAGTTAATGAGTCCAAGCAATGATGGATATTTTGAAAAAAGACGATGGGCTAGTCCATCCAAAGAGATCCATCATGTATCATTATCCTTAAGAAGCTTGTTCCCACCAGTTAGTCCATTCGTAAATGCTTTAAATTCCCTAAATTGTTTAGAACTTCAACATAAATATTGGTATACCTCCTTGATTAAAGTTTCAAATTTCTCTACTTGAGCATTTGAGCTGACAACTCCAAAAGCTAGATTTATTCTATGGGCCATGTAGTGAATGTCAATAACATAGGGTTCAGAATAACTTTGTATCTTTGCACAAAGACCATTTGTGTTACCTTGCATTATTGAAGCTCCATCAACTCCAACACACACCAACTTTTTGGCAATCGTCATATTATCTAGACCTCCATATTCAATTAGAATTTTCTTGCACACTTTATATATATTTTTTGCATTTTTACTTTGCTCCATTTTAGAAATAGATAGTAATAGAGGTTGGTAAATAAGATTGTGTATAGTATAATCATGAATGCATATCCAGGAAGTATTATCAACTGCTATAACTTCATCTAATGACATTGCAATCAAAGTTGACTATTTTATTTTTGCCTTCACGTCTTCTTTTTCAACATTAGCAAGACAACTTGCCCATTCTCATCTGTTGTTTTATGACAAGTGATTGTTGGGATCATTGATGAGTAGTCTGTCACAGGATGCCCTCTTTTCAAAATATAAAAGACAACACTTAGCTGAACAACTTTTTCCATCTGTTTACTTTCCAGTAATATTCCATGATAAGATTCAATAGAACCTTTAACTTCAGCAGGCTTCATCTATATTTTCTCATGATAATTATATATTTCAACATTTTTAACATGTTGTCATTTATCCACTATTTTCCAAATCACCATTGGTTTTCCAACTTCATCTATCTTTTCTTTTTTGTAAACTTTACCAATATGCATTTCTATGATGTCTAGTTTTAACTATAACCTCTTTTCCTTCTTATTTCTCATAGTATAAATCTTGCATCTACATTCTACCAGAGGTTCACCTTCAATCAGATTGGCCACTAGTTCTATGAACAGATACTTTGAGGCCCAATCTAATTGAAAATTCCTTGACATATCCCAACTACGATCTTTTTTGGAGTTGGATTTTCTTTTCCCCTTCCATGTAGCATTATCATCTAAATCAGTGACATTCTCATCCAACTCTAGGTCCATTATATCATTGTGGCTAGTTTGAGTATCTTCATGTACTTGTAAATCATCTTCAAGTTCATTGTCACCTGAAATATCAAGTTTGCCTACTTCTTCAATATGCCTTGCTGGTTGTGAATCTTGTAGCTATGGTTGATGTTGTGATGATGTGCCTTCTTCAATAAACCATGATGATGAAACTTGCTGATGTTCACCACCAAAATACAATGATAAGGTTTTCCTTTTTGCAAGCCTATCTTGGCTTTCCCCACATTCAGGGGTCCTACCCTTCTTCTTGTTTGACATCTTCAACCAAATAAAGGTTGTCAAAAAAATATTGAACTTACTGATGAGGAAGGAAGGACACAAGTTCTATAGTACACGCTAGTAACTACAACTAATAATAAATAATTTGATTCTCCAGCCCTAAGAAATTAAATATAATTATAAATGTTTGATGTCTCCTGACTAGTGCCCACAATATTACTAATTTGTCTCAACTTCCCACTCAATAAGAATGAACTAAAAATTGTAAAATTATGATTAATTAGTAGCACTTACCTGTAACACAATTCTACTGAGACTTCTTCACTTTCGATCGAATTTGAGAGATCAAAATCGAACAAATTGTGTAAACTGAAGTTAGTATGAATGTATGCATTATGCTCCTAATCTCCTTGGACATTTCTTTGGTGAATTTGACAAGAATCATATATAGTATACAAATATTTGACAAAGCCCATGTAATCATGACATGTCTTATGTAATTTTTGAGGTGACTATGGTACATCCAATCATTTGCTATGATTAAAAGAGGACCCAAGCGTTTTGACAAATGGCAAGCAATTTGGCTGCCTCTTCCAATATTTATTTATAATACCACAAGGGCAAATTAAATGTGTCCAATAAGACACACTTGAAAATCATGGCGAAATTGTTTGACTTAAGCCTATCCTAAAAATAGAATCCATTGGAAATCACGTTGTGGTGTGGTCCAATAATGTATAAACAAATTAGTGATCGACCTAGATGGTGGATCCAATAAGTGGAAAAATTCAGTGACATGGCTAGCCCAGTATGTGGTTTTTATTTGCCAAATCCATGTCCGTTGACTAGCAAAATTCACCAAATCCATGTCCACTGACTAGTGAATTCGCCAATTGACAAATATTCACCACTAATGAAAATATTGTAAATAATCAATACAAGAAAATAGTTGTGCCTGCTCAAATGAGATTTCTCCTTTGATCCATTATCAACACCTATTGGAAGGGTTTTACTGAAAGAAAAGTCAAAAATAAATAATTGATAATGAGTGTACACATGGTCAAAACATCTAAAAATGAGATTTCAAAAAAAACCCTTAAATAATACTGTAGAGAAAATTTGGATCCTATCATTGAACATCATAATCCCAACTAAAAACTACAATCCCCATTATGTCGTGTTCTATAATTTTTTTAACCAAAGTAACAAACTATTTTAGTAGTATTACTTCAATCTAACTTAGATAAAGTTTCACGGTATGGAAGGCTTGTTGGGGTTTACGATCCTAGAGCCCAATCTATTGTCAAAACTTTGGCAGCTAATTTTTCATCCAAACCAAGATACAGATTAAAAAGAGACAAAATCCCATTAACCCCAACATAGGACAATGGATAAACAACCAAGCTGCACACAAACAAACATAGATTTTCAGAGAAGATTTTGATTTTCCACTTCTAAGACAAAGGGACCAAACAATTAAAGTATTGAACCAAGGCCACAAGTTTGCAACACAAGGCTCCATGCATCTTAGTACTACTTTATGAAATAAAGGATGCAACACTAAGATTATACCTATCCTAGTTCCCAAGCATCCCAATTTTTTGATTTCATCCTTCCCATTTATTTCCAAATAGTGATTGATAGTATTTTCTCGAGAATGAAGCTATGCATGAAGATGTATGGGATAACAATGTGCTCTCTAAGGACAAGATTCAAGCTATATTGCAAAAATAATAATATATAATCTTCTATTAAGCAAGAGAGCAAAGTAGGATATGCATTTTGTTACGAAGTATGGATTAAACTACCCAAATTTGAGTAAGACCCATACATAAAATCATAAATTGATTTTTCCTCCTCATCTCATCATCAAACTATTTTAAAGAGAGGTCTCTAAAATAAATTTGTAAGGATAGGCTAACCTAAGCATATATGATCTAAATAAATGAAGATATCAGCAAAGTTGCACGTTGACTGAAATCCATGATTTTTTCCTATTTTCATACGACACCTTGTAATCTATATCATATTTCTTGGAGGGAGAAATACTATTTTAATATATATGGATATTTTTATTGTGAATATACAATATGTGGAACCATCCTATTATTTAAACTTTATATCTCAAACATCTAATGTACACAAAAGTAGTTGTTGTTTGGTGTCTTGTAGATGTGGAGAAACATCCCAAATGTAGTACAAACTATGTTGATGTAATTAGATAAATAGCTACAATATTAAACTTGAGTCTATCAGGCCATGGTCTGATAATAAAATAACAACTTATCTCGACCATAACCTTGATCACCATAAACACCATTTAAATATGACACCCTGTAGACATGCAACAATGTTTTGCCCTTATTATTATGGGGGAGACATAACTTATAAGTCCGTTTATTATTTTTCGAAGAAAACAAAATGGTAATTTGGAAGCATTGTCTATTACTAATTTTTTTGCAAGTATAAGATTCAAACAACCAAGAAGAAAATAAAGGGGGAAAAAATCATCTGGTCAACCTCACTAGGAGAAGACTAAGAGGCCAAAATCAGTAGCCTTGAGAGAAACCTCCTCATCTATACTAGCAATAAAGAAATTTCCAAGCTTCAAATCTCTATGCATACCATTCAAAGAATGACATGATTCCACTACACCCAAAATGGTCCTGCCAAGCTCAACAACCTTCCTCTCATTATAATGCCCCCTAGTAATGATCCTGTCAAACAACTCCCCACTAGCACACAATTCCATGACCAAACCAAACCAAACCAACCAAACAAGATAAAAACAATAACATACATGCAAGTAGAACAAGTGTAGTTTCCATTAGTTAAACACCCACAATGAGTAGTAACACATGCACAAGACCCTTCTATCTTGTTTTAAAGCTTCCTCTATTTTCCTAAATCTATTATGAAATTTCAACACAATAATTTATAGTATCACAAGTCTCTTACGTGTGTAAATAGATGTATATATCCTTAACAAAAACTCTAGAAACACTGCTTTGTGCCCCAATTTAGACTAGAAAGCACACAAAGAACACATCTTAACATCATGTTTCGTGCCTCAAAAGACTTCAAAAGTCCCCCAAATAGGGACCCCCAAATCATAGGTATGATTCAAAATGATTTTAGTTAATTGTTTTTTTCTAAATGATTCTTGGAAAACAAAATAGGCTCTTTCAAGTTCAACTGTAAAGCTTGAGAAAATTGTGTTAGTAGAATTTTTAGGCTTTGACATGAAATGGGCATCGCTTCTAAAGATTTTAAAAGCTTGAAAAATATGAAAAGATTGGAAAAATGAAATGGGTTTTCTCTGATGAGGCTAATTATTGCCTCTATTTTATGATAGTTTTAAAACACTTCGTTGAACACTCTATTTTATTTTTATCAAGACATTTGTGAACTTATGTTTACCTAACCAATGATTAACCTATGGGTAGATAATATGTCATCTTTTGCCAATATTATATATAGTATGCAATATTTCGTATAATCATTAGAATGTGTGTTCTTATATTTGAATTTAATTTGATAATGCTTATTTGCAAATATCTCTGCATTATAACTAACTTGTTAGCAATGAAGTTGAAGATGATTTGAAGAATTCAAAGATGAACGTTGAAGACAACCAATAGCATTCAAGGAGAAGAGACGTTGAGGTTTAGCCACAGTGGAAAAATCATGACTGTACCAAAGGACACAACTATGAGTAAGGAAGAGCTATGAAGACTTACTACATTCTCTGCATTTATTATTATGTCAAAGCGGTTGTTTAGACTTTATTATTCTCACCTTGAGCCATTATCTTTTCTTCCCACCTTGAGCTGTTATCTTTCCTTCTTTTTCACCTGCAGATTTATAGCTAGTTTGTTTGCTTTTCTGTTTCGAAATAAGCGTCGATCTTCTATTTATAGGGATCAGACCAATTGTGTTAGGGGTTAGTAGAAGAAAGTTTATAAAAATAGACTGTTAACTCTTGCAATGAGTTGTTTTTACAGTTCTATGTATTATTCCCATGTAATGAATTTATGAAATGTACTGAAATAGTTTTTGGCTTATATCCTGTGTTAGTAGATTAATAGAAGCCAACCAAGGGGCCCCACTTGGGAGGTGGATTAGATTAGAGTAGTATAGATTTATTTTCAAACATTTCTAGTATTGCAAGTAGAAGTTGTAAGTTCCTTCTTGTAGCATCATATTTTGTGAATGTTCCTGAAACATCTGTGAGAAAAGTTGTAGATGAACTGAGTTGGAATATATGTTAGCATTTCATTGCATTTCTAGTATTCGTTTCAGTAAAGAGTTAAGTGTGTTAATTTCCTACAACAATAGTGTAGGTTCTTTTCCTTGCATTTTACTTTCCTGCAACATAAGCATAATGACTCATTAAGAGACCTAGTGCACATACTGTGCCGACCATTTCAAGTATACATCCCTATGTTGACAAGATTAAATGCACCTCATAGTAGGAAAAATAATCCTTAGATTGAATACACTATTCCTAAGCGTGGCCCTGAGCATGATTATTATACACCTATTGTGAGGCGAACCATTCTCCAAAGCCATTCAAAAGCTCAAAAAAAGTAAAATGGGTATTTTGAAGCCATGAGTAGACCAAATGGATTTAAGAGCTCAAACTTGGTGTCGTGGCAGAATTGTACTATGTTTCTCATTCTCTCTAAATTTTTCTAAACAATATTTTATAGGTGCACTTACAAGGAAGCGAGATAGATCTCTAATGGATTCCTCAATCTAGCTTGAGCTCATGAGCATTTATTTACATTTGGAATATACAAAATGCCTATGTTCAATTGCAAATAATCTAGGGAATAGGAAAAAACCCTAGAAATAGTATCAGACTTCATTCTAGACATGGAGAATAACCTGAAAATAATTTTAGGGTTTCCTTTTCACATCGAACAAAATCTAGAAACATTTAAACTAGTAGTGAAGGTTAATTTTTCTAATTAAATATTTAGAATATTAATTTTCTCATTGCTATTTTCTATGAAGACCAATAATATACTTAAGTTAGAAAACTTACAATCTTAAAAAAAGAGAGTTCATAAATGCTCAAATTTGATTGGACAAATATGCCTATGGTAGGAACTAGTAAAGTCATTCTACTTATTATTGTTATGTATTTTTATTCAGAATACAAAATAAATAAAATGATCTAAACATGTGATTTTTTAAAGTTATGAATTAATTAAAAATATTTTTCTATACATTGATTGATACACATTATTAATATTCATTAAATAATATTTCCAATTATAATATTTTGTTTAGTTTAAAATATGATTTATGGAAGCATGAGATTGATGCTTGAACATAAATTATAAATCGTAAATCATATTTATTATTTTCATATTTTTATCTGTGTATAATGAATTTATTTAATTCATATTTTATAGTTATTAGTAATTTTATTTTAATTTTTTTATAGTATTGTATTAAATTATATAAATAATATTATTTAATTCTTAAACAAAACATAGGCAAGAGCCTACAACACAATGGTAACTTGTGAGCCTCTCGTATGGGAGGCCTTGGATTCAAATTCACTTAACACATAAAAATAATTAATTACAATAAATAACAATAATTAATTTAGGCTTTAGTCGTTTAGCAATCAAAAAAAAAATCTTAAACAAAACAATTATTTAAAAAATAAAATAAACATTTCAAAAATGATATAATTAATGCAATAATTTTTTAAAATTTCTATAATAATATAAATTTATTATTATTTTTTGATCGGTAAATGATTGAAGCCTTGTATTATACTGAATAAAGCAAAATTGAATTTATAGAATTCTCCATTCAAATGGGCACTGGTAGGAAAAAACAGAGCAAGATAACCTCTAGTCTCACCCGAGACCGAAGTCCAATATTATACAATTTAAAAGGGGCATACCCTAGTTTATATGAAACTTCGTACAAGTTTATACAAAATTTGACGAAACAATTAATAACAAATATACTTCCTTTGAAAAAGGGGACATAAATCAAAGGAGAGGCAAGGTTCCACACTAAATTCATCAAGGATCCTGCCATGAATAAGTGATCCACCAAACATCTGCATGACAAAATACAACAATCTTCCAATATGGGATTACTACCAAATCAATGTGATCAGAAAAAGTCGGAGGAGTAAAAAGACCAATCAACATATTGAGAGACTCTTCATACAATAAGAATCCTAAATTGTATCAATGGAGTTAATCAAAACAGTTTTATGATATGCTTTAAATGAATCTTTATCTAAAATCTCATCCCTTATCCTATTCTGTTTACTATTTTTATTTAGAGTTGATTAGATATTCAGGGTTCTTATCTAGTTCGAATGAATAGATCAATCAAAATTATATTAACTAATTTCAACAATTTAAGATGTTCATTGATTCATCTTATTCTTATTGTATACTGATGAGTTTAAGAGGAGAAGTCTGAATAGTAACCAACTTGAATTCATTCATATTGCCTGACTAAGGTTATAAAATAACTAGTAGTAGGGGAATCAATAAGCACCTTGCTCTGCTTAAAGCATAATGAAGTGCAAACTAAATCCATAATGATGAAGGGAAAGAAGTAGAGCAGTGGTAACCAAACATAATACAAATTCAAGCATACAGGCCCAAAGGTTTATTTTAAACACCTCACAAATATAGATCGACTTAATATTCTATCTAAGTCTCCTTCATTAATTATTACTAAGGAAATGAAATCAATAAAATGACAAATCATAGATCAACATTAGTAGCTAAAAACTACCAACATTTGTTCAATAACGATTATAATCTTTAATAACAAAGATCTAGCTCAGTCCCAAAAGACTAGAGAGAAGAAATCAAAAGGGAACATAAGAGGCTTCAATCCAAGCTAGGGTAAGGCAACAACTAAAGTAATAAAAAAACCTAGAAACATCATCTACCGGGTTAAGGATACTATTCCACCTCTCTTGTTTGACAGCCCCTCTGAACGCCATTGTCCTCACTTCTAGAGTGTGAAAAAGTGCAATTGAAGACTCCATGCTCATAGAGAAACTAAAGGGTTTATTAAGAAAGAAGAATCATAAAAGGATTTAGTACTTTGAGCCCTAAATAACAGATAGTGACTCTCGAGTTGTTAAACATTGATTGATGCCTACTCATATGTGTGTAAGATTATTAATAAATTTATTATTTATTATTTATTCTATGTTTCATAATTTTATTTATATATTAAATAATTTCATTGATTTATTTATTATTTTACATAATATATTTGTTATTGTCAATTTTAAAGTTATATATAATAGATTTAGTATTATAATTTTAACTCTATTAAATATTATAGTATGTTCTAACTTTAGTAATTAGGAAAATAGTAGCCCTTAAGTGACACTTTTCAAAGTATGAACTCACGGTTTCAAATTAACGGAACTCCAGATAAAATCCGCTTTGATATCCTATTAATGTTCTTAAAAGCCAAATTCTTAAAATCACACAAATATTGCCCGCAAAATGTTTTTGTATTTGGTATAATATAATAATAATAATAATAATAACCAATCCTGCTTTTTCATCTGGAGGCTTACGAAAATGCGAGTGAAAGGCAAGGAGTAGAAAAGTACATATGCATTGGGTATGTTTTACGAAGCCCTAAAGCGAATTTAATTTTGGGAATAACAGAAGAAAAACCAAGAAGAGAATCTGTAACAGATTGTGGACTCATTCTTGTTGCTTTCAGACTACAATAAGGTAAATTTAGAAATTGAATATAAAATTAATCGCTAGTTTTACTTTTTTAATTTAAATTATTTTTAAGTACTGTCAATCATGGTGCCCGAATCTAAATTTGGGGTCGAGTTCAACTTTCAATGGTTTGTAGTACTAACTTTTTCGCTGTCGAGTCTGAAGGCAATCAACCAAATATTGTTTGCTTTTCTTGCACAATAATTTGTGGATTTTGTATTATAATTTTTTCGCATTTTGCGCTTTCTTAAATATGGATCTTATATATAGAGTTTTCATCCAGGAATTAGTTTATAGGATAGTTGTGTCTAAGTATGAATTTTGTATCTTCCTCCTTTTATTGTTGATCTCGTAGGTTTCTCCTTTCTCTGTAGTAATCTTTATCGCGTCCGTTGTGGTAGTCAGCACCGTTCTCCCGTCCCTTGTGGTATTGAACTCTACTATGTTCTCACCACTTGAGTTCACCCCATTTCCAGGATTTTTTTCGGGGGAATTATAAATTCCAATTATGGTCGCAGCTTATGCTTGTGATTCCTCAAAGCTAACAGAAATTGATTCCATATTTTATAGTTCTATTATCAATACATAGTTCTAAAAATGCCCGAGTGCCACGGTGACTACTCACACTGTAAAGGAAACAAAAACTCAAGTTCAAGGAATGGGACTTTATACTTGCACGCTTAACACACATGTTGGGCACACTATATTAGTGTAATATAATTGGTTTCTTTGTCCATATACTCTTTTAAATGATGTTCGAGTAGCTATATCCAATGGCCACTGTGTCACAGTCACAAGGAAATGGAAGCTTAGGTTCAGGCTTAGGAAGCTCTGTCTCTGAACCCTTGCTCACGTGATGAGTTTTTTTGAATGTAACAAAGCGTTGCCTTGAATGTACGTGAAGCATTTCAGATGTGCCCAATACTTCACGTGTCCTGCTGACCCTTTTGCATTTTAGGATAAGGTTGTAGGAAAGCTAATAGGATTCCACATTACTCAAAAATCGTAAATAAATTTGTCTACTCATATAAATTTGTATTCTATATTTAAGATTATTGGATTCTATATTTAATTTAAATGAATTAATGAAATTGTCTCTGTATCTAGTTAGTTGTTACGTTATTCAGTGTAAATTTCAATCTATCTTTTATTATAATTGTTTTCTAGCAAGCTTTGAGATTTTAGAAAATGAGAGATAACTAAGCAACTCTATGATATACCTTTAGCAGTAAAAGCTCTTTGGATTTTGTGTATTCCATTCAACGAAAAAGTTAATGCAAACATTTCCTGTGTTTCCTTTTTGGAACTCCATTTGTTGATATTTGTGTGGCTTTTGTAACATGAAACGTTGGATGTCAAGATGACATCATTTTCAGTTGTTCGAAAGAAAACTCCTTTTCAAAAGCATAGAGAAGAAGAAGAGGCTAAGAAAAAGGTAATATAAAATCTGGTCGTTATGAACAATTATATTTTTATTGCTTTTATATGTAATTTGATCATTTCAAGGATGCAAGATATGAACCATTTTTCTTGGATTTAGAGAGAGGACGATGAAGCAGCTCGGCTGTATGAAGAGTTTGTGCAATCTTTTAATGCTCCTGGTGGGAAAACTTTTGTGAGAGGGGAGACCATAAATCCTAACGAGCATCTGAAATCTGGGAATGAAGGTTTATATTCAATTCCTCAATGTTTGCGTTAGCATCTGATTGATTTATTGATGTTCTGATTAGTAAATTAGCTCATTTGATGATTCTGTAGTGGCAGGTGGATCATCCAAAGACGGGTCCTCTAGTAAAAAGAAAGGAAGCAGGTGATAATGCAGCGTCATTGCTTAAGCCCTCTTGTTGATCATGAAATATTTTATTATATGTTGAAAGTTTACATTATGATGGGATTCTACTTTATGCAACAGTTTTTTGTTAGTTTCCTCATTAGGTAGTGGATGCTATTATATATCATACTTTGTATTTTGTTCAGAATTAATTATAGCTGTGGAATTATAAATGAAAATTCTAGTCAAAGGAGATGTGCGGAATTTTACTACTTTTGGTCTGAAATGTTTTATATATGGCCTATTATTGGTTCTAAATTGTGCATGTTCTGTTATTTTTTTAGGTGAAAGTGGTAATCCGCTAATATTTTATTAATAATTTTTAAATCTGGTTCAAAGGCTCATGGAGGAAAGAACCAAAAGGAAAACCTCCAATCATTACCGAATACAAAAATATAGAGAAAGCACATATGATATGGTCTGTACAATATATGCCAAACACCTAACTAATCCTATGAAATGAGCATAATAGATGACCTTTATATAAATGGCCTTACAATTAAAACAAGCTCAATGTCTATAAATAAATACCTATAACTCTACTGAGCAAGTATGTTACAGTATTTTTCTGACTACCTGATCAACCCGAGGACTAATCAGCCAAGTAACTTGGAAGTCCATAGCATTAGACACATATCCAACCACAATGTCAGGTTTTCTGATGTCGACATGTGCAATCTACCATCAAACAGCATGCATACTGTCAATACCAAACCTGCAATTTAATGGGGACATCAGATTTAGACAGTAGCAATAACCAACCATGTCCAGAAGTAGATATTTGCAGTAACCGAGGTTGTCCATTATATAGATGGGGAACAAAATTGACTGCAGGACTGAGCAAAAACCAACTGCAGATTGAGCATATATTTCATTTGTAGGAATTATTCATTTCCCAACTATATGAAAACGGTCCTCATGCCCTCAGATTGCAGATGTTGGGTAATGGGCTCATCCCACACCAAACCAGTATTCCATCGAACAATATCAAAATTAACAAAATTTTGGGGGATCTTCAGCATACCTAATTGACTCACTCCTCCATGGGCACAATACCGATGTCACCTTAGGCAGTTAGGGCATCCACATTACCATGCATATTTTCCTTAATGGTCAAATTATCAGGAATTCAGTAATTGTATCAAGTTGGTGGAAATGAGCGTTAGATTGTTCCTCACTGTCATCATTCCTACCTGCATCGAGTACCCAATTTTGCATAGAAGCCGGTGCAGGTGGCGAAGCATTGAAACTCTGTGATTGTAATGGCAATGAGGATTGCCAGAATGGCATGTACCTTTGAATAGATTTTGCTGTGAGTCCCTGCACAAATTGACCTTCCAACACAGAACACAGCTAGATGGAAAGGCCAAACCAACTCCACCTTGAGTGACACTTTAATGCTGCCCTTTATAGTCACAAACTCACAATGTTCCTGTAAGTAATACTTCGGAAAGATGCAACTCACTGGCGCATACTCGTTCCATAAATTGTAGTGTTGAATGCACTCCATTAACCTTCCATCCCTAAGGAATTGTTTGAGCACAGTTTGGTAGCAATATTCTCTAACCTATCCTGCACTTGTAGCAAGTCCATATTCTTGGATAAGAAAATTGAGATGAGTTGTGAAGGAAAATAAACCTATTTTCCCTGGGTTTGAGGATTTCATCTCTAAGAATGCGCTTGATGCTGCACAGACAGTGTGGACAACCAACTTGAAGCTTTGGCCAAGGTGCTCATCAGTGAGGTGATCCTCAAATGGCCACTCCCAAGCTTCCACTGGTAATCTGACTCTGTAATTTCTAGGTCCATACTCCATTTCCGTTGTAAGCATACAAGATGAAAACTCAAAGCACTCCAACTGTAGGTAAATGTAAAATATGGTGTACACAAGGAGCCCCATGGTTAATATAAGCCGAGTTCTGTATGATCACCAAATTCTATGCGTAATCATATATCAGACATGCATTATCTCGGTAAATTAATGAGAGGATATCTTGGCAGGATTCTGAAATAACACACATGCACCGTAAACTGTCATGATTAATAACCCATCTCACTTGTACCTTATATTGCACGTGTAATAAGAAAGTTTATCACAAAATAATAATGAAGGTGGCTGGCATTTGAAAGACATTAAAGTGAAGGATGGGAGAACACTAGTTGCATATTCTATTATATCCTCTCTATTAACTTTACCGCAGCTTCTCCAATTGTATAATATCAAAGAGTGGTGGGAAATCGGCAACAGTACAGTTAGATTGCAAGGAATCTATGTCTAGTCTATCCCAACACATATTAGCAAAAAGGTCCGCAGCCTTGTTACCCTCTCGAAATGTGTGTGACATATGACATTTCTCAAATGAATCTAAGAGCCTCCAAATCTGTTCCAAAATATATTTTATCTTCCAGTTGTGTGATGTTCTATGTACAGGCAGATATTATCACAATAGAATCCCCTTCAACAATCACCTTTGTTAATTGCACTTGCTTAGCTAACCTTAGACCAGAAAGCAGATCTTGAGCTTCTGCCATGTTATTTATGCCAAAACGAATAGGAGTGGCCTTAAATGCTATTAATTCACTCCATTGGTCTCTAATACAAATGCCTATACCTGAATCACCTGGATTGCCAGGGAAGGATCCATTGAAATTAATCTTAGCAAAATCCTCAATAGGTGGATGCCATTTGATCTTAATCCTGTCACTAGCTTTAATGCACCCCCCCCCCCCACCCCTAATGATTAGCCAGTGAATGGAGGAAGAGATAGATATTTCCATTCTTTAAGAAGGTAGCTATCCCATTGTGTGAAAGTAAAACTACAGTGTGTGTTTTTTGTTGATGTTTTATAGCTTCGGTCAGATATGACAAAACATGGAGAAGATATATATATGTTTTTTGTTGATGTTTTATAGCTTCAGTCGAATATGACAAAACATGGAGAAGATATATATATATATATATAAAATGAATTCTTCATTTTATACATGTATTATACATAACTTCATATATATATATGTGTGTGTTTGTGTGTCATATATATTTAATAAGAGATTTAAATATACATTGTGTAGAGAATTATATATATATATATATATATATATATATATATATATATATATATAATCACATGATATGTTATGAAACAAGATACTTAGGATAGGGCACGTTTCATGATGATACATGCTTTGTTGAATCATATATATTATTCTCATTGGGCTGCTCTTAGGAGTATTGAAAAATACTACAATACTATTATAAGTAGCAACCCTCTCTATCGTGCCACATCTGATCTATGATCCTCAACATGGTATCAGAGCCAGGTTTCCTATTGGGCTGTGAAATTTCAATAATAGAGAAAACTACAGAATTTGAAAGGTCATTTTATTGCTCCTTTGATTGTGCTTGCTGCCTATGCAATTGGACAGATATAATGGTGGCTGAATCCTGATAATTTCCCACCGAGTAATTTGTGAATTCTGTTGCTCATCAATATTATCAGCGGAAGCAAGGACTTATATATTTTTATGTTGTAAGCTATGATGCCATTGGGAAAATAATCTCCTCTTTTATAAGATTTTTTTGGTTTATTGTTATTGTTTGGCAATTGCGTTTAAATTGTGGGGCCTGATTCCTACAACTTAGGCATGTATATAATCCTTGTGATTAGAGAATTATTCAACATACATGGAAAGTCAAAAGATTAAATTATTACAATCGGGTGGGACTTTAAAAAATTGGCAATAATATTTGGTTATATATTTTATAGTGGCCCGATCTATATCTGGGAAATATATTGACTATCGAGAAAAGTGTTTGGAATATATTTAATGGCTGCATTAAAGTTTTAAGACAAAATATTAATGTCATTTCCTAATGTCAGTAGAGAAATTATAAGTTTATTCCTTTCACAGATCACATTTGGCAGTCTTTGGACTGGTAATATTTGTGATTAATATTGTGGCAAAGAGAATGCTAATCGGTTGTGATATCATCCGCGGTTAAGAGCAAGGGAGGTTGAAGTAGAAATTGACAAAGGAAGACATCCATTGATGACAGTGCAAGGTGGTGGTTGTTTTTGTGAATCAGACAATAAATATCTAGTAGTTGTGGTGGATGAATCTGTGCATGTCCTACAGACAACTGGAATCATCTCTTAAATAATTGGTTTGCTGGTTTTGGTTCTGATTCTGTCATACTGCTACCTATACTGATCACCTGTCACTCCCGCCTCCTCTTACGGTTCTGTCACACCGTGGACTTCCAAAGGGCTATGAGTCGCTATTTTTTATGTACTTGGATGTTAGCGGATTTAATGAGTCTGACCTACTGACTGTACTAATTATATATCCAACTGTCTATTGTCCATTTTCAAAGGAGATTGAAATTGGTAGATAGGAGATACATACAAACAGAATGTTTTAGATGAAGAATAGAAAGTATTTGATGGAATTGAAATGATTGCAGAGATGTATAAAACTGAGCATGCAGGATAACCTACAAGAATAGTTAAGTGCTTGACTAAATGCCTTAACAATAATGTGCTTAAAGGAAGTCTTGTTTGACAAATTTCTTCAAAGAAATGAGGTCTTAAGGTCATATATTTAAGGTTGATTTGAGTGATAGAAAATGTTATAGATTATCAGCGATGGGAACAGACATATTTCACTACTATTGATAATTTCAATGGATGTTTGGATCTTTAATTGGAAGGAAGGACAAAACTAGAGCTTGGAAGATGACTAATACTTAAATAAGAAAGTAGATTGCAAGGATGTTAATGAGCATCTTGAGATAAGTATTTATTATCCTTGAATATTACATTCATCTACTTAGTGTAGTCTCTCTTTTATTTGTACATGGGTTAATGCAAAGCATCTGTAATGCAAATATGATGGATATGTGTAATGCAAAATAATTATGATGGATACGCGTAATGCAAAGCATCTGTGATGGTCATCACATAGAATCAATAATAGATAAGTTTAATAAGACAAGTTGTATGCAGGAAAGACAACCAATCAGAGAGATATACTAACAGCTTATAGAAACAATGATAGTAATCAAAGAAAGCAGCAAACTGATACGAAGAACAATGATTATAGAGAAAGAAAAATTCAGATAAGATAGCAGTTACATTAGGATGTTTGTGAATAATATACATCTGAAGGTTTAAGGAACAAAGAAGAAAGCAGCGATAAAAACCTGTTATGTCACCATTAAGTAGTATACTTGGATTTTTCCTTACCACCACAAAGAAACTGACATACCAAATGATGGAATATTGTCATTGATGTCAGGTATTTAGAAGATTGATATTGTCATCGATGTCAAAGATACAATTGGAAAATTGTCATTGATGGACAATTGTAAGCTATAAGAATTATCAATGTCAAAGGGACAACAAGCCAAAGACATGTATGGAAGAGGTATGGATATAAGATTGATAAAAGGAAACAGTCATATAAACAGTGTAAATAAAAAGCACAGTAGAGATCCTTCCGGCCGTAACAGAATAATAAATACAGAGATCAAAGTAGAGATAGATATACATCGACAAGAGAATAGAAAATGCCATATGAAGTCATAGGGAAGATTTGATGAGATGCTACACTACGTAATGAGCCCAGTCTATATAGTAGTTCTTGTATTGAAGATATTCTCAAACACACAATATGCGATAGACATGGAACAAGTATGTATTATAAATTTTACAAATTGAAAATCAAAGACATATATCAACAGTCAATGTTTGGCTATGTTTGGTGACATGTTAATTCATTTCAGTCGGCACATTTAAGAAGAGCCTGGGCAGCAGCAATAATTAATCTTGAAGAACATGAGAGTAAGGGTAATGTCAATAATAAAGAAGTTGTAAATATACATCAAAATAGAGTATTATAACATTGGCGTCTTCAATAATGGAGCTGAAGTTTCAAGGAAGTCATCATGGAGCCAAGAATGATGCACAATGCCTGATGTGATATTGTCATGACATGGAACAATCTAGGCACAAAGGCAGCGTTGAAATACACATGAAGATGACATACATATGAAGCAGACTATTTGTCATCAAGTGAGTAGTGAATAACATGATGGATTTTGAATAACCATTTTAGAAGCATTCAATGATATTATCACAAGGCTCTGTGATAAGTAGCAATGGATTCATGACAACACATACAAGACAGGTAGTAACCGGATGTTCTGTAGAGAAGATATTAAAAGGTCAAATACTATACAATCACCAGCGTATGAAGTTGTTATATATGGCAGCGGTCTGTGAGAGTGCATCTCTGTTACAAGCAACTTATGTTCGAAGATCTTTGACGACGATAGAATTGTAACGCAGAGGCAAATGAGAATCATTGAAATAATTTATGGTGCTCATCATAAAAGTCTTATGGACTGCGAATTAATCAAGTAAAGGCAAAGATGAATATATTAATCATCAAGTTTCAAAGGTTGCAACATAACTTCATTTGCATCCCTTCTTTGTGTTTCCATGTTTCATTGTGTAATAACCCTGGTAGGCTCACACTACGGATTATATGAAGAACATCCTGCTCACTTGGAATTAATCTTGCAATATTGCAATTCCTTCAGAATATAATATAATTCATAGTTTGTAGTTTGCAAAAATGCCAATGAATAGCAAATGTAGAAATCACAGATAAGAGTTTCTAGCAATTAACTCAAATCAGAAATTTATTATTAATTCCCACTTACATATCAGTGACATACATGACGCAAATATAATTCAAATGCCAATCTACTGGGAAATTCAGACATCTAGAATGCAGATTACAAACACCAATTTACAGACCCAAACACCACTCATTAACAGAGGAAACTTATGCCCAGCAGATGTAGAAAAATGGCTTTGCCACAACGCTGAAATATAGATGTCTATATGCAGAATTTCAAACCTCTTTGTGACAAATAAATCCTCCATAAATTCTCAGCATGCAATAACCTCTGAGCCACAGTTAATACAGTAGGAAGAATGTTCAATTCAATACTATCATACTTAGATTCAAGTCTGCTATACTTCAGCAGCAGATGAGATGCACAAATCTGAAATTCAAAACCCTCCTAGGAAATATCAAGCAAAAAACAGTATCTCCCAATCACAGTATATACAACAAGAGATATTAATAGTAATTTCAGAACTTTAATCCACAATACCTCAGCTATGGATTAAAGGCACAACCCAGCTTCAAAACCCTTATACTCGAGCAAGGGCAACAAAATGTAGAACTTCAAAAAAAGCCAGAAAGGCATCAAAAGCAAATAAAATATACAAGTGTGCCTTTCTCAACAAATGGGCTTGTATTTATAACCTCCAAATGCCTTTTTTGTTGTCAAAATATAACTTCACTCAAGAAGCTTCACCCAACATTAATAGAAGCTTCCATTAGATTCTTTCACTTGACTTGGCTTAACTAATTAATAAATGGCTCTTTCCAATGACAACTCAACTCTCAACTTAAGTGAAATTATAAAGTTAAATTATAATTTTATAATAAGCCATTTATTAAATTAATAATAATATGGCCTCTAAAAATATAATAACTCCCAAAATACTCATCATTTAAATATGCTGTTTGAAATAAGAGTCATACCTATTATTTCACCATGTGACCAAATGCACTTTCCTAAAATAGAAAGGGTCCATCTCAATCAACACAACTTACCACAAATAGTGAGTACACAAAAGTAAGCCCAAACGAAGTCCAATCTGAGCCAAACGAAGACCAACCTGCAGCTTACTGAATTGTGGAGAAGATAAGACCCTCCCAAGCCAAGCCATTGCCTTAGAAGACCCTGTATCCACAATAATCAGCCTACGAGGATCACAATAATAGGCTAATCCCTAAAATTTCTGTTGGGTGGGTATTTTGCAACTGACAGTTTTGGTTAAAAATTCAGTCACAAAATAGGATGACCAGCCACAGCATGTGAGACAGAGTCTGTCCTACCTTAAAGGGAAGGCTCCCCCTTCTCACTGTTCTTTGGATCAACTCAAGGTAAGCAATAAATTGAGAGATTTATAAACTGGGTGTTACCATTATCCTTTCTTCTTAACTTTCAAGAAAGGATCCACTTATTCGTAAGGCGAATAATGGGCAAGGTGAATCTCTAATTACACTTCTATTACGAGCTGGAAACAGTGATACGGATAAATTTTAACTAACTCAAAGGCTAGCCAAAACGTACCAGTTTGGCTCTAAGTCCTGTTGTACTTCTATGTGGTAAAATGTTTACAATTAGGGCACAAAGACTCCTAAAAGTAACAACAATCTAACTATTTTGCGAATTAAGATGAAAATACAAACCACAGACAAAGCTTCTAGCTACGGATTTTCACAATTGTTCCTAGTCAAAGCTCAGGCTTCAATTGTTTCTTAACTCTCTATGCTCTTTTATTGAACACACAATAATAACATGAATCAAGACAATAGGCACAAATTATAGTCAAAGCTTCTAATTTCTTTTATCACAATTGCTTCTAGTCAAAGCTTCGAATCCAATTGCTTCTTTTATTCACTTTTCTCTCAAATTCGTACTACACAATCAAAGTTATGCTTGCACTAATGTGGCAGAGCTTTCTTGCATACAACAAAAGATAATTTTTACAATGAGGGGGCACTCCTTTATATAGGCAAAGAAGTTGAGAAAAAGAGGGAGGAAAAAGTGGGAGCAACTCAACCAACTTTGACCAAGTCTAACTACAAAAACTAAAGGGTTACATGCAACTGCACATGCAACTCGCATTATATCTTTTACATACACATGTAACTCGCATTACATGTAATTACACTTTTTCATGTAATGCATCTTCTCCAACTACAAACATGAAAGAAGAAGAAAGAAGACAGAAGAGAAAAGAACAATTCTGAAGGGCTTTGTACTTGACGATGCAATCCCAGGTGATAACAGGATTGGGAGTTTCTGTGCCTTGTACTGCTGCATTCATGTTGATATCCATAGTGTTGCGTCTTTTGACAACCTCTAGCTCTCTTTGATGAATTGTCCATTATCATGTGGAAACTTGATGTGATCCATCTTTTCTCACTCAAGTTGTCGTGAATTCTCCTTCGTAGATCAACACAAACTGGAGTCTTTGACATTTTGAAAACCTTCTTGACGATGTTCGGATGTACACTTGGAACAACTTTCCATCAGCACTTTTAACTCGTTTTTTTTTTTTTTTCTTGAAGTAAAGTGCTTGGCGCATGGGAATGCGTGTAAATGGAAATTGCTGATTTTCAAAAAGTGACTTGGGCTTTCAAGATGTCACTGCACGGAAAATGGATTACATGTAAATGCAACATGTAAGGGAAGGTGGAGGGTGAAATGAGATGCAAATGTGAGTGAAAGATATGCTTTACATGCATATGCGGATGAAGGCTAAGATGAAAAGCATGGAAAGATACGGAAACATGTATTTGCTCATGGAGGTGTGAATGCATATGGAGATGGGAATGAAACAATGGAGGTGAGATAATGAATTATATAGTCACTTTTGGAGGAAGAAAGAAGTCAAAATTCACGGAAAGCGAAAATAACATCTTTTTTGTCTTTTCAAAATATGACTTTTGATCAAAATCGGACCTTTTATATGCAATTACACGTAAGACATTTCGTGTTATCGTGTCGTGCGAGTGAAAGCGAAAAAAATGAGATCGATGAAAACGGAAGTGGAAAATGGGATTACATGCATGTGTGAATGGTGAATGAGGTGAAAAACATGTAATCGCATTTGTCGGATGAAATGTGAGATGTAATGACATGGAAATGGAATGTGAAAAATGATGACATGATAATGCTTTCACATGTAGTGAAGGAAAAATTCTCAAAAATGGAGAAAAACCGGCAACAAGCACACAAAACCAAAACAAAAGAAAAACATACCTTTGAAAACAAGTCAAAACATGCCAAGATGCAATGCACTTCAAAGATGAAATTTGAATTTGGAACTTGGGGAAGAACCAAAAACATCAAAATGAAGGAAAACTTCATATTTAAAGGAAAAATGCACTTTCTAAGGCAAAGATTCTTACAAATGGCATCCATTCAACGATTTCATGCATAAAATTAGCAAGGATAAGCATGAATTAAAATGTAAGAAAGAAGAGGTCCACTTACATGATGAATATGTGCCAAAAATGAAAGAAAAGATGCTCTAAAATAGCAAGTTCTATAGTCTTAAGACCAATTCTCCCTTAAATCCGGATTTTCAAACAACCTTTTGACTTTTTCCGCACTTGCATGTAATGAACATTCAATGGTCGGATTTGACATGAAAGTGCCAAATAAATGGTCTCCAAAAACAATATCATGCATTTAAAACTCAAAAACAATCCCTTTTGATCAAATGTATGGGCTGAAAATGCAATTTTTTGAGTTTTTTGAACAAAAATATGATTTTTTTAATTCAAAAATCTGGGCCGTTTTTGCAAAAACGTGACTAAAAAATGCATATTTTAAAGTCATTTTTGACTTGTGAATGCAAAAACGACTTTCCCAAATGCATATACATGGATCCAAATGCAAAAAAGTTGTTTTAAAACACATAAAAGTGGATTAAAACCTCAATTTTCTGGGCATTTTAAGCAAAAACGTGTTTCTCCAAGCAAAAAATGTGATCTTCCAAACAAAACGATTTGATGTTTAAACACAAAAATGGTGATCACTATGTGATGTAATCAGCAAATAGGGCCAAAACGATTTGATTCCATACAAAAATGTGATCAAACTTTGAAGATTTATGGAGTTTTATACAAACAACGTGCCCTAGCTTAGGAGTTTCAAACACGTTTTTGGGTGCAATAACTTGATTTTTGATGAGGGCAAAATGATCACCTCTCCAAAACATGATGAATGCAACTGATTTCATTCAAATTCATGGAGAAAATCAAAAGTTATGATCAAAATAAGAGGTTTTTGGAGCAAGAACATGTTTTCTTCACATAATAGGACATTTTTATGTTCATTACATATTTTAAAACATGTAGTAAGGCAAAATAGGACCTCTTTGAGTCCAATGCATGTTTTAAAATATGTCTTGAGATATAATCTCACTTTTTGAAGCCCATTCAATATTGTAAAATGTGCAAGTCTCCAAAATCTCACTTTTTGGAGTCACTCACATATTTTATAAACATATCTCACCTTTTTCGTGCACAAGCATGAAAACTAAACTTTTCATGTCATTGCATCAAAAAGGTCCACTTTTACAAGTTTTTGATGTAATGGCATGAAAAGTATCCTCAAAGTGAATTTTCATATGCATTAGTATGAAAAGTTTCCACTTTTCATGGTTTTTTACATGCATATGCACATAAAAAGTCCACTTTGAGGCATTTAAGTTATGTATTTCACTTAATTTTATAAAAATGTCATCAATATGGGTCAAAAAGAACATTTATGCATCATATTAATCAATATAATACATAAACATTATATTAAAGTGACATTTATATAAGTATTTAATTTAAAAATAAAAAATTTAAAAAATAACTATCTAGTTTGTAGTCACTTTAAGTGAAAAATTAAAAAGTAACTCAACTTAAAATTATAACATAAAGTGCACTATAGTCACTTTAAGTTATAAATTTAAATGAAAAGTAACTTCAAAACATAACAAAAAGTGAATAAAATATTATATTTTCAAAAAGTGAATGTCAAAATGAAAATATAACATCATATTTTTAATTCGTGTGGTTGCACCTAAAATGTCCACTTTTGAGGCACTAAAATGATCATATCTCTTGACTGACAACTCCGATTGACCTCTAGGTTAGACCGAATCAAGGGGGAAAATGAAAGGCATGACATGAGCAAATTCAAAGGACCAAAAACAAACAAACACAAACTCAAAAGCAAAGAACGGATTGTGAAGGCTTTAAAAATCAAGCAAAGGCTCGACAAAAAGCAAAACAAAAAAAACTTGACGAAGGCCTTCAATAAAAAGATTTATTGTATCAATTGGTACCGATTGGTTGATCAATACTAACCAATTAAATAATGAAATAAACTCAGAGAAATGCGAAACTAATTTGAAAAAATTTCGTACTGTTACCTACATTTTGTGGTGACAAAATGCAGGACAACAACTCCGATGCTAGCAAAAATTGGGGACATTACAGACTGTTCTCGACAGAAAGGAAGTTGATGGAATTTTTAATTAGGTCCTATCTGTTCTTTAGCTTATGGAGCTGGGATGTTGACACTAGCACAATAATAGGTTAATCCTTGAAACTCCAATGCTGGCAAACAATGGAGACATTACACACTGTTCTCGACAGAAAGGAAGTTGATGGAATTTTTAATTAGGTCGTATCCGTTCTTTAGCTTATGGAGCTGGGATGTCGACACTAACATAGTTTTCCTTTCTCATCCATATCTTGAAGTATCCAAGCCACAGTTGCAGCATTTTGCCTCTCTCTCCACATGCACATAGTGGTGTACTAGGTATGATATGTGTACAATATGGCATGAATTTGGCTAAGGTACTGTGTTCAACTGTATCCAAGATGAGCACAAGGTTTTTGCCGCATCATATATGTTTGGATATGGAAACCTAGTGATCTATGCTGTGTCCAAGTAGATAGTTCTAAAATCAAAATTATAGACTATAAAATCAAAATTTAAAACAAAAACGAAAGCATTTTAGAAAACCCCATTTTTGCATAAATTCAGCTGTGCAGACAAGTAAAACACAATCAGCAAGTAGAGGCTGAGAGGCAGAAAAGATGTGCTGTATTATGAGCAGTGGTAGGCACCAGCAAAGGGGCATGGCTAGAGCAAAATCAGAGTGGTATATTGGCCTCTTAAAGAAATTATCTTGTTTTTCTTGTTTGTTCTCCCAGATTTCTATGGGGTGTCTGATTCTTGGGTATATTTTTTTTCTGCCATGTAATTGTTTTTCCTTTTCGATTTTCATTCCCAGTTACCTCTTTGAAAATATAGCTGATTGATTTTAATCTCTAGGTTTAAAAACTTTGATGTTTAGTTTAGGTTAGAATTGCCTAAAATGGCTTAAATAACTGTTGTACAGGACAGTGTGCATGCACTCCTAGCTCTTGGGAAGGAGTCAACATCTCACACTGTAGTGTTATTTCAGCTTCTTTACTGGATGCCATTTAGGTGTAGAGTTTACTTTTTGACTTTATAATTTAAAATTTATTTAAAATGTTTTTTTAATATATGTTTTAAATATTATCTCGTTTACTTTTAATATTTTATTTTTAAGTTTGTTTTTAATTCTAAATTTTATTATAAATCTGACACTTTTTGAATATTTTTAATTTTTTAATTTTTGAGTAAGGTTTGGATAATGATATTTAAATTATTTATTTATTAAACTACATTTATTACTAATTTGTATATATATATATATATATTTTTATCAATTGATTATTGAGGGTTGTTTTTGAGGTCCTATGTGCTGTACAACTACTGTGGGATGTTGCTCTACTGTAGTAATACCACTTACAATTATGGGGTTGCCGTTCAACTTGCAGGGATACTGCTTACAATTCTTACCTGTGAGGATATCATTTCAACCTGCACTATGGTGCCAAGATTTCACTTTGGGCGTTTGAACCAGGGTCTCCAACATAAGAACCCAATTACTTAACCTGTTGGACTTTACCCCTTTGACAATTATCTTTAATTTATCAATTAACTTGTTTATTAACTGTAATATTATATATTATTAACATCAATATTTATGTGTATGCTTTTTATGAATGCCATATCCAGCTGTATCAATATGAATGGGCCTTTGAAATAGGCATATAAGTATCTTATACTGTATCTGTATCTCTGTTGATGGAAATTTGATCCAAGGTGAATGGCCTCTTATCTTGCTATTTTGCTAATGGCCGTGACTCAGTTGTGGTGACTATATTCTCTGCTGAAATATGAGTTCTCTTTCTGTATGCCTGATGAATTCTTTGGAGCATCTTGGATTACAACTATGTGAATTGATCCACCCATACTAGATTACGCTGTACATTTTATATGAATTGTTTTAGGTTTAGATATAAATGCAGGCTATTAACAATTTTGTTTTCTTTGAGCTTGGTTTCTTGTTTGCAGGTATATACCATCATTTATACCACCTGGAATGCCAGGTTCAGCCATTATGGAGAAGGAACCTGATAAAAAGGTGCAGTATACAATATTGAATTGTGTAGTCTAGTATTTTGGTTTTTGAACCAATGACTTACACCTACTGGTGTGGGTATTCCCATGCTCCCTAACATATGCATTTTTCTTGGATGATTTAATGTCTAAAATTAATATTTTGGGATCCAGCAATGCATAGGTGTGGGTTGCCCGACCTTGCCAACATTTCCATGATTCCTTCATAAGTAAAATAAGATTAAAACGTTCTTGTTTGAACTGTAGAAGTCCGCTGTCTATGTCAACCTGAAAGTATTAGAAATGCAACAACTTAAAATTCTAAAGCTATTTGGAAAATGGCAAGTGTATATTATTTCAGGTGAGAACTACATTTATTGTGAATATATTTTAGGAAGTACATATTCAATAGTAATTGATTCTGCGATGTTTGATTATCCGGAGTCATCTTCCTTAAGCCAGAGGTCCTTTCCACTACTTTAATTTTATATGGTGTAACTCGAGAGTTGAAAGTAATCATCTCTCAGCCATCATTAATAAAATTGGATTACATTATTGCAAATATTATTATAATATTCATATTGTTGCAACAACAAAGTCAAGGCCCACTGATATTGTTTCCTTTAGAGGACAGCAGAAAATCTTTTATCTTAGCTAAGGACACTCAGGCTGCTTTGTTTTCATGGCACAGCCTCATGGTTATTATGATTTCACTAGACATTGAACAAAAACAATTTACTGTTTGAATGCACAATAATTTCAATCAAATGGCAATGGAAGTATTGGTTTGGAAGTCAAGCAAGATTGGAAAAGTCTTTAGTCATTCAAAATTATAATGATGAGATGTTTGTCCCATACATTTCTTGATATTGGATAAATGCACTTAATGTTTTAAATTTTAAATAATATAAAATTGCACTGTATATTATTTATTTTTCATCAGCCTCTGTCATTTTATTCATTGTAGATGTGTATTTCTGTCTCATTTTTCATCTTTGAAGCATGCATGATTGGTCTGACTGTAATCTTGTGGTTGAGGCATGGGTTTTTATCAGGAGAGGAAGTAGTGTATGTGCTCCTATAATGTAAAACCACTCAATTGCATGGTAGTGGGATTTCTCATGTTGTGAGCTACCTGTGCCCTAAGCACAATTAGGTGAGCAGGGTGCTAGGCATTGTTGATGTAAGAATTATTCCTTTCCTTTCCTTTCCTTAATGAGGCCTTATGATTCTGTTTAGCTGTAATTAAGAAAGTTTCTCAGTAACGGAAACTAGACTATTAGGATGGAATACATTAGAATACTGCATTCAATGAGTTAATCAATTTCCACAGGATTTCAGTGGGAAACAAGAGATTTAGAGTTTACATTTTCCATCATAGACTGTGTGGAAAGTTTGGTTTTTCATGGCTGAGCTAGGAGTATGCAATGACACTAACCAATGATCATAAGTGGGTCAATATTGATGATTACATTGTGGTTAACCTAGTAACCTAGTAAACTCAATATTTGTTTGTACTTCCTTCTGTGGCATATTTGATGTCCAACGATTGATGAGTATTTTTTTTAGTATGTATCTGAATTTGGATTCGTGTTATACCAATATTTATGTATGTATACTGGCTTAGTAACTTACGCGTTTCTTAGCGATCATAGTTTTTAACTCATATTTGATGATTATCCATGACACATCCATCCTAACATGGCTGATGATAGTACGCAAATGAAAAATTATTTAATTTGATATTGCTTGGCATTACCTGCAATAGTTCTTTTACAGTCGAACTTATGAGGGAGTGTACAATGACACACTACAATTCTTTCTATTTTCTGTTGGTTCCATCTCACGGATTCCATAAAGCATTGCTATGCTTTCTGGCCCCTGTGTTTCTTATCCTTAATTTGTACCTAGATGTTCTACTCTAACCTTGGTCGCTGTTTAATTTTCTTTTGATGATATCCTTTTAACTGTTGACCAAAGGTGTTTCATGGCAGGGACATGACAGTATGCTTGCATATATTGAAATGTCGACACTTCATACCCTGGATTCTTAGTATCTGGTAGTGTAGATGTGCTATCCATATACTATTTGTCTATGGCAATTCTATGATTTTCTTTTTCACGCTTCAAATTGTTTGGCCTTTCCATCGAGGCTTCTACCTTTGTAACTTGAGATTAAGTTCTGGTGTCATAAATTTATAAAACTACATGTCATGGTTCAATACCACATACTTGCGCTGAAGAGTGAGGATTTTACAACTTAATGCTTACAGAAAGATGACACAGCAGTTTTTGGATTTATTCTGCATGCAAATTACACATATAAGAAAAATTATCTACTCTATTTGGCTGGTTATGTAGAGGTTCTTTGTGATCAGATGCTGACCTTAGGTTATTTTCCAAATAATGTCAATCTAGAAAGAAGATGAAAAAATTAAGGAGAAGGCAAAGGGAAAGATGCGCAATATAGATAATTTCATGGAAGAATTAAAGCTAGAGAGAGAACTGAGGGAAAAACGCATTCATGATCGCGAGCAGCAACAAGAAGGAAGGCCAAATGAAATCTCAATGGTATATGCCCTTTCTAGCTGTGGCTTATTTAATCCATTGTATCGTCCAAGCCATCTTATGGCAGCTGTAAGCATTGAGTATCAGGATATGGTAGTTAACCTGAGAATAATATTCCAAATTGTAATTGTTATAGAACAAGTTTGTGATTTTAAGCACCTTTCTGTTGGCTGTTCAAAATGAAGCCATGACCTAAAGTTTTTTAAGTAAGGTAAAGGCATCATGGTTGGAAATTCTATGAAGTGAGGAAAAATAATGAAACAAGGCAGATTGGTTTCCTGTTGTAAGGATAGGTCATGCATAGATTTGAGACCGTGGAGACTGTCTTGATTAACTAAGAGATTTCAACATATTCACAATTTTTGTAGATCTTTTTTTCATTATTGTTGACATCATGCAGCCTGTAAGTCGTTTTGATGAAATTCCAGAGGAGCTTGATCCAAGTGGAAGACTCTTGGGGTCATTTGATGATGGAGATCCTCAGACAACTAATCTTTATGTAGGAAATTTGTCACCGCAGGTAAAGTGTCTTTCAGCTCCAAAGTTCAATATATCATTGGTTGAAAGTTGGATGCAGGCTTACTGCATTTGAGCTATTGCCAAATCTTCCTTATTCTATTTGATTTCTTTGCAAATAACATCAGGTGGATGAAAATTTCCTTCTACGCACCTTTGGTCGGTTTGGCCCTATTGCTAGCGTCAAGATAATGTGGCCGAGAACAGAAGAGGAGCATAGACGGCAACGCAATTGTGGCTTTGTTGCTTTTATGAACAGAGCTGATGGCCAGGCAGCAAAGGATGAAATGCAAGGTTTGTGCTGGATAAATTCTTTGCTTCAAATTCTACTTGCACTAGCTATTAAATTTTCCCTAGTTTGATATCCTATAACTAAGGAAACATGTCTGATTGAGTTTTGAATTCTGGAAGTATAATTTTGCTGTTGTTCTATTTGTGGTCCTCAAATATTTATAACATTGGCTCTCATGGTCACAGCTTTAATTTTTAACACGGTGTAGGAAGTAGAACAGATGATGACTATTTAAGTGACCAAACTATATCAAATAATGTTGGTGCTGTCATATAGTACATGGTCAAATTTTTTAGCTCCTAATATGACTGTCAAGCACATGCAATTCTCAATTTTAGTTTTCATCTTTTCCATGTTGACTTTATGTGACATTTACATCTGATTATTCATTATATGGCATTTTGTCACATAAATTGATGCCTTATAAGAATAAATCTGGGGGATGTAATATAAAGAAGGTTTAGCAATCAAAGGGGGAATGCAATTATTTTAAGGGGGCTGACTAAGTTTTATTAAGGATTATTAGTGGCCAGCATGTAAGTAAATTAACTATGCTCCATGGAGTTTTAGGGACGGGGACAACAGGGCATGGCAGGATGTGTTTCTGGTATGGGTACTCTTTAGGGCCAATTTTTAGGGGATTGCAGGGATGGCTATTAAGAAAATTGGGGAGTTTTTATATATATAGAGAAATTTCAAATATGCACACCATAACATTGATAAAGCATTCACCATAGATTTTTTAAAAGCTTGATACATAGCATTAGACTTGTACTGAGATTCCACATGTGAATCTATTAAAAAATAAACAAAATTCAAATGTTTTCATTGCCAATATAGGGCATACATTTAACAAAATGACCACAGGCTCCAAGTTTCGAGCAGGAAATGACAATAAATATTAAAATATAAATACTATAACAAAACTACTAAACAGTAAACATAGAAGTCGATAATAATTGGCTGACATGCTATTATACTACAGACTTGATCGGAAAATATAATGTCTTACCCACACAACATTTTCCGATCATTTTACGGCGATTTCTTCCTCCTTTTTGCACGGTTGACAGAGATACGATTGAAGTCGGCGGTCAACTGGAAAGTAGACTCTGTCGGTTCACTACCATCTTCACTCAACCGACTCTCCTTTTGATTTCTATGGAAGACATTTTATGCATTTTACTCTGTGATTATCATCCTGCCCGTAATCTGCCCTCTGAGAGGAAATGAAAAGGTGCAGCAGACATGTTTGACAAGGCATTCTCTCTAAAACTATGCATGTACCCAGCATTGTAATGGCTAATGAGCCCAATTACAAAGTTTCCCCCAAACAGCTTCCTCATTATTCACTGCATAATGCCTCACCTTGTTCCACTGTTTCCTCTCCCACTCATCCTCCAACATATATCTCAGCTCTGAATCCTTCACTTTCTAGACAATGTAGTGAAGATTATTCATCAGAAACAGCTACAACAATGCCGCATCTTTGTAAATATCTGATCTTATGTTGAGCTTACAGAACAGAAGGAAGATGTTCCATCCAAGACGGATGGATAAAGGGGCAGAGGGACCAAGAAGTTCATCATTGACTGCGAATTTCTCAGGGAGCTCCATTATTGGCTTCTCAGGTGCAGCGGCCAGTATATTTATGAAAGTTTCTGTGAAGAGCCCAAGCTGGCTTTACCAGCTATGCTGGCAAATATTGCTAAATGTTTTTTTGTGTTTAGATGTTTTCCTATTTTTTTTAATTGAACACACACACACATATATATAAGAGGGGAAAACTATTCTGGAATGAAAGAGCTATTGCTACTGATAAAAAAACCAATTTTGAAAATGGCAATCAAATTCAAAATTCTGGATGTGTCAATAATATTGGTTCCATCTAAGACTGAAATTGCAATGCAGTGAGTAACCTGGAACTGTTTATCACAACCGTTTTGCAGCATGCCTGAACAGATTATATACTCTGTGAATGAATTCCTCCTTCGATTTGCTCACATGCCTAGCCAGGAAGTGCTGTGATTTTTGTAGAATTAATTGTCCACCCTCGAACAGGTTGAGACTGGATTCGTTCACAATGAGCAGAGGTAAAGATGCCAAAGCTGGCATTAATTGCAGACACAAACACCCTATTGTGCCATTGCAATTCACAGCAAAAATCCGACCCTGGATGCAGATTTGACACGCTAAATGCAACTGTGCAGATATGTGAAGTAACATCCAGCTATGAGCAATATCAATCACCCAGTTATGCACAGATTTCTGATACTAGAATCAGGAAGCAGACATTGTGAAAAGGCAGATCAAAATGCTCACCAAACATGCCTGTAGGTAAATCACACCAACATGCAGAAATACTGTGCAATCAATTTCTAGAATTCCCACTCACAAATCAACCCCGTAGTCACAGGCAGAACAGTAAGGAGTTGCCAATTCTGCAGATAATTGCAAAGGAAAGACACAAGTAATGAATTACCAATTTCCCTCAGTGAATTCGCTCCTTAGGCACGTGAAACAGTTTGAGGAGGACCAAATCTCAGATGAAAGAACCAGTCACAATTCACTACACTTCAGCAGTGAATTGGAATAACAATTCAGACCTCAAACCCTCAGGCAATACCAAAAGCAAATATCAACAATTGGATGATCCATTTACTTCATGAAACCATCTTTTAGAATCACACTTGGCTTCACCAACACACCATTAACTAGAAGCTTCTGTTAAACTCTTTTAATAAATAATTTTTCTAGCACATTGCTTCATGAAAACACTTTTCACTTAAGAAGCTTGAACTTCACAACACCAAATTATAACATAAAGTACTTTATAACAATGAAGCCTCATTAATAAATTTATAAATATTAACTCCATCAATTAAAAGACCAACCATATGCAGATGATGACCAACAACTAATGCCACCACTGCACTGCCAAACATAGGTAACTGCCAAAAATAGACTTACTAAAAATAACAAGTCTACAACTGAGACCTCCAAATCTCTTTGTCAGCTCACGAGGGCCACGATGAACTGACCTGGCCAACTGTGGAGACTTGCCAAAAATGGGGACATTACAATCATTCCTCCCCAAGATTGCTTGTCCTCAAGTAATGATGCTAGGATGCGTAGAATTTGAATATTATTATAAGTTCTTGAGCCTAATATTTCTAGTATCAATTTTAAGAAGTTAATTTGATTTTCAGGTGTAAAAACCAAAAATTTCCCAATGAGGGGACATTACATATTTCATTTTAATGAGATTCTTTGAGTTGGTACTATTTGTTTTTTATTATTTAGATCAATACATCATAGCATCATGAATATTATGATCATAGCATATTCCTCGTAAAAAATCACATCATGAATTCCTTGGAAACACTTGCAAATGGCAATATCAAGGCTGATCATCCTTGATTTGCAAAGAGCATGGAAAGTGGCCTGCCTTCCATCTCTCAATCCACCTTGGAGGCTTGCCATCCTTCTTGATCAAGCCCAAGAGCATGGTAGGCTGGTTGTTTATTCCAGCTCCTGTTCAACTTGATAAAAGCATTAAAGGACTTATGAGGCTGGCCATCCTTACCGTTTGCATGACACTTCCACAAATTTAAAACTGATTTCTCAAGATTTTTGCTAGATTATTACTAACTAAAGAACATATTGGCAGTTCAATCTTTAAATGATAAATGAGATCTTTCAGATACTTGCTGCTTGGATTTAATGTATTTATTGATGATTTTATCTCTGACTTGCTGTTCAAATTTCATATTCTAAATGAATTGTATTTCATGCTTTCTTGATGTATTGGCAGTTCAACCTTTATGATAGGGATTGCTGCAATTAGTTATATTATTGCTTACTGTATTTCTGACTTTCTGTTCAAATTTCATACTCTAAAATAATTGTAATCCATGCCTTTTCAAATATCAGACACTGCCTTTTATACACTGCTTAGTATTGTTAATTTACTATACTCCACAAGGATGTGTCCCTTGGGTTTATTGACCCACTCCCACCCCTGATATAGTGTGGGGATGCAGGGTGTCATTTCTGCGTCCATCCTCTTACACCCTTTTGTGCAAAATTTGGAAACAATTCTCGAAACAGCTCAAAAGAGTGGTCAGGGATGTAGAGGACAGCTAGAAGTCCCCAGTACAGACTTCTGGCTGCCCCCTATGGTCCAAGCCCTTTTTGGACGACCAGTTTTGAAAAATAACACATTTTAAAATTTCAAAAAAAGACAGGCTGGCCCACAAGGACACCCAAACCATAAATAATCATACCAAAACCTAGTTGCAAAGGAGAAGAGCAACAAGAGGGACAGCTGGTCAAGGAGTGAACAACAGTTGAAGAGGAGGTTAGGGCATCAAATCTACTTGATTTACTCTCTTAGACCTACCATCTACTGATTATGGGCATTATATACTAGCATGTGCAGCAAAAGAAGATGCAGTAGATAGGCCGATAGTAATATATAAGATAACCATAATACTAACCCTATCCTAATCTCATGTACAATATTAACTTTTTAATAAATTGTCATTATTTTAATTCAATGTCCATGACAACAAAAATTACTTTTCAAAATTTCAAATTCAATATTATTTTAATTTTTAATATTTAATAAGAAAATGCAATTTGTTTTACAATATCTTTGAAAAGATGTTTATCATCCTCTCTTAATAAACTTAGTTAACCATATCCTAATCTCAGGTACAATATTAACTTTTTAATATATTGTCACTATTTTAATTCAATGTCTATGACAACAAAAATTACTTTTCAAAATTTCAAATTCAATATTATTTACATTTTTTTAAATTTAATATGAAAATGCAATTTCTTTTACAATATCTTTGAAAAGATAGTTTATCATCCTCTCTTAATAAATAATAAATGATATTTAAAATTAATTTTTTTAGAATAGTTTCAAACATCAATAGGTTTTTCTTAATAAGTGAAATTAATTTTACAAATTAATAATTCTTGTGAAATGTTAGACAATAAATTTGATTCAAAATCACTAAGGATAAAATAGTGTAAAAATAATATCAAATCAAATAATATTGAAAAGAGTTCAAGGAATACCTTAAGGGCCCTGCAATGCTACTCACATCTTATTCTTGTCTTATGTATTAATGTCCCTACTTAAAAATTGAAGTTATTATTGGAATCCTGTTTTAGAGCACAGCAGAAGCAGTGGTGTGTTCGTGGCAAAAATCTGCAGCGCTAAATGCAACATTTCTCCGTTGGCTGCAACATCTTCGTAGAGCTCATCCGTGCTCAGCGTCTGATGGAATATTCAATGGATCGTTTGGAGAAGGAGCTTTACAAAATTCTGTAACTAACTGCGATATGATTGATCCAAAAGCAGTGGTTCTTGAGCTTCCCATCACTCCGTTCTTTCAGCACGGAGGACAACGTCTTCTATTCTATCCGCTCCTTTGACAATGAAGACAACAGTGTCCATTTCATCGATATTAGTTCGTCAATAGACATAACTTTTGAATTCAACATGCTGCCCTTGGAAGCTGTGGCGGATATGAGAAGCATAGCGGAGCTCATGGAAAAGGCAGGGTATGGGAGGGGTTGTGTTTGAGTCTTTGTTAGCAGAATTTGAGAAGGTGCTTGAGAATGAGAATTCCAAGACCCGAATCTCAGGCAGAACTGTTCATCCTCTCACTAGACACGTCATGAATTTTCTTGCTTTTCTGTTTGTTAATAGGAAATCTATAATGTCCCCTATTTTGGCAAGTCTGTGCAATTGGTCAAGTGAGTTCATCATCGCGACCCTCGTGAATTGCTAGTGATATTTGAGGGTCTTAATTGTGGACTTGCTATATTTAGTAAGTCTATTTTTGGCAGTGCAATGGTAGCATTAGGTGTTGGTCGCCATGTGCATATGGTTGGTGCATTTAATTGATGGAGTTAATATATATAAGTTTATTAATGAGGCTTCATTATTATAAAGTACTTTGTGTTATAATTTGTTGTTGTGAAGTTGAAGCCTCTTAAGTGATAAGTGTCTTCACAAAGCCATGTGCTAGAAAAGTTATTTATTAAAAGAATCTAATGGAAGAATATTATTAATGGTGTGTTGGTGAAGCCAAGTGTGATTATAAAAGGTGGCTTCGCAATCTAGATGGATCATCCGATTATTTATATTTGCTTTTGGTATTGCCTGAGGGTTTGAGGTTTGAATTGTTATTCCAATTCACTGCTGGAGTATAGTGAATTGTGACTGGTTCTTCATTTGAGATTAGGTCTTCCTCAAACTGTGTTCACTGTGGCTTCTTTATATAATTATCTAACACAATTGGTGTTTCCTTACTGTTCTGCATGTGACTGTGAGGTCAATTTGTGAGTGAGAACTCTAGAAATTAATCGTACAATATTTTTGCCTGTTGGTGCAATTTACCTACTGTATGTTTGGTGAGCATTTTATTCTGCCTTTTCACAACATGTGGTTCCTGATTCTAGTGTCAGAATCCTATGCCTAACTGGGCAATTGATATTCCTCATAGCTAGACATTACTTAACATATCTGGGAGGTTGCATTTGGTGTGTCAAATCTGCATACAGGGTCGTGTTTTTGTTGTGAATTGGAGTGCCACAATCGGGTGTTTTTGTCTGCAATTAACCCTAGCTTTGGCGTCTTTACCTTTGCTCATTGTGAAAACCAATATCATGCGTCATTATCCAGTCTCAGCCTGTTCGAGTGTGGATGATTAATTCTGCAAAAATCACAGCATTTCCTTGCTAGGTGTGTGTGCCTGTTGAAGGACGAATTCATTCACAGAGTATATGATACATTCAGGCATGGTGTAAAACGTCTGTGATAAACACTTTAGGTTATTCACTGCATTGTAATTTCAGTCTTATATGTAACCAATATTATTGATACATCCAGAATTTCAAATTTTATTGTCATTTCTGGAATTGTTTTTTATTAGTAGCAATAGCTCTTTCCATTCCAGTATTGTTTTCCTCTCTTATATATCTATATTTAATTCAAAAAAAATCAGAAAACATCAAAACACAAAAAGCATTTAGCAATTTTCACAAGCATAGCTGGTAGAGCCAGCTTGGGCTCTTTACTGTGGTATTAGAGCGGTTTCCTGCCAGAATTGGGCTTAGTGTTCATGCTTTATTCAGTGATAATTATTTAGTTCAATGTCTCAGAGGTTTATTCCGGCTAGACATTATATCTACAAGGGTCGTACTTCACCCCAAGATGGTGACCCTGACATTTAGTTTGGTTTAGTTGGTGATAGGGGTACTGCTGGCACATGTTCCAAGATTGATAGAGAGGCTAGAGAGACATTTAGAGACTTGGCAGCTGGACAACAAGATGTTGCTGAGGTGTTGCAGCATCATTCTAATACACCACAACATATTGTTTTACCTAGAGATTGTAGCATTGATCGGGGTGCTCTTGATGCTTTTGTCTGTTCACACCGATCCTAAGTAGATGACATATATTCTTCCTGTGATATGATCAGATCACTTCCTATCAGGAGTTCGTGGATCAACTGATCTAGAGATTTGATAGGAAGGATCTTGAGTTGTAGTTCCGTGGGTTGGCTAAGTTGAGGCTGTCCAATGGTTTAGAGGATTACACTAGTGAGTCTCAGAGACTCTTAGTCATGGTCTTTGATATATCAGAGTGCAGACGAGTGATGTTGTTCATGGAGGGATTGGTTGAGCTACTTCAAGGATAGGTTAAGTCATTGGACCCATCTTCCATACAGGGGGCGATGAGGAAAGCTAAGGATCTAGAGTCATCTTCTCGAGGCAAGTTTTCTTCGACGTCTTCTACCCCTCCGCTAGTTGATGAGGAGTCCCCGCTAGTTGCTGAGGACAAGGGGAAGTTAGTTGGGAGGATCGATGATGTTTCTCGAGAGGACTTGAGGAAGAGACAACTTTGCCTTTGGTGCAAAGGGCCTTTCTCTAAAGGTCATACATGTGCATAGAGGCCGAAGGAGGCAACGAACCGTGCTATGTGGGTTTATACTGATGAGACTGAGGTGGAGTCATCACAACAGCTTGAGGATGAGGATACAGGTGGTCATAGTGGTAGTAGAGTATATATTGTGATGAGTGTTTATAGTCTCATATTTGATTCACATGTTTAGGATTTGGATCGGGTGTAGAGTTTGTCTGTGCCTAAGTGGGATTATTGGCAGGATAGTTGGCTGGATACAACTAAGGAGAGTATGCTGGGATCTCCCATGGAGTTGTCTTCTGGTGATGCCCTAATTTCTACGTCATCAACCCAGGTATTGGGGGATATGTTGCAGTTTATCTTGTTGTCTCTGATGATGTTATTGGTATACAGTTGGTTCAGTGATGACAGAGATATCATATGCTTCTTCATATGGGATCTAGGTGAAGGTTGGAGTTCAGTGTGTTGCTGGATTGCTCGAGGACTATGTTGCTGGTTCGTGAGGATTTGAAGGCAGGTCTTGGGCTGATTTGTTATGGGTCCAGATAGAACCAACCCCAATTTGTGGATCTAAAATTATTGAACTTGGGTGAAATTTAGATGGATGTTGTCTCTAGCAATGCAAATCTGTGGATTTTGACATGTCAGCAATTGTATTGGACTTTCTTAATTTCTTTTTTTAATGCAAAAATTAAATTTTGTCCCTCCAACCCTAATTTTTTCCATAAAAAACATCTAAAAGGCAAAAGAATTTTTTTTTCCTCCATTGCTGAACTTATTTTTCTTGCTTGCGTTGCAGGAATAGAGTTGAAAATTGATGAGCGCTCCAAGCTAGCTGTTGTGTTATTCTTGTGCATTTGCAAGTGTTTGTGCGAGAGACTTAGTGAGAATATCTACTGTCGGATTCATAGTGGAGACATACAACAACTGAATTGAAACGTCTTCATCCAACTGCCGGATGAAATGACCATGAAGGTCAACATGCTTGGTTCTCTTGTGGAAGATTGGATCCTTGGCTAGTTGGAGCATCCCTTGATTGACACAGTTAAGAGTAGGATCTGGTAGACATCTGCATGTGAAAGCACCCTCCAAAGCCAAATTCCCTCACAAGCTGCCTTAACAGTTCCTTGATACTCAACTTTTGTCAAGGAAAGAGCCGTCATTTGTTTCTTCTTTCTAGTCATGTGATTGCACCAAATCCCAAATTGAAAACATATCCAAATGTTGATTTTCTGTCATCAATGGAACCTACCTAATTCGAGTCTGTAAAACCCATCAGTCTAGGATCACGGCTTGTGCTGTACAGTAGACCAAAATCAGAAGTGCTCTTCACATAACGCAGCACATACTTCGCTGCCACCCAATGATCAGCCTCGGGGGCTGTCATGAAGCGTAAAATGTAGCTCACTACAAAACTTGGATCAGGCCTAGTAGAAGTAAGGTAGATGAGAATGGTCACCAGTTGTCTGAATGCTGATTTATTCACCGTAGGTGAATAAAGAGTTGGCTGTCAGTTTCAACCCTTTCTCCATAGGTGTGGATGGAGGTTTGCAACCTTGAATCCGAATTTTTCCCAATAGACCGCGGGCATACCTAGACAAAGATAAGAATATACTACCTCCAGTCTGCCAAACTTCAACACCTAAACAATCATGTAGCAGTCCCAAGTTTGTCATGTTATAAGGATTGACACAAACTCAATCTGATGGATCAAAAGTGTCAAACTAACAGTGACGATCAAGTCGTCAACATGGACAAGAAGAAGAATATCACCACCGGTGTGTTTGATATACTGATTAGAATCAAATGGACTTCTCTGTACTTGCCAATCTTGATGTACCAAGTAATTCTTGTACATATTAGAACGTTTATAATTCTCACAATTATTTCATTATGGAAACATCATCTCATTGTAAACTATAACTGAACGGCTTGTTCATTCATTTTATTTATTAAATTACTTTACCAATTACCTCTGTAATAGTTTCAAATATACATGGATTCAAATAGTATTAGATGAATACCTTGTTCTATGCAAGCTAAAGGACATCCGAGATGTGAGAATGCAAGTGCAGAAATTGGAACTAGAATAAAGAGGGCAATTGGTAGTTGAACACTTTAACTGGTTTGATGTTTGGTGAATTTCTAGTTACTTAGGCCTAGTAGGTTTTAACAGTGTTATATGAGGTTTTGCACTATACGTAGTTTGTTCTTTGTAGGTATTTTTTTCGGGGGGGAGTGGGTTAGTTTGCTTTATATTATATGCAGAAATGAGGTTTCTGGTGTGTGACTTCATTAATTTATGCAAGGATAAAGGAAAAGTAATACTAAAGATTTTTAATAGATAACTGCTAAAATTGAAGGAAAATTGGAGAATAAACATCTTTAAATTGGGTGGGTGTTGATGCAGAGAGAATTTGTGTTCTTCTGACAGTCTTTCCGATGAAAGTCTTTAGGACAGTGTAATCGCCAAAACTTGCTCTACTGTATGAATGCCATGGTTGGTCCTGTCTATGGACACTGTATTTTTTTGGAAAAACTTGGTTTTGTAGAATTCCTTTCAAATTTTCGAGTTTATATATTAAAGAAATTTTAGGTAGTGATGTACAATTTGACATTAGGGCAATCACTTATTTTAAAATTTATTTTTAATTACCAGAGAATCCCAGCCAAGTGCTATGTTTTGTTTAAATTGTCATGTGACAGTATCTTTTCTTTTATCTTGGAAAGAATTAATTTGCACCATGCTTGGATTATGCACTTTATAACGCGTCCATGGAATTACTATCCCACTCAGTTGTACATTTATATTAACTTTTATTGCCTTGGTTTTGAAGTTGTTATGCTCATTTTATTTTAGGTAAACTAGCCCAAGATTCTCATTTAATTTGCCAAATAACATTTTCTGCTTATATCTGGCAGAATTAATTTACATCATATTTGTGTGATGTAAATTCTACATTGGAATGATGTCTAGACTTTGGAACATTTTATTTCATCATAGATATACTATTATCTCTTCAAATGGAATTTCTATTCTTGATTCCGTTGAATTGTGAATATGTTAGGTGTTATTGTTTATGAGTATGAACTGAAGATTGGATGGGGTAAATCTGTAACGCTTCCCTCTCAAGCTCTTCCTGCACCCCCCGCAGGCCACATGGCTATAAGAAATAAAGAGGTATTAACTCTTGATTCAGCTACTTCTTTTCTATATACTTATGATTCTATGTACTGTTTTTAAAAAAGCTTTGAAGGCAAGCAATAACAATGTAATCTTTAACTGCAGGGTCAGACAGTTACATGGTCAGGTCCTGGTGGCCCATCACTTTCTGGTATAACAAGTCAGGTTTCTGAGTTGGTAAGTTTTTCAATATTATTTTTCTTTGTTAATACAATTTAGATTTTCTTAAAGCCCACTATGAATCCCATGTTCCCTTCCCCAATGGTATTTCTGGAATGGCTGGACAGCAGGGGACATCCCCTGACCATCACCAATTTATCCCCAGGACATTGGTAAAAATATGCGGGATGTCAGTATGGAGCATTTTGTTGTTGCATGGATGGCTGGGGACATCTGAAATGCCCAACAACCATCTTGGGGTGTTGATGTGATGGTCAAACGATGCCTTAGATGTCCCTGATGCAAAATATAAATAAAACTAATATCTATTTCCTTTTATATTAGAATCATTTTTAAAGCCTGTCCTTATGCTACCCTAAAACTGTTTCTGCCTACTGTTTGGTTTAAGCTTCTCGTGTTTCTTTATCTATGCAACATAATTGATGCTGTTCTGTTCTTCAACTTTTGCTTTTGATAAACACACTTTCAAAAGTTTTAATGAATTAACTAAAGTGGACACTAGAATTGTAATAATTTAAATATAGTGCCACTTATGCTGATATTGTGTATAATTATACCATATCAATGTAAGAGTTAGCAGAGTGATATTACTATAAAAACCTGCAGATGTAATTATGAATTGCAAGATAAGGATGCTAGCTACCTTAGAAACATCTGGTATTCTTAGCTTGCTTGCTTCTAGAAGGGCTCAAGGATTCAGTTCAAGCACTAAAGATAGGCTAATGCTAGAATGAACTAATATATCCTTTGAAACAATCGAAGAAGTGATTTGAGTTAGTGTTGGGAATTCAAACAGCCTCTATAAGCCCCATGAGTGTAATACTTGTATAACATTGAATCAATATAGTAAAGCAGTTGAATGTGTAGGTAATATCTTCCAACTTTGGACATGTTTGTTTATGACTGATTTCATTTGCTTTTGGTTAACATTGTGTAGGACTAATTTCGGGTATTGGGACTATTGTGTGCCTTAGGTGAGTAGTCATCTAACTGATACGCTAGTGCATAGGGATGGTAAGTGTTTAGCCACAAGTTGATTTGTGTACAAAGAGGTTTTAGTTATGTTGTCAAAGCATTTATTCAATTAGTTATAGGGGAGCTAACTGCAATTGAATGACGTGATTTAGCTTTTTGCCACTAGGAATGCTTTTTAAGACTTAACATCACTATAGAAAAAAGGTTTTATTGAATGGTGATTACAACCTTATTAGTTGACGCTGTTGCAATTCTTACATCCCCTTCAACAATTGTACACGCAGGTAGATCCGACATCAGCACGTGATCAAGTGTGAAGGGACCATAAAAATTGAATATGAAATGCTTTATTAGTTGTTGAAGATTTTTCTTTTTGTGCAATGAACCCAATAAACATCACGCCCTAAGGTAAACATTAAGCTGGGAAAAAGTAAGTCAACTTTGACTACTTAATACTTTTAGCCTAGGAATCAAGCTTTAGTGGGTGATGTTTAAACCATTCAAATTTTAATAGGCCAATCAATGCCAATTTATATTATTATTTTTTATTTGTAAAGTGTATATTTATATTAAAAACTTGATAAAATCTTAATGCAAAAAAGGGACAGCCCTATAATTATGTCATCTCATATAGCCCTTATAATTATGTCATCTCATATGACCATATACCACTCTGCATAGTCCCATAAACAAGACAAACCTAAATACATCAACTATTGTAAAAAACACATGCTTCAATACTATACTAATCAGATAAAAGAAACTACTAAAGACATCTCAACCACTTGCGTTTCTAATTAGCCAAAATTTACAAAATCTGCCCAAAAACTGAATAGAGTAGAGAGGAGGCGAAAACACAAAAACTACACCATTTTGACCTTCAGTTTTACCCCATTGAACCGATAGTCCTCGAGGCCAAACACCATCTTCTTGCCTTTGTCTTTCTTTGTTGCCCGTGCCTCCCTCATGCCTTCAGCTCTAGCTCTCGAGCATGCAGGAAGTCCTTCTAGGATTCTAAATCAATTTGCACCTTTGTGTGCTATTCTTCCTTGCTGTTGGTAGCACTTAAACCAAAAATGGTACATCAGGGGTTGTTGGTCATGAATGTGACTCCAATCACCTTGACAAGCCCATAGCCTGACACCAAGCTCTTCCTTAGCCATAAGGGGGGTTATGTTATAGTGCCAGTCTAGTTGAGCGAACTCTCTCATTTCCTAATGCACTTCCTCCTTCGAATCAAATTCAAGTGCCCACACCATGAACGGAAAGAAATATCCACATTTGAATAGTACCTATGCTCAGTGTGCATAAACTCCTCCCCAACAATAAAATCAATAATTTGCAAAAGAGCGATTCATCCACTTTGAAAGTGCCTTCCAGTCGTTTCTTCATAATTTGTCCTTAGAAACACATCTGTTGTTTCAAGGGTGATCAAAGAGAAATTTGCCTCTATGGTTGATGTCCTATTTTGCACACCAACTTGAAACTTTAAATCTCCTTTCCATGTCCTCAATGTTGCACTCCCGTCACATCACTTCATTCCTCTTTCATCCTTCCACATATGAGAACACCATGTTTGCCCACCTTGCCCCTTGAAAATCGACCAAATCAACCCCCAAAATTCGACATTTATGGTGATATATGCCTCAAATAGGTGGCCGCTAGCAACTATTATGATTTACATGGGGTGTTTTATAGTCTTCACAGGCAATTGAAGGTAATTCAAAATTTGAAAGACTTGTTTAATAATTAGGACACCTTCTCTATTAAATGAAAGTTTCTTAAGTCTTCAAAATATCTACCAAGTCTCTAAAGAGAAAGAGTCCAATTTGATATGATATTGACAATATGATTCCCTTCTCGCACTATGTGAGTAATCTTTAAAATTGTGAAATTTTAGCAATTTTTTTGCAGATAATACCTATAATTTTTCCTATTTTGTATGTATGCATCTTGCCACTTGCAATGGCATTGGCAATTAAATGTGAATCACCTTTTAAACGTAGCTGCTACACATCAATTTTCAAGCCAGCTCATTGGCCAATATGGCCTCTTTCACCTCTACATCATTGTTTGATCAATCTTCAAGTCTAGTAGACACCAAAGTCAATATATTGACATCCATGTCTCGCGCTACATATCCTTCCACCAATGGTTCAGGGTTCTCTTTGGATGCAGCATCAAAATTGATCTTTATACATCTATATCAGACTTTTCCCAGTTAACTTCAGTGCTGGAATTATGAACAAGACGAGCCCTTGAATGCCCATAAATGTGTGGTTATTTTTTATAATTTAATTATTATACTAAGACATACTTTATATTATATTTTTTATTATACTATAACATTATATATTAATTTTATAAATTTATTAGTTATATTAAACATTGATATTAATTTCCTTTTATACACTTACACACACATGCATAGATACACATGTTTTTTTACGAACAAACCCAAAATGAACCTTGAACCCTAAACCTAATCTTGAACCCAAACCAATAACTTAGGGAAAGGGAGAGAGAGGAAGGAAGAAAAAAGAGAGGTTGTAAATTAACAGATACAAATAATTGAGAAGAAAATAAGGGAGTGACACCTTTTGAGGGCCAAAGTAATGGAGGTTTGTGAATCTTTCAAAGAGTTGTACTTATGAAGTGTTGTCTCTTTCAAAGGGTAGAAATTATGAAGGGTTGTGACCTGTTCCAAGTGTGACTTTTATGAATGTTAAAATTGTAGCTTCAGTGGGATAAATTCGCTCTGAGATACATTGTTGTTATTGGTAAATCATCATTTTCTATATATATGTGTATTCATATAATAATAATAATTATATATATTATAGTATATAATATACGTATTACTATAATATGTATGTATATATATTATATTATATATAATACACACACACACACACACACACACACATATATATAATAATAATTTTTATTAGGAAATATATGTATTAGTTAAATGATGTTAAACCTTGGAGACATATATCTTCAAGAGACATGTCTCCTCTCATATTTATATGAGATCCAAATCTGCATTTGGAACACATCAATCACAATGGTCATATTATTGCATTTACAGAAAAGATCCATGTTATTTAACATGGTATCAGAGCCAATTGCAAATGATAATTGGATATGGCTATTATTTTGAAGACAAATAATCCCTTAATAAATTTGTAATGTGTAGCGAGGTGGCATGTGATGGGTAGAGGCATAATAGACAATATCGATGCCTCAGTACACTGCATGGGAACTTTTTTTCCTTGGTATTTCCTCAAAGTTTTCAAGTTATAAATGAATGGATACTATGATTTTGGGTTGAGAATGTTTGTCATCTGACACACAAACACAGTCCATGGAACATAGGTTATATCTCTCAACTGTGAAATCGTCTTGGTAGGTTACTGTCCATAAAATAGACTTCTATGAAGATAAATATGTTCTCTCTTATTTAGGAGTTTCAGGATAGGAAATAAGTGCCAAATCAGATAAAACAAACAAGTGAATGATACAAAGCAACATCTGCAGGTTGCATGGAAGCCTGAAGAATATCCAGATGCTAACATTTAAGTTAGTACCACCAAAACAAGATGATGCCTGTAGGTTTGAGGATCCACGTGGGATTTAGATGTAATGTGGTGTTAGTTGCTTGGAGTCTAAATCTCTATGTGAGCTATGAATGGAAACGTTGAATGGACGTACAAATTGGGCTCCTTAATGGTGGAGAGATGTGTTGTAAAATAAGTCTATGCCGCATGAGATAATTCAGAGTGAGTGGCGGTTGAGTAGGTTATGTCGATGCTTCTCACATGATTGGAATGTCACTTATAGAACTTGACATGCTTGGGCATAGTCTTTGAGAGCCAATTGGTTGTGTTGTCGTCAATAATAGCAAGGCCGTATAAACTTGGAGGTAGTTTAAACAACCAAGGGAAACACATCCATGTCGGCTGACTGGGAAATAAGTAATAAAAAATGAAACAAAATATTGAAAAAAAAACAAATAAGGAATAGTCAAGGAAGGTAAATTTCTTCACACCAAACACTGGTGATTAGTGGGTAATGACGTCAGCAAGAGAGGAGACCGACTCGCCAAGGACTAGTAGCATCCATGTGAGCGATAGGAAATAGACGATCCACCCAAAATGGAAATTAATATTTGTGTAGTGACATCTACTACCAAGTGGTGGAGGTGACTTTGCAAGCCACATTTATGAAATGGTATCCGATTCAATTAATTAGGTAAGTATGATGTTTAATGTTTAAAACTTTAATGTGTTATTCAAATATAATGATACGTGTAATTTAAATTCTTTTGATATTATCATCAAGAAATATGTTATAGAAGTTGCTTAAAATAATAAATTTATGGTTATCTTTTGGAATATATGGTGATTATATATAAAGAGTAAATATATTTTCCAAACAATTTCTTATGAATATAAGTGAAATTGGTCACTTTAGATTTTTATACGCCATTAATAAGAAAAAATGATATGTTGGAAAACTTAGATTATTATATATATACAATATGGAATATATGCTTATATGTTCAAAGTATCTATATTAGTGAAATGATCTTATAGAACTATGCACAACTATGTATTTATCCGTGAGTATTTTATTTAACAAATCAATATATTTTGTCTCTTATTTGTATATACTATTAGAGCTATTTGCCTTGATTTTTTTCTCTGAGAATGTTCTTGCAAGAAAAGGAGGATTGATATCAAGTTCAGAGGGAGCTTAACACCCCATCAGAGCATTATTGGATGAGGAGCTCAGGAGATTGAGATTCAAAGGGAGCCTAACATTTCATTAGAGGCAAACTTGAAAGAGAGGGAGAAGATAGAGTATATGATTAAACCTTCGGTAATTCAGAGACAGTAAACCATGTTGTGATGGATTCTTCAGTGATCGATAAATTGTAACAGTGAAGAGGACTATAATGTATGCAACTGTGTGATTTTAATGGGCCTACCCCTTGTGTATATCATGAGAAAGTGGTGATTTCATTTGAACCATCTACGAGTCTCTCTTTGATAAATGAAACTTGACGTATGAGATGTAGAGTCATTCATTTGGCACAATTATACTCAATCAAGATATTGGTGTATTGTGGACGAGTTTGTGTTTGCTTCTACTAGTAAGCTAAATGAATCTTTGGACTTTCAATGGACAAAAAGAGCAAGTTAGAACTTAGAAAGGAGTTATCATATTTGATACAAAATTGTTCAACTATATAAGAATGTAATGACCCCAATAGGTTATAACTTCTTCAAACACCAAAAATCTTTATACTTCAGTTGTTTGACATTTCTTCAAACACTTTGCAAGCAAGCTCTGATACCACTGTAATAACCCTCCTCAAATCTGCCCTCAAAAATGCTGATGAAAGCTCAAGGAATTTCATCAAACAATTCACATGCAAGGGACGTATGACTGATATAGTATTTCAGCTAGTTTCAAATGACTTTTTCTTCAATTTGCATCAATGAGAATCTTGTGCTAGAAGACTACAATGGACTACACAATGACCTAACATGAGTGTGCTACTAATTTTGACAATATTCAGTGCATATATATGAGCTAAGCATGAGAAATGAACACCTACAGCCAACTGACATTTTTACAAACAACTGGTATGCAAACTAACTAGCTGATAAATAATGATATTAAATTGCTTAAATGACACCAGCAACTATTATCTTCTTAATTGCAATGAAAAATACAATGCTCATGAAATATGGCCAAGACTTTGGCATTTACATGGATTACAAAATGGTAATGCTGGTATAATGTACACTTACAGCTGAAAGCTTATAACACCCTAAAAAGCAATACTAACAAAAGAACCTGGTTGTAGATGGCTTTAATAATTTCCTTCAATGCTGCCCCTTCTGCTTTGCTTTTTTCGAACTGCTTTTTCGGCTTGCTTTTTCAGTTTTGCTTTTTCAGTTTGCTTTTTCGTACCCGCTTTTTCAACCTGCTTTTTCGGTTCCGCTTTTTCGAACTGCTTTTTCATACTCGCTTTTTCAGCTTGCTTTTTCGGTTCCGCTTTTTCGGACTGCTTTTTCGTACCCGCTTTTTCAGCCTGCTTTTTCGGTTCCGTTTTTTCGGACTGCTTTTTCGTATCTGCTTTTTCGGATTGCTACTATGTTGAATCTCAAGACCATATCTTTCAATGGCGTCAAGATTTTCAGCTTGAAGGGATTTCGTCCTTCAAACTATTGAGACATAATCTCTAGAAAATTCTCCAATTTCTTTGATATTTCCAAGCCTGCTTAAATGAGAGCTATCCTCTTTCTTTTAATCCCTTCCTCACTTGCTCGACGTTTCCATCTTGCCAATGTGGGATAATACATGAGTTTTAATATTACTTCTTTTTTTCCTTTTACAAAGTCCATGTATGTACTCAAAAGGGGAACTCTTGATTTTTTTATTTTATAAAGTGACTTTATAAAATATTTTATAATTCAAGTCACTTTATTAAATTAATTAAATATAAAGTTACCTTTTAATATTTATTTATTTGATAACTTTATAAATAATTAACTTAATACCACTTATTTAATTAAAATAATTAATTAGTCATCCTCATAAAATATTTATTATTTTGGACAACCTAATTAATTAAATTAATTAAATCAAATTGCCTCCAAAATGGGAACATGACAGTCCGCCCTTCCTGAAATTGCTTGTCCCCAAGCAATGGCTGAACAATAAACCAATCAATCCGCTTGGATCCCAAATGTAGTCATGAACTATACCACTGTTAATTAACATAGGCTCCTGCAATATCCTCTGCAATATAACCAAGAGGAATCCATAATCAAACTGACAATTACAGCTCAACCAAACTCCAAAATCACAACTGCCACAATCAGAAACCCACAAGACACAAACTCTTAGAACATCAGAACCCAAGTAAAGTAGACAAATCAAGCTGCTAACACAGTAAATACCATCAACGCATCCCACTGGCCTATACGGAATGTATAATCCAACTCTGCAGCAATGGTGAACGCTCTTGAATGAAACTGCACCAAGTATGCAGAATCCACACATTGCACAACCCCTGCAGTCATCACAACTCTGCAGATCACCGGCCACTGTCTCATAACCATAACTTCCATGCACCGTTGATGGTGAAAAGACATCACAAGATAAACAGCAAGAAATGGAACCCAAACCAAATTTGCCTGCCATCAACTCCTCAACACAAGGATCAAATGCTAATTGATGTACATACCCTGCAATATAATGCTGATAAAAAGAACCAACCTCAATGAACAGCTCACCATGAACAAGTGATACAACCCACTGTGACTGATCACCAGTTAAGTTAGGAGATGTCATAGCCAAAGGCGTAGAATCAATAACAACAACCGCTGAAGCATCACTCCCAAACTCCTGCTCTAAGTCATGTATTATCAAGCTGTCAACAACAGAACCTATCGCCATGTCATGCCCATCACAACTCTCATCCCGAGGCGTCAAACAATCCCATAACTGATGACAAGCACTAGGAATCAAAGTATATCTCTGTATCATCATCTCATCAACATGGTCATCAAAGGTAAATTGATGAGCATACCTCACAATGTAATGCCGATAGAATGCGCCAATCTTAGTCAGTGGCTCAGACTGCAACCTAGATGAAACTAACTGCAATCGATCACTAACCAAGCTGGAACTGACTACTACCTCCGAAGACATTGCCAAGGGAGTAGTATCACTAGTAGGAACCATGCCAACTGCCGGCTCACCAACATCACACATAATCTTTGATACAACATCTCTAGTCTCCGTGCCATCAGTACTAGAGGCCACCGCCATGTCAGGCATACCACAACAATCTGTTGCAACACCCAACTCAACTGAACCTGACTCTAGTGGGAACGAACCCGATATGCCAATGTTAGTATCAAGGATGGATGGATCCCCATCTCCACTGTCTCTGACAATCTTGACCATGGACATCCTCGGATCACCAGACACTGCAACTTGTGACTGTACAGAATCTGGTAAAGACTGCAGTCGCTCTAACTCCATGGTCACCTTAGCCAAATGAAACTGTGACTCCTCGAAAGCCAACTGTGTACTCTCAAGAATCTCAGAAGTCACCTCGAGTTGCTGAGTAAGCTCACTCACCTCATCTTCCTTGGCCAATAATGCTTCGTATGCTGTACACCCCCACTCCATAAGATAATCTCTGTTGGCTACCAACTGTATATAATTCTGTCTTAGAATCCGAATAGCCTCCCATAAAGAGTGGATCTCTGTCAAGGAAAGATAACTGCCTCCCTGCTCATCACTAGTAGGACAACCCCATCCATAAACTGCTAACAACTGGCGAGCAGCATCAAAATGTTCGCATGCAATAGCAATGTCTCGCTTGCCAACTCTCAGCTGACTAGACACATGATTGTGCTGGCTGGTCAAACTCCTATACTCTACCCCTGGTACACTGTCCAAAGGAGTAACCTCATAATAGCTATCGTTTGTTATATTGCCATCCAAATTCTGCAGTCCAACTGCTAAACTTGTATTATCAAACGGAGTGACTGAAGCATCAACATAAACCTTCGTATCAAAGGAAATTGTTGAGGAGACTAAGTCCTCAAAATTGTCCACAATATCCCCCTGGGTGTCATCTGTAATAATCAGATCCTGGGACTCTTCTGTAAACTTTGTCATATTTGAGAGATCATCAACCCATTCCAACAAGAATGGTCGACTAGATACATGAACAATGCCCAACAAAGGTGTGTAAAAACTAATTCCAGCATCAAACATGCTGCTGTTATGGATGAGAACTACACCTGGCAAACTACTAATCAAGTCCATGATGGTGCAACAGATACTACTACCAAAGAATGATAAATATCTCCGGTCAAAACGATCCCAAGTACTAAGATAAGGATCCCAACATCTAATCCATGAACGGAAACCAACTGGCAATTCAAGTAAACTTCTCACCTGAGTAATGTGAACAATACCAACTGACTTCACGAACCTGTCTACAGTCTCTGAATCTGGAGTATGAATGCTAGACGTACTCATATCATCATCAACATGTGACCCGACTGTAAAAGGAAATTGAGTCCCTGCTATATGCGCTAACTCCTGAACTGAACTCACCTTAAGACAACGCTCGTCCACATGTCTCTCAGAATCCTGGAGAGCCAACTTCATTGCCTCCATGCCTTCCTTGATCTGCTGTAAGTCGTCACAAGAAGAACCTGTTGTGACTCCTTTTTGTCTCTCTTGCAGTTGAATCATCCAAATGTGATTCTCAATCAATCCATGTATCCTATCATGATGAGATAAAGCCGCAACAATATCCTTGTCCCCTGTCTTCAGCTGGCTTGCCAAACCAAGTGAAGAGCTACTAGCCTCTATCTCATGTGAAGAAGCATCCAACTGTGCTTGATACTCATTTTTTGCAAAGTCCTGAATGCTCACTTTCTGATCAACTATACTATCCTCAAACATGACAGTATCCTCAACTGCTGTAACTTCATCCAACCCAACTGTACTGGAATCACTATCTGTGTCAATCGCACACTCCGGTATGCCTGTGATATCACCTTCTGGCTCAACCTGCACAACGTCTGTAACCTCTTCTACCTGTGAAGATGATGCAGATAAACCATTACCTGAAGATATGCTAATGTCTCCCTGTATCGAATCAGCATGTCTGTTAAACTCCTCATACAAGTTTCTGCCTGTTATAGGGAAGGTACGATCCTTAGGCCTACCAAAACGTTCAATCAGTCTCTCCGTAAACTCCACATATGAGGGAATGTGTGCATGACCCATAGTGACCATACCATGATGCCACCACTGGTGTGCTAACCCATCCAGGTGAATTGCTGCATACTTAATAGCTTCTTCCTCAGGCATAGGGTTCATTTGAAAGTATGTGTCAAGCCTTTGAACCCAAGCTCTTGCTGTAGACTTCCCCGAGCCATCATAATATGGTAACTGAAGTTTCCCTACTTTCTTTTGTAGCTCATAGCTCTGGTTCCTGTCATGTCCACGTGGCATATGCTTCATCCGCACATTTATATACTCCCTAAAGGTAATTGCAGCAGTAAAATTTGGACCTCCGGCTTCCCAATCTCTCCTCAGCCGGTCCTGTATATCAGTGATCTGGGGCTCTGGTACAGGCTGCTCTGGAGCTCTAGGAGGAAATGTGGGAATAATGGGCCTCGAACTCACTGTCCTAGATTGCTGGGGTGCATGACCGAAATTGTTTTCAACTTGTTGGCCTCCATTATATGCCCCATCCTGATTATTACCATTCTGATTATTTCCTCCACCCACATTAGCATTCAACCCCATTTGACAAGCCATCATCTGCATCATAAGCTCAAATCTCTGACTATGTTCCTGTGCTCTTTGCTCTGCTGATTGCTGTCCCTGTGCTAAGGTGTCTAATAATTGTAAGAATCTTTCCTTTCCCTGATCTGGACCGGCATTCATTTTGTCAAACATTTTTCTCTCTATCTGGCTATTCCAAATTCCCTGTAAGACCTCCACAGGATGGCAGGACTTATAGCTCTGATACCACTGTAATGACCCCAATAGGTTATAACTTCTTCAAACACCAAAAATCTTTATATTTCAGTTGTTTGACATTTCGTCAAACACTTTGCAAGCAAGCTCTGATACCACTGTAATAACCCTCCTCAAATCTGCCCTCAAAAATGCTGATGAAAGCTCAAGGAATTTCATCAAACAATTCACATGCAAGGGACGTATGACTGATATAGTATTTCAGCTAGTTTCAAATGACTTTTTCTTCAATTTGCATCAATGAGAATCTTGTGCTAGAAGACTACAATGGACTACACAATGACCTAACATGAGTGTGCTACTAATTTTGACAATATTCAGTGCATATATATGAGCTAAGCATGAGAAATGAACACCTACAGCCAACTGACATTTTTACAAACAGTTGGTATGCAAACTAACTAGCTGATAAATAATGATATTAAATTGCTTAAATGACACCAGCAACTATTATCTTCTTAATTGCAATGAAAAATACAATGCTCATGAAATATGGCCAAGACTTTGGCATTTACATGGATTACAAAATGGTAATGCTGGTATAATGCACACTTATAGCTGAAAGCTTATAACACCCTAAAAAACAATACTAACAAAAGAACCTGGTTGTAGATGGCTGTAATAATTTTCTTCAATGCTGCCCCTTCTGCTTTGCTTTTTTCGAACTGCTTTTTCGGTTCTGCTTTTTCGGTTCTGCTTTTTCGGATTGCTTTTTCGTACCCGCTTTTCCAGCCTGCTTTTTCGGTTCCGCTTTTTCGTACCCGCTTTTTCAGCATGCTTTTTCGGTTCCGCTTTTTCGGACTGCTTTTTCGTACCCGCTTTTTCAGCCTGCTTTTTCGGTTCCGCTTTTTCGGACTGCTTTTTCGGATTGCTACTATGTTGAATCTCAAGACCATATCTTTCAATGGCGTCAAGATTTTCAGCTTGAAGGGATTTCGTCCTTCAAACTATTGAGACATAGTCTCCAAAAACTTCCTCAATTTCTTTGATATTTCCAAGCCTGCTTAAATGAGAGCTATCCTCTTTCTTTTAATCCCTTCCTCACTTGCTCCACGTTTCCGTCTTGCCAATGTGGGATAATACATGAGTTTTAATATTACTTCTTTTTTTCCTTTTACAAAGTCCATGTATGTACTCAATAGGGGAACTCTTGATTTGTTTTTTTTTATAAAGTGACTTTATAAAATATTTTATAATTCAAGTCACTTTATTAAATTAATTAAATATAAAGTTACCTTTTAATATTTATTTATTTGATAACTTTATAAATAATTAACTTAATACCACTTATTCAATTAAAATAATTAATTAGTCATCCTCATAAAATATTAATTATTTTGGACAACCTAATTAATTAAATTAATTAAATCAAATTGCCTCCAAAATGGGAACATGACAAAGAATAAGTGGAAATTTTACATTGTGGGGGGAATAATAGTTAATGTTCCCACTTTTACAGGGGAGATGTTCCACTCTCAAATAATTTAAGAAGAAAATTCTGAATCTTCATGTGTAGATAAGTATTCTTATTTTTGACATTTATCTCTCTCTTATTTGTAATTTCTATACATACTATAAAGGTTATTTGCCTTGATCTTTTTCTCTATGTTTGAGTATGTTCCTATAGGAAGAAAGTTGGTACTTTACAAATGCTATCAGATATTGTGCATATCAACCTAACGATAGTAGCTCCAAAGACCCTGATGATCAAAATGGATAAAATGAGGCTCTCATCTTTGATGATTGAGACTATGAGATTCTTCCACATTAAGAGGGAGTATGACACTTCTTTGAAAGCAACGCATGAGCTTAGAAGATTGATACTCAGAGGGACTCTAGAAATACATGTGTATGATTGCATGATTTTGATGGGCCTACTCTTGAGTGCATCATGAGGAAGTATTGACTTATCACTAGAAAATCAAAAGATTGATATCATATTCAGAGTGAGTTCAACAGGTATCCTTTGGTGAAGAGAGCTTCTGAGGAAGTAACTACAGGACCTGACTTCCCAGGATCACTATTCAGAGGGAGAAATTTTGGGATGCAATCTTTTGTGGATGATATCTTCTTTATGAGGAGAATTTGTAAGTGAAATTCTTTGTGATATGCTCTCTTTAATGAGAGAGAAGTATGAGGTGAAAACCCTTTGTTCCACTCTCTAGTAGCAGCTATGGTGGTTCCAACCCTCTGACTTAGTTCATGGTGTATATCATGTGAGGTACTACATGATGTTGTTGTGATTATGTCATGAAAGGTGACATGATCTTTCATTGATTTATATATTTAGAGGTGAGCTATTGAAAGGTGAAGATCTTATCAATAACTGGACTTGTTATCATAATAGACTACATTAAGTTGTTGTCCCGATGTGCTGGAAGTTATGATAATGAACAGAAGGTAACTATTGTAAGGTGACGATCTTATCAATAGTTGATCTATCTCCTAACACCAAAATGTGTTGGAGCAAATGTTATCTTGGTTCTTCGGGCAAGATTTTGCCGGACACCTTGATAACCAACTTATCATTGTTCTTTGGGCCGGATTTTGCCGGACATCTTGATAATCAACTCATCATGGTTCTTCGGGTCGAATTTTGCCAGACACCATGAAAACCAAATTGTTATGGTTCCTTGGGCCAGATCTTGCCGAACACCATAACTTAAATCTATCATAGACCACACTTAAAGTGGTATTCAAATCTTGTATCATAATTGCTGAAATTCTCTTCTTGCTAAAGAGGGAGTGTTGAGAAATTTAGCCTTATAGTGAATTAAAGAAAATTCTATATGTAATATATGTTAATATATATATTTGTGTTGATTTATGTATATATCCTTATATGTGTCATTCCAGGAATATCATACTGAGAGAATATCTTTTCATATACTTGAGAGCACAAGGTGTTCTACAAATCCTCCCTAGCTAAGAGGGAGTGTTAAAGTTGTAGCTTTAGTCGGACAAATTTGATTTGAGATACATTGTTGTTATTTGTAAATCATCATTTTCTATATATACATATATGCGTATTTGTGTAATAATAATAATAATATATATTATAGTATATAATATACATATTATAGTATATAGTATATATATATTAAATTATATATAATGCACACGTATGTGTATATATATATATATTATACACACACACACATATATGTATTATACTAATTTTTATTATAAAATATATGTATTAATTAAATGATAATTTAACCTTGTAGACATGTATCTTCAAGAGACATCTCTCCTCGTCTCATATTTATATGAGATCCAAATCTGCATTTGGAACTCATCAATCACAATGGTCATATTATTACATTTGCAGAAAAGATCCATGTTACTTAACAATGAAGAGTGTGACCCCCATACATTGTAAGATGCAAAGGGGAGACGATTTCATTTGAGGAGAACCTCCAAGGGATATCAATTTGGGGAGCAATATATTATTCTCAAAGGCGACAATGAAAAGTGGTGAATCAATCCTTATGAAAAATGCTGATCTCCAAGTATAAAGGAGGATTCATTCCAAGCATTGGAAGGGATACATTGTGCTGTGAATCAAGGGATACATAATCAGTACTCAGTCTGCAATCTGTACTCATTAAAGAGCATAACAGAGTATAAGGCATGAGCAGATCATCCTAGCAATAAATACATTCAGCAGTCCATTGCATTTTTGAAAAAAGAGGGGTAAAGATTTATTCAATCAAAATCAAAGTACAAAGCAAAGGCACACAACCTGCATCAACACTACATATTCATGTCACCCAATAACAGCTGCTCAACAATCCTACTATACTCAGAAGGTAACTCATCCCTTCCTCTAATTTCCCACCCATCCACATTTTCTGAAGCCCACTTCGCCAAACAATCAGCCACTTTGTTCCATTCCCTAGGGATATGACGAAAGGAGACAGAGTCTAAGGAACTACAAAGACTTAAAGTCTATCTGACCAAAGCAGCTAATTGCCAATTAACATCCTCCAAACTTTGGTTATTCAGCATGTCCACAACAATCTGAGAATCAGATTCACAGATGATCCTCTTCCAGCCTAAAGAGCAACCTCTCTCAACTGCAATCTAAATAGCAAGGGCCTCCATCAGGTTATTAAAGTATTGACCTTTGTAAATAGAGAAGAGAAAAACCATACGACCTTCATTGTCTCTATCTATGCCCCCAATACCAGCATGACCAGAGTTCCCAAGAGAAGAATCGTTCGTATTAATCTTCAAGGTCCCAGCCGGGGGGGGGGGAGTCCACCTCGCATCTTGACAAACCCGTTGCTTGCCATGGCGAGGTCTTTTACCAAGGATGCAACCTCGTTTGCTATCTCCCAGATTGAAATTCTGCATAGTAGCAAGATCACTAGGATCAATACTTTCAGACATATCACACTTAGCAAAGATACTCTCTTGAAGCCCACTAAGAATCATCTTCCACAATTGCAAACTTCCTAACTTGGAATCACAAAATATTCTGTGGTCCCTCTCCAGCCAAAGGTTCCAGAGAATGAGAGTCGGCCCGACTGCCCAAACAACCTGCAGGAAAGAAGTCGTCGTTGGAGGTCTGCCCAAACTCTCCCAAAAGTCAATTAGAGAGGTAGCATGAATACAACCATGTCGCCAAGCCTCCCACCATTTGTGCCATATCTCTCCCGCAAAAGGGCAAAGAAAAAACAAGTGAGAGGTACGTTCCTCATTGTTTGAATAGAGGAAACAAATAGAAGGTCCCTGAAAACCTCGTTTGTGAAGATTCTCCCAAGTGAGGCATTTGTTTTGAGCTAGCAACCATAAGAAAAAATTACATTTAGGCCAAGAAAGGTTAAACCAAACCTTCTTCCACCAATACACCTCATCTGGACCATGTAGGTTTCTGTCAAGCATAACATAACCTTGGGCCACAATAAACTTGCCTTTTGGGTTACGACTCCAAGCCAAAACATCTTGCTCCCTAAGGGACCTGCAAAGCCTACTTTCCAAAGCTTTAGTGAGAACAACACGGTCCTCATCAGAGCCACCCACGGGCCACTCTTGAGGGTCCTTCTAGCAAGTCACCTCCACTTGTCCCATACGCTTGACCGTCTTAAAATGCTCCATCGTAAACCATCCAACATTAGTAAAAATGTGGTAGAGAGGCTAAAGCTGGGTGAAGCGAGAAATAATGGGAGGGTGGCCGTCCCAAGAGTCCTGCCAAAGCAACGCATCAGAGCCACTGTTACAAATCCAGAAGAGACCCTCCTTAAAAGTTGAGCTCCCTTCTTAAGAGTGTCCCAAATACGGGAACCTTTACTCGCCAGAGTAAGTTGTGGCACATCAAGACAATTAGCACCCGAAAAATACTTGTGGGCAAGAATCTTGCCCCAATCTTGTTCTTGACATTTGCACCATCTCCAGTACAGCTTGGCAGCCAAAGCCGTGACAACAAGAGCCATCGATCTAAGACCAAGGCCCCTGGCTTGCTTTGGCCTACACACAGTCTCCCACTTAACAAGGCTCCACTTCAAGGATAGTGGGCTGCCAGACCAAAGGAATTGCCGAGATAAAGCATCAAAATCCCTCATAGTAGTCCATTGCATTAGTAAATATAATCTTCAAGGATTATCCAAGCAATCAACATGAAGAGCACACAAAAGGATTAAGATTGATAACTAGAGTTTGATCAGCATTTAAATCCAAGATATTATCTTCAGATTGGCAGGCTGATATTATATCAGATTGGCCATGTTTAGCATCTTTGCTACTTACAAGTATTTGTGATATAATTATATCCATGCGCATATGAATGATAGATTGCACTTAAACAAATCCTCATAATAGAATATAGAATGTGCTTAGCTGTTTCCAAACAATTTTGTAGGAAGAGTCCGAGGTCTAAGAGGAGGGTAAAGAGGGTCATGTAAGGAGGCCACAAGGGCACTTACATAGGAGTGAAAAAGCCGCTTACAACCTCCATCCAAATTCCCAAGGTGGTGTGTGTGTCTTTGTGAGGATGAGACATTAGTAGGGAAATCAGGTGCAAGAAAATGACTAAGCAAGAAAAGAAGAGGGCTCTGGCAGATATCCCACACTTGGAATTATTATAGAAATAGCTTTGGGTGGACTCATTATGTTTCTTTCTCTAATCTTTAACTTGCTTGCATAATGTTATTGATAATATTTGATTATGATGTGATATAATCTATCTAATCATTGAACACATGTAAATACATATATATCTGTATATTTTGTTTATGTTATGATTGTAGGATTCAAATTAGGATCACAATATTTAAAGGAATATTTAATTGGTAAGATGTAACCCTATTCCTAACTTGTTGCAATTGTGATTCTATGGCAAATTAATTACAAACATTTGGATGATGTGTTGAGATCTTGTGGGGTCTCGGGTGACACACAACAATGTCTTGGAGGTTGGATAAACCATAAGATACAAGTGACAAAACCCAGATTGTAAGGGAAAGTTAGTTTGGATGTAAAGTAATTGTGGTTTGGAAAGGAATTCAAAGGCAAAATGGTGTAAATCATCCATAGATTTGTCTTGAACAAAATATGATGTGGTATCAATGCTGTGGTATCCCTCAATCGCAACAAGCAATGATGTCCACAGACAGATAAGAAGTGACACTCGCTTTGCCTGTCGGACGTTGTTATTGCTTTAGAAACATAATTAGCTAATATGATTTTTTCTGTAGCAATCTCTTAGTCCCATGCAAAATAAGCCACAATCTTGTCTAAAATACTCATGCACAGCACCAGAGGATCAATTCAAGTTTTCAAATAACAGACTCAATCTCTTATTAGAAGTTGTCTATGATTGATGATGCCCAGAAATAATCACTTCCTCTAGGCTAATACCACTTCCGCAATGACTTTTTCCCACAAGCGTCTAGCTTTCAAACTCCCTCAGTCACTTATGCTAAATCCTGTAAAGACCTCCATGATTTGCAGAAGAACTATGAAATGTATCAGAGAAAGGAAGAGGCATGTTATTATTTCCTAGCATGGAACTCGGTCTATTGTTCCCACTCTAAGTTACCGAATTCGCTCCGTAAGGGGCAAAATATAAATTCAATTCACTGTAAAATGAATTTGGTCTTGGTTCGATCCAAATTCGCCAAATGTCTGCTAAATTCCTTGTAGGTTCATCATTTCGCACCTTGGACAAATGTTAGTGAATTTCGAGCAAATTTGCGAGTCGACGAAGGAGTCCGGATAGAATGACGGTGAATTTCGAGTGAATCTAGGCATATGACAAAAAATGTTTCACTTTTTAATGGTTTGGAAAGGTGTTTGTTACTTTATTATACTCGTTTTTATCTCATATTTGCACACAACCCTATAACGACGCCCTCACACTTCACACTTCTTATTACACCTGCCGTCTTACTTCCACATTCGACGACAATTTGTTTTCGCATTTCAGCTCGTAGTTGATGGTTGTTTCTGACTTTTTTCATTTGTTTTTGCAAGCCGCAAAAGTCTGAGATGTGGTTTGACGTAGAAGACTCACCTTCAGCTGTGTGCATTTGTTCTTGAACCAAAACGTTGACTCCAAAGGTAGCGATTACTTTTGAGGTTGAGGTAGCAGTTTGTATTTGATAGTTTCATAGTAGATAAAAGAGGCAGCAATTTCTTCGCCAACTCTAGAGATAAAAAAAGAGGTAGGGAAAAATTGCACGCAACTTGTTATCTATGCATCAAAGTTTTTAAATTTTAATTCTGAACTTACTGATATATGAATCAAGTTAGATTTGAATTGTTCTAACTTCTTACAAATTGTTCTTAGTTTTTAAATTTTCATTCTGAACTTACTGATATATCATATATGCTAAGTATCCATTATAGTTTGACAATTTGAGATTTGAGTACATAAATGAGCTTTTTTCATATTTAATTTTCTGTTTTTTTTTTTTGCATAATTTTTTTGTAGATTCTATCATGGCTGCAAGTTATTCTGTTGGCAATAATCCCCACTTCAAAATCGACAAATGTTCCCCACTTTGGAAACATGTGCAAATGATTCGACCAATGCTGGGTGGAGGAGGTTATGTGTGGATTTATAGCCATTGCAAGGAGGAATTTGGTAGCTCTTACAGTAGAGTAAAAGCACATTTGTGCTTTATTCCTCAAAAAGGCATCAAATTTTGCACTGGGAAGCCAAGAGTAAATGGAGTGCTATCTAAAATCTTTCTTCCAAATCACATCATAAACAAATACATTCAAGAGCAGAAGCAATCAGAGGAAGCTGCTGGGAGGGCAAATTCATTACATCCGTTGGAAAGTGGTAGGCCTCTAAAGAAAGGAAAAAATCATCTATGTCTTCAACTACCACTCCTAGTGAACCACCTGCAGAGGGCCATCCATTCTTGCATCCTCCTCAACAACAAATTGTAAGTAAAAGAGTAGTGGGACCCTTGGAATCATCATTCCAAAATGAAACTAGAGACATTGCTGATCAAGCCATAGCCAGATGCGTTTATACAAATGGATTGTCATTTAATGTTCACTCACCGTATTGGTAATACATGGTGAGGGCAATTAATGTGGCTCCAAATGGGTTCAAGGGCCCCGGGTTTGAGAAGGTACGCACAACTTTATTGGATGATGAGGTGGCCCGTGTAGAGAATGCCATGTTTCCCATTAAGGATGCCTGGGGTCGAAACAAGTGTGACAATAGTATCAGATGGATGGAAAGATGCAAGTAATCATCCTTTGGTGAATATTCTTGCAGTGTACCAAGAGGTGCAATGATTCTAAAAGTTGTGGACTGTGAATGAGAGGTAAAGGATGATCCTTTCATTGCAAATATTCTCATCCAAGCTATCGAGCAAGTTGGCCTTCAAAATGTTGTTCAAGTAATAACTGACAATGCAAAGAATTGTAGGGCTGCCGACTTATTGGTCGAGGAGTGGTATGAACACATTTTTTGGACACCTTGTGCGGTGCACTCACTCAACCTAATGTTGAAAAAAGTTGGCACTAAGGTTGAGTGGATTAAAAAAATGTATGAAGAGGCACAAGAGATCCAAATGTTTGTTACGAACCACCATATGACGCAAGCCATATTCAGAGAATTCTCGAAATTGGAGCTCTTGAAGGTAAGTTGAATTGTTTAAAATTTTAACATGTTTTAGAAATCTAGCCAGTTTAGTAGACTTTCTATGTTCTCAAATTTTTAATCTATTACTGCTTTGATTTAAAAATAGGTTGCTAAGACCCGCTTTGCCTCTAACACCATTGTTTTGAGGTGCCTTATCAAGGTTAAAGATGCATTGTCTAGAATGGTAACCAGTGCTAACTGGAGCGTATGGAGGCAAGCTAAAAGTGATAAAGCAACTGCCATAAGGGGATTGATACTAAATGAATTTTGGTGGTATCGTTCTGAGTACCTTTTGAAGATCACTGAGCCTATATTGAGCGTGATCTGATACATTGACATGGATAGGCCTTGCTTGGGTGAGGTATATGATGGCATTGACTCCATGATTGAGGACATTAGAAATATCATAAATGAGAGAGCAAGATCTTGATAAAATATTCTTCAAGGAGCTACAATTAATCATGATAGAGATGAACAAAATGACTACCCCTTTGCATCTACTTGCCTTTGCATTGAGCCCCAAGTTCTATAGCTAATCGGTCCTCAAGGGGAGGACCAATAGAGTTCCCCATACAGAGATCTTGAAGTTGCTCAAGGGTACAAGGCAACCCTTCGAAGACTCTTTCCTGAGCACCTATGACCTGCAGTGAGGTTTGAATTTATGAGTTTTGCGAGCACCGATGATTGTGGTCTTGACGGTCTTGAAGACAAGAACAATGCTGATGCTCATAAATGGTGGTACTTCCATGGACAAAAATATCAACACTTGCAGCCCATTGACATCAAAATTTTATCATAGGTTAGTTTTTTAATCTTAAGATTCTAATTACTAGTTTCTTGTTGTTAAATATTCAAAACTCTAATTTCTAGCTTCTTGTTGGTAAATTTGCAAATCTTGATAGGTTGCTAGTTCACCGTCATCTGATGAGGAATTCTAGCACATACTCCATCCACTCGAAAAATGCAACCAACTAAACTCCAAGAAAGAAGATAACTTGGTGTTTGTTCATTCAAACTTGAAGCTCACAAGTCACAAAGAGAATACGTACAAAAAGTGGGAGGCAAAACAATGGGATGTCGAACTAGAGGCCGTGGAGTTGGAATTCCACTTTGATGCACTTGTGACTGAATATGGTGATCTTGAGATACATAGTACTGATGGAGCTTATCTTGAGGCTACGAATGAGATTACAATTGAGACTGCTGACACTAGTGGCACTAATTGTGCTTCTAATCAACAACTGCCTAATGATGATGAATTCTTTGATGATACATTGATATTTGATCATATATGAGTCTATGACTGATTACTGATTACTGATTAGTAATGTTGACATTGTTGTTTTAAAGACTAAAGTTTTGAACTGAAACATTCATATAGTGGTATATTTTGACATTTTGTCATGCCATTTGAACAAATCATTATGATTAATATATGTGGTTGTTGAATTTGCTAAATTGCTTTAGATTAGCATAGTGGTGTATGAATTGGTGTGCTGCAACATATTTTTACATATATATATTTTAGAAAACAATTCTTGTACGGACGAACCCAAACCTAGCCCAAATTTTTTTTTTGATCGAATTTCGAACTCGAATGTCAGACTTGCATCCTAACCAAAACCTGAACCAACAACTTAGTGAATCCCACTTCATCAGAAGTCTTCTTGGAACTCGTCAGAATATGAAGGGCTCTGAGTAGTCAATATTTGATGTAATCTCGCACTTGGTTTATATCGTAACATCGTAGGAGCATATGGTTGTGATAGATGATAAAGAAGAATTACGACTTTACGACACATAGTTGTTGTAAGATCGTAGGTGCAACTGCAGTAGTCTTCTAAAGGCATGAAGTAAGGGATTTGTCATGGCATCATGGCGATCGTAAAGGAACTTCAAAGGGAGTCTGATGTTAAGATAGGTTGATGATCGTAAGATTGTAGAACTTTGATTGAGCAAAATAAAGGTGTTTCACTCATCCAAGCTGGAAAAGAAAAGGGTCTCCGACTAATGGAATTGCAAGAAAGGTACAAGGTGAGGGTTGAATATAGTTGACTTGCCAATACATTCGACTTGGTGTGCTGGTAGCAAAAAGGAAAACGAGTCTTTAATGGTGGATCAGATTTTTGATCTTTCAACATCCCCTTGCCTAGTAAATGCAAAAGGAACTTGCATTCATCATTTGGTTAGCCATCTACCCCAACTATGCATTGATTGGCGTTGTTTCCATCACTTCAGGGTTTACTCTAGTCAGGGTTTCATGATTTTCATACCTCTGTGAGTGTAACAAATTAAATCTATTGTTTGGATCGTCTTGATTATTCTCTGAGCACTTAATGGTAGTGGTTGTGGAGTAACTTCAGTTAAAAATATCCCAGTTATGCTTGAACTATAAAAGGAAGGTTGTAATTCTTTCTTAAGGTTGACTCTTCTTTGTTTTCTCTGGCATTGCTCTGGCATGCTACTGTAAATTTCCTTTGCCTTTGAATTGTATGGCGTTCTGCTTATCTCCTTCAGCCATTGATGTATTGTGCAAGACCTATTTGCCTCTCATCAGTGTATTGTGTATATTTGCAATTTGCATGAATGTATCTCCTTGAACTATGAATGATATATAAGTGAGTCTCATCTTCCTTGTGTCATTGTTTGGGTTTTCTGATTTGCATGTGATTGTTAAGATTAAAACAAGTCTGGATGTGTATATATTTTGGTGTCCTGATGGTTCAAAAGTGCATGTATGGGCAGAGATTGGTTTGAACACTCTATTTTTGGTGCATCACCCCTTAGATTATAATTAGTAGATGTGCTTTCTTGCATCTATTTCTCCCTTCTCCTCTCCGAGTGCAATTAGGTGCAACTTGATAGTAAAGGAAGCCAGCCTTCTCCGGAGACTCAACCTCACAACTCAAGTCCCACAACTTGGAGTTTGTTTCCATGTTTCATAAGGTTGTCCTTGTGTAAAAACTTTGGACAAGAGTGCAAACTTTTGTGACAATAGTTTGCTCTCGGCAAATCCTGTATATATACCATGACAACCATAACACACAGACTTTCCACGATATGTGGATAATAGGAATTAATCAATATATGTACTTTTTAAAACTCTATGACAATTACAAATTGGTTCCTAATGCTTCTTCATGGAATGTAAATGACTTCTTGAATATTTTTCCCAAACTTCATAAATTTTGAAGTTTTGCTAATGAAATAGATATTCCCAAACGTTGAATTACGAAAATAATACATACAACAGTTCAATTTATTTCCAATGATTTCTAATATTTTTCCAAGGCTTGTATGAATTGTTTAAGTTGTAATTTTTCTGCAATACACACACACACACATATACACACACACACACACACACACACACACACACATATATACATATATACATATACATACACTTGGATTCACCATAGCTTTCACACAATAATATGATAAATAATGTTTAATATTTAATTCTTTAACTAAACCACAACAAATACTAAGCAAGCTCATATTAAATATTGAGTAATGTTCCCATTTTGGACGAGTTAATTATTTATAAAGTTATCAAATTAAAAATATATATTACAAGGTAACTTTATATTTAATTAATTTAATAAAGTGATATATTTTTTAAAGTCATTTAATAAAGTAATGTTCTAGAGGTTGCTGGAAGAAGCAGAGAAAAAATTAAAAAGGAGGTCGACCTATCGAGGGAAAAAGGATAAATAGGCATTGAGGGCTCATTGTTTATCATCAAAATTTATTGTTGATATTTGTTGATGTGCATTGTGGAGCCTAGGGTTTCTGCAAGTAGTCACCATTGGCCATTGAGAACGAAAACTCTCAATTGGTACGCAATTTTGAGGGTGTGAAAGATCACTTGAATTATTGCAAAGTTGAGGAAGTTGCTTCAGACTTTCTACTTGTACTGTAAAGCAAAACATTGTGGTGGTATCAATTGGATGAATTGTTGGGGATATTTGTGTGATCAAAGTTTTCATCTACTGGCAATATTAGGGTTTGATTTGCAGCATTCTTCATTTCCAAGTTTACTCCAGACATTTGCATCTCAGTATAGTAATCTTTAATCTACCTATTTTGCATTGTTAAAAAAAAAAATGTTAGTAAGGCAGTGAAATTTCAGTCATTAATGTTACATAAGAGTGCATTAGGAGATCATGGTTATTGCATAGTTTTTTTTAATTTGCAACTGTAGGTTTGCATTTTTATTTCAGCAAACCACCATAATTGTATGTCATTGTAATTTTGCCAAGAGTCTTGGCTATTTGAAATCAGCATTTAGAGGTCAGATTTGAGTAGGTTCTTTATAGTGGTATCAGAGCTGTTTCCTGCCAGCTTGACAGGGTTACCCAGCCACCATTTAATTTAGTTAACAAAAGAAATAAACCAAAAGGGCTCTATTTACACAGGGAACCAGCATAACTGAGAACATGGCTGAAAGACATTCTCAAAGCCCACCCAGAATTATGTGAGATGATGAGACTTTACAGCATCAGGAGAGGCTTCTACAGTCAATAGAGGCAAGTACACAGGCAATGATGGTTATGATGCAACATTTGATTGTGGAAAATAGGATAAATAATCATAATAATGACCAGGATGACAGGAGCATAGCAGGATAACAACATAGGACACGGTTTGGAACAACTGACAGATCCACACGTCCTATATTCAGGGAAGAAACTCCAGCATGCACACCTGATGCTATGGTAACAGATATGGTAGATGAACTCTGACAAGCGAGGAATGAGTGGGATTCATTACCAACATATGTACAGGATGGATGGACATTTGATAGGTACCTGAACTATAGAGCTGCTAGGCAGAAGCAAGTGGATAAACACAGTGAGTTGCAACAGGTCACCAACAAGTTGGTATTACCCACATTTGATGGCAGTGGAAAAATGACTGCTCATGCTTGGATTCATAAGGTGGATACTTTCCTATCTCTGAAGACTATGACAGAATTTGAAGCACTCAAGTATGCCACTTTACACTTAGATGGGGCAGCACATGATTGGTGGACACATGGCATGATCACATTGCAACACAATTAGGTAACCACTTATCAGGAGTTTGTGGATAGATTGATAGAAAGGTTTGATAAAAAAAATCCTTAAGTTTATTTCCGGGAGTTAGCCCAGTTGAGACAGTCAGGAGGCTTAGAACAATTTATCAGTGACTTCCAGAAGCTTGCAGTGATGGTACCTGACATTTTAGATCGGAGGCTAGTCATTTTATTCACAGAGGGATTAACTGAACCACTCAAGGGGTGGGTAAAGGCCTTTGATCCTCCTACATTACAGGAAGCCATGAAGAAAGCCCGTAGTATGGAACTTGTAGCTCTGACAAACCGGTTTAGTTCGAAGGGTTCTTCATCATTTAGAGATAACAAAGGGGAATTCAGCGAGGGTAAAGAGAAGGTTAGTGACTCAAAAGGCAAGTCAGCCGCACCTTGGGATAAGGAAACGCTTAATGACCTGCGTAGGAAGAAACTATGCTTCTTTTGCAAAGGTCCCTATGAGTTTGGTCATGATTGTCCTATGAGGCCTAAGGGGAAGGCTAACCGGGTGATGTGAGCTTATTACGAGGGTTCAGATTCAGATAGCTTAGAGCACCATGATGAGGATACTAATGAGGTAGAGGGTGAACAGGAGGTAGATAGTGCTGAGAAAAAAGGGGCTCAAAAGCTACATTTACAGGAGGCACGTCTGTCTAGTATTCAAAGAGAGGGATCTTTCAGACTTCGAGGAGTCTTAGCAGGACAGAAGGTTAGTACTCTGTTGGATACAAGTGCCACGCATAATTTTATTGATGCACGATTTGTGGAGAGGCGTGGACTCATTACCGAGGAGTACGAGGGACTGAGAGTCAAGGCAGTTGATGGATATACTCTTCGTTGTGACAGGATGGTGAGAGATCTACCTTTGCGCCTAAACAACTACGAGTTTAAGGCGGACTATCATGTGGTCAACATGGGTGACATGGACATAGTACTTGGGATGCAGTGGCTACATTCTTTGAACGAGGTTACCCCAAGACTGGAGGATATGGAGATACGATTCGAGGTGGATGGTAGGACTCATGTGCTGAAGGCTATCGGTAATGGTGATGTCAGGACTATCTCATTTCGACGGTTGGAGAGATTAGCTAGGCATAATAGTATAGAGTGGGTGGCAATATGCGCCTTGATACCTACCCAAGAGGAGCAACATAAGACTGAATATCATCCAGATATTCAGAAATTGAGAATCAAGTATGAGAAGGTATTCAGTGAGATTCCATCAGGTAGGCCACCAGACAGAGATATTGAGCACATTATCGAGCTGGAGGAAGGTGCTAATCGTGTCATGATCACACCATATCGGCACCCAAAATGACTCAAGGATGAGATCGAGAGGTCCATCAAGGAGTTGCTAGCAATGGGACACATCCGACCAAGTAAGTCACCTTTTGCATCTTCTGTTGTTTTGGTAAAAAAGAAAGATGGTACTCTACGGATGTGTATTGATTACAGGGTGTTGAATAAGAGAACTATAAAGAACAGGTATCCCATCCCACGCATCGATGAGCTGATAGACGAATTGCATGGGGCTTGTTTTTTCACAAAAATTGATTTGAGATCGGGCTATCACCAGATCAGAGTTCGAGAGTAGGATATTGAAAAAATTGCTTTCAGATGTCATTGTGGGCACTTCGAGTTTGTAGTCATGCCTTTTGGTTTGACTAATGCACCTGCCACTTTTCAGTCCACTATGAACAAGGTCTTCCACCATTAGTTGAGGAAATTTGTGCTGGTTTTCTTTGATGATATTTTGATCTATAGCAGGACATGGCAGGAACATTTAGAGCACTTGGAGACAGTATTGAGCATTTTATAGAGGGAGTCCTTGTATGCCAAGGAGTCCAACTGTGATTTGGGGATGACAAAACTGTTGTATCTTGGACACATCATTAGTGCAGAAGGAGTGTGAATGGATCTTGAAAAGATCTGCGCTATGTTGATTGGCCACCACCAGAGAACCTTACACAGTTAAGAGGGTTCCTTGGTCTTTGTGGATTCTATCGTAGGTTTGTCAGTGGCTACTCACGACATGCGGCACCCATGACAGATTTGCTGAAGAAAGGGGGATTTGTGTGGACTCGGGAGGCACAAGACTGTTTTATGCGGTTCAAGGAAATAATGACTACATGCCCAGTATTAGCATTGCCTGATTTCACAAAGCCATTTGAGCTTCAATGTGATGCTTCTAGAGAGGGAGTTGGTGTTGTACTCATGCAAGACAAGCATCCTATAGCTTATGAGAGCAGGAAACTCAGAGGGCCTGAGAGATCATTCAGCATATATGATAAGGAGATGTTGGCCATCATGCATGCCTTGGCCAAATTTAGACAATATCTTGTGGACAACAAATTTTGTATTAAAACTCATAATAGTTTGAGGCACTTTTTGGGACAGCGGGACCTGAATGATCGTCAACAGAAGTGGGTGAGTAAGTTACAGGCCTATGATTTTGATATCACCTATGTTAAGGGGACACATAATATTGTTGCAGATGCTTTATCTCGTAGGCCACACCTCACTTCTATGATTCAGATATCAGAGGATTGGTGACAGTTGATTGTAGCAAAATATGCCAGAGACACATGGGCCTCTGATATAGTGGAGGGAAAAGCGATCGACACTAGGTACACTCTCGTAGATGATTTGATCATTTACAAGAACAGGATTTACTTAGTCCCATGATCGAAAGTGAAGCAGTTGATTTTGAGAGCACTCCATAATTCACCTACAGCAGGCCATCCTAGTTATTTCAAGACTTACAGGTTAGTACGGGAGCGGTTCACTTGGAAGGGCTTAAGGCTGATGTTTTGCAGTATGTGTGTGAGTGTCTTGTTTGCGAACCAAACAAACAAGAGCACACTTATCCAACAAGGCTCCTACAACCACTTCCTATTCCTGACAGGAAGTGGGAGTGCATCTCTATGGATTTTATCACGGGCTTGCCAGGGCCCAGGAGCACGATTGTATCTGTGGTGGTGGATAGGCTGACAAAATATGCTCACTTATTCCCTATCACTACTACACACTCAACAACTCAGGTGGCAGAGGTCTTCTTCAGGGAGGTTTTTAGATTACATGGTTTGCCTCGGAGCATTGTGAGTGACAGGGACAACCGCTTCATGGGTCACTTTTGGCAGGAGGTATTTCGGTTGTGTGGCACTGAGCTTACACCTAGCACCAGTTATCACCCACAAATCGATGATCAAACAGAGATTGTAAACAAATGGGTGGAAGGGTATTTGAGGAATTATGTGGCAGATCAACAGCAAGCTTGGGTCAGATGGATATATCTCTGTGAGTATTGTTACAATACTATATACCATATAACTATACAAATGGCACCCTTCATGGCACTTTATGGCTATGAGGCACCTAGTTTCTTAGATTTGTTGTTGGGAGACAGTCAGGTACCCTGTGCAGGTGAACTATTACAGGAGAGTAAGGATATAGTTGCTACTCTCAGGGACAACATTGCTAGAGCTCAGAACCAACAAAAATAGTATGCAGACAAGAAGAGGACTGAGCGTAGTTTTGAAGTAAATGATATGGTTCACCTCATGTTGCAGCCATATAAGCAGTCCACTCTCAAGAAGAGTGGTGCAGAGGAACTCAAGCCATGCTATTATGGACCATTCAGGATCGTTAGGCGAGTAGGTGAGGTGGCTTATGAGTTGGAGCTTCCCACAGACAGTAGAGTGCACAATGTGTCTCATGTATCACGCCTCAAAAAGGCGTTGGGTCAAAATGTGATGCCTTCTGCAGTATTACCTCCCTTGGATGATGAGGGGAAATTGATCTTAGTGCTAGAATCCATTCTGGATAGTAGAGAGAAGCAGCTTCGCAGGAGAGTAATTAGAGAGTATTTGGTTAAGTGGAAAGACTTACCTGTTGAAGATGTTACTTGGGAGGTAGAAGTGATTTTGCAGCATCCAGCATTAAGATTGCTTGAGGCCAAGCACTTTTAGGAGGGGCGGACCTGTAATGTTCCCATTTTGGACGAGTTAATTATTTATAAAGTTATCAAATTTAAAATATATATTACAAGGTAACTTTATATTTAATTAATTTAATAAAGTAATATATTTTATAAAGTCATTTAATAAAGTAATGTTCTAGAGGTTGCTGGAAGAAGCGGAGAAAAAATTAAAAAGGAGGCCGACCTATCAAGGGGAAAAGGATAAATAGGCATTGAGGGCTCATTTTTTATCATCAAAATTTATTGTTGATATTTGTTGATGTGCATTGTGGAGCCTAGGGTTTCTGCAAGTAGTCACCATTGGCCATTGAGAACGAAAACTCTCAATTGGTACGCAATTTTGAGGGTGTGAAAGATCACTTGAATTATTGCAAAGTTGAGGAAGTTGCTTCAGACTTTCTATTTGTACTGTAAAGCAAAACATTGTGGTGGTATCAATTGGATGAATTGTTGGGGATATTTGTGTGATCAAAGTTTTCATCTACTGGCAATATTAGGTTTTGATTTGCAGCATTCTTCATTTCCAAGTTTACTCCAGACATTTGCATCTCAGTATAGTAATCTGTAATCTACCTATTTTGCATTGTTAAAAAAAAAAAAAAGTTAGTGAGGCAGTGAAATTTCAGTCATTAGTGTTACATAAGAGTGCATTCGGAGATCATGGTTATGTCATAGTTTTTTTTAATTTGCAACTGTAGGTTTGCATTTTTATTTCAGCAAAACACCATAATTGTATGTCATTGTAATTTTGCCAAGAGTCTTGGCTATTTGAAATCAGCATTTTGAGGTCAGATTTGAGTAGGTTCTTTACATATTGTTATGAAAATATAATTCTTTCCCACATACCATTAGGTATTACAAGGAAATGCTAACCTTAATAATGTGTAAAAAATCAAACCACATGGTTTTTCAGCTAAAGCCATCCCACAAGAGTAGCATCAGCAGAAAATATGACCAATCAAATGTTTTATTTATTTATTGTTTTAACATATTGAAAATAGATGGGTTACATCAGTAAAATATAGGAATTATGAGTTACAAAAACAATAACTGTAACAAAAAAGAACTTAGAAGATGTTTAGGTAGCACCTAAGTAGCTACCTGCTAAGCTTATACATTTACATTCTGGAGTAACCTACACTCTGTATAATCTGTTAATACAAAAAGTCCGTGGAAATGAGACAACATGAGAAAGATGTCCTTCCATACATCCAACAGTGGCCTATCAATCTTACCAATCTTTATGTCCTGGTATTGCTTGGTCATGATGCACTCTGTTTGTATCAACAAAGATGTCCTTCCATACATCCAACAGTGGCCTATCAATCTTACCAATCTTTATGTCCTGGTATTGCTTGGTCATGATGCACTCTGTTTGTATCAACAAATCTATCTTCAATACTTAGCTTCTTGATGAACTCGTTCAGATTATCAATTTCTCTTTGGCCGAGCATATCCTTGTGGATAGAAAAGTATCGGCATGAGACTAGATCAGTGTAACATGGGGACTTCCACCCCCCTCCCAAACCTTGAAGTATCTGTCCCCGCGACGTCCCCGCACCAAGTACTTGTGTACCCAAGTACCCCCACCTCTGCCATTCCACAACCATGCTGCCGCTGGGATGGGTACTTGAGTTTCTATTTGAATTTTGATTTTTGAATGTTACTATGTTGAATGTTCAATGGTTCTAGTTCATGTTGCAATTTTTCTATGTTCAAGTATTTTAATTTTGTATATTCTACTTAAACATCATTTCATAACAAACATTTCAAGTTCTATATGTATATTGTACAACACCCCTCCCTTTCGCATCCTCCCCTTGCCAATGTCTCCTGGGCGTTCCCCTGCCATCTTGAAAATGAGGCCCATTTTCTACCGTCTCCGAAACTCGTCCCGACATCCCATTATCCCGATGTACCCCAATATTGGGGTTACATTGGACTACATCCTCTTTGTGAATCATGATTTGACCCTCTCGCATCAACACCATGAATGTCTTTGGTTTCTAAGGCTGTGACAACCTGTGGCATAATATGAAAATGCATGAGTTTACATCCAAACTCAGTAAGCTGTCTCTTTCTCTTTTGAAAATCCTCTCCATTCCTCTCCTTCCAAAGAGACCATAAAATTTCACAAGTTAAAACAAACCAAAAAGTGGTGGCTTTAAAATCAAGAGACTCCACAAAGCTAGCTAAAACTTCAGCTGTTATAGGCAATAGGTGACCCAAAAAAAAAGAATTGAACACCACTCAGATATGCACATTCAAAAAACAGATGTTCATAAGATTCAGGAACAGAGCACACACCACAAACAATAGGACTGCCTAAATCATGAGGTAATGTTGTTGAATAACATGGATCGTTTTTTGCAAATGTACTAACATTGTCAATGTGATTGATAATTTCCAAATGCAGAGTTGAAGACTTGTAAATATGAGAGGAGACATGTCTCATGAAGAGACATGTCTCTATAGTTAATCATCTTTAGTTAATATATTAATAATATAAATAACCATATGTGTAACTCATTTTTAAGTATATATGTAATATATTATTATATAATAATATATAATGTATAATATATATAATATATTATATTACATATATAATCTATATTATATATATAAGATATTTATCTTAAAGATGATTTACCATCAACAAGGTATCTCATGATAAAATCAATCTGACAGAAGCTACAACCTTAACACTCCCTCTTAGCTAGGGAGGATTTATAGAACACATTATGCTCTCAAGAATAAGAAGAGATATCATCTCAGTCTAATATTCAATTCACTACAAGGCTATTCATAATACACAATTGAAGCAATTTTCATAACTTTAAAAACACCACCTTAAGTGTGGTCTATAGTAGTAACTATGGTGTTCGGCAAGATTCGGCCCAAAGAACCATTACAAGTTGGTTATCATGGTGTCTGGCAAAGTTTGGCCCAAATAACCATGTTTACAGGTCTACCATTTATAAGATTGCCACCTTACAATGGTTACCTTCTGTCTGTTTGTTATCATGATTTCCAACACTCTGGGACAACAATAAATGAAGTCTGTCATGATAACAGGTCTTCCATTTATAAGATCGTTATCTTATAATGGTTACCTTCTGTTTATATATATCAATGAAAGATCGTCAACTTTCATTACATACATATGTGAAATGCAAACCACCATGAACCTAGTCAGAGGGTGGTATGAAGGTTTTCTCCTCAATTCTATCTCATAGAGAAGAATAGATTACAATAAATTTTACTAATAACTTCTCCTGATGGAGAAGATATCATTCACAAAGGATTAGACCTCAAAATTCTCTGAGCAATGATCTTGGGAAGTCAGGTCTTGTAGTTACTTCATTAGATGCTCTCTTCGCCCAAGGGTGCTTGTCTAACTCCGTCTTAATCTGATATCAATTTTTCGACTTTCTAGTGATAAGTTGTTATTTCCTCATGATGTACACATTTGTAGACTCCTTGTATCAATCTTTTGAACTCCTACATTGCCTTCGAAGAAGTGTCAGACTCCCTCTTAGTGAAAGAATACTCATAATCTCAATTATCAAGAATATTCGCTTCTAGATGACCAATGAATTCTTAATCACGACTTCTTTAAAGTTTCTGCCATAAGCTTGAGTTTGCACAATATTTGGTAGCATGCCTAATATACCAATCTTTTTTTCCTGCAAGAACATCCCCAAAAACAAAGGAAAAGATCATGACAAATAGCTCTAATAGTATGTGTAGAATTAAAAATAAGAGAGAGACTACAATAAGAAAGTAAACATAATGCTCAAGGATAATAAATACTTATCTGCACATTAATATTCTTGATAGAAGTTGCTTCGATGAAGGTCCATATGCATCAATTAAGATGATGTTGCTGTATAAACATTTGCCAAACAATCGGAATGAAACATTGGTTATTATTTCCCCACACAATGTAAAATTCCCACTCATTCTACCAATATTGTTGGGTGATACTATCTATTTAGTGATACTTAGTTCTAATGAGGGATAAAATTTCATTCTATGCATTTCATATCTTGAGGAATGTAATATATGGACGAAGTTCCAACTAAGTTTTGATCATGATGGGTATATAGGTCACATCCTTGTATTACCTAGGTGCACCAATACTTACTATATTTTTCCTTGGCTATGTTTTTTGTGCCTCCACTTAGTTAACAATTTGATTCTATCAATTAAGTAATCTGCAGTGTACCATATTCATATGCGCTACAACTGCAAATGAGACTTCTTCATATTGAACAATATTGAGGAACACAACTGATAATGCATTGTTTATTTGTATATAACATAAGTTTATAAGAGTACCCAATTTATAAGCTATAACTCCCGTAGCTGATTGTACAGCCAATGTGATGGAGCATAAATGTTGATCCAAATAAGTTTTCCAACTGTGCTTCCTCATACCCACAATACTATCCACAAAAAAAAAACTCTCACCACCCCAGCTATATTGTGGAGGCTTTGAAACCTTGTATTGAATTGCAAACGCTCTTCTATTGGCTCATGGTTCCTTAGTGTGTATAGTACCTGCAAAGTGCTTACATAACATGTCACCTATGTATTAAATGCTTGCAGATTAGTTTAACAAGACATGGACTCGATATGTGAATGGTTTGAAAGCATGCCTCTAATAACCATAGGTAGAAACATGCATCTGAGATGCCTTCAAACTATTTGACAAAATGTTTAGAACAAAGGTTGATGCATGGAATATGATGATTGAACGAACATTCAAAAATCTTTTAGTTTCCTTGATTGTTCAACATACATGCATAATGTGGAAGCATCGATGTGGAACGTGATTATTTGACCATTTATTGAATATTTATCATCTTATTGAATGCAATGATTGTTGAGTATGCGCGAATTGTATGCATTGCGGCAGATTGTATGATTACATAGCACAAGCATGAAATCATTCTACCATGTTTTTGGCCATTTTTCTTAGATTTGCAGTCTGGGTCTGATACCATTTTGAATAACATGGATCGTTTTCTGCAAATGTACTAACATTGTCAATGTGATTGATGATTTCCAAATGCAGATTTGAAGACTCATAAATATGAGAGGAGACATGTCTCTATAGTTAATCATCATTAGTTAATATATTAATAATATAAATAACCATATGTATAACTCATTTTTAAGCATATATGTAATATTAATATGTTAACCATATATGTAATATATTATTATATTATTATATAATAATATATAATGTATAATATATTATTATATTATTATATAATAATATATAATGTATAATATATATAATATATATGATATTAAATATATAATATATATTATATATAAGATATCTATCTTAAAGATGATTTACCATCAACAAGGTATCTCATGATAAAATCAATTTGACGGAAGCTACAACCTTAACAAAGGTATTACCAACAAGTTTTCTTAAAAGCAATAACCATGTAAAGCAAGACTTTTTTGGTTCACAAGGAGAGTGCCAGAAGAAATTAAAGATAAATTGTCACCTAGAGATCGAGCACCCCAGCCCCCAACCATGATCCATCCTATCAAAGATAAAACAATCATCTATCAACATATTATCAATCTGTTTGGTAGAAGCTGAATTGAATCAGAGCCATCTTTCCACTTGATCCATTGCATAAACTGATCAACAATCATAGTATGACCTGGGAAAAAGTTACCCGCAGCTTTAGCAATTATAGAATAAGTTTTCTTTTGAGTATTACGAATGTGTTATCTGGCAGAAATTTCATTCCAATACCCTAACCTATTGTCAACCATAATATCTTTAATTAGAGAGATGCCATATTTGTACCAATTCTTAGCAGAACAACTTTGGGTAAGTGCCAGAGGTTTACCATTAGCTTCCACTCCCCACCAAATGGATCTATCCAAAACCAAGTATGTAGCAGAACCTGCACTTCTTCCCCTGCTTAAGATAAGATTTCTAACCTGAGTCCATGCTTTCCAAATAGATTGAAAGAATTTGGAAGTAAAAATAGACAACTGAAAGTTAGCAAATACCTTGTGACATAGAGCAACACCAATTCAGCTTTTACCTTCTTCTGATTCCTGATCTAGAAATATTATTTGTGACCAAAAATTTCCAAGGCTCCTTCTCTGAAAGGGCTTGAATAATCCACTTAGAAGCCAATGCCATACCTTGAGCTTTCAAATCTTTAATGCCCAGTCCACCTTTTTCCTTAGGTAGACAGCACCACTCCCATTGGACACAATGCCTCCTTTTGTTCCCTATTCCATCAGACCACATGAAGTCTCTTATGATCCTTTCCAGCTCAAGCAGAAGAGAAATAAATATGATGAGCAGATAAAACCTTTTGGACCACTTGCACGCTGCTAGACCCTTAGAGAGGAGATGAGTTTGCCATTTTAAGTATTTCTTTTCAATTTTGGGAAAGAGCCAATTCCACATATCTTTTAGAGATGGATCAATAGAGAACGATATTCCCAAATATCTAACAATGTCATTTGGCCCTAACCATTGCCACCCTTTGTTTACAATCCACTTTAGGGGGGAGGGAGACCACCCAAGGATGAAAGACTTATGTGGAGCTACTGTAGCCCCAGAGACCATACAAAAGAAATAGAGCCTGTGGATCATGTTATCAAAATTGCCTCCCTCCAATTCTTTAAACAAAGTAGTGTCATCTGCAAACTGGGTATTAAGCAATGTCTCCTAATTAGGAAGAGTGATCCCTCTAATTGGAGGCCCTAATTGTGAAGATCTGAGAATATAAAACAGGGCATCAGCTGCTATGACAAATAGGGAAGGGGCAATTGGTCAACCCTTCCAAATAGATCTTCTTAGAATAATACTATCAGTTAGTTCACCATTTATATCAATGACAGTAGAAGAATCCTTAATAAGAATATCAATCCATTTGCAGAAATAAAGAGGAAAACCAAAAGCATGCAACATACCCCTAACAAAAAGGCCATTCAATTCAGTCATAAGCTTTTTCAAAATCTAATAAAACCATTACTGCATTTTCTCTTCATTCCTAGCCCAATGCATAGCTTCCCAACTTGTAATTAGATTCTCAAGAATAAACCTCCCCTTTATGAACCCTGTTTGAGTTGGGGATATAAATTCATTAAGTAGACCTCCAATTCGTCTAGCAAGAATCTTAACCACAATGTTGTAGGATAAATTTAACGGTGTAATGGGTTTCCAATTCCTAACTTGAGATTTGTCTCCACCTTTGGGGAATAACTTAATGACTCCTCTGTTAATGTTAGGACCTAGTGACCCTAGTTTGAAGGCATCTTCATATAATTCCAAGAGCTCAGAAGCAATCCACTCCACATTATGTTTATTGAATTCAGCTGGGAGGCCATCAGTGCCAGGTGATTTATCATTAGCAAGAGAGAGAATTGCAGCTACAATTTCTTCAAGGGTTATAGCTATTTCAAGTTTCTTAGACTCATGATTTGAGATCTTCTTTGGGATAAGCTTGAGGCATTGCTCTAGACCAGGTTTATTATCTCATTGAATCCTGAGGTAAAGAGATCCTTAGAGAATCTGAAGAAGGCATCCTTAATACAATTAGGGTCATTAGTAACATCACCACTAATCTGTATATTCTCAGTTAATTCTCTTTTATGTTTGGCTCTAATGATATTAACAAATTACTTGGTCCCTTTGTCTCCATCGTTCATCCAATTCATTCTAGCTCTGGTCTTCTGACCTTTTATTTTGTATTGCTGATACTTCCTTAATTGGCATTTAATCTCTATTACCTTCTCTTTCAATTGAGAGTCACAACCCTTAAATTGTAATTCTTTTTCAATTGAGTTCAGAATACTTTGTAGCAACTGTTACTCCTTATTTCTATCAATAGCTTGTTTCTTGCCAATGATCTGATATAGCTTCCTCCAAGATTCCACTAAAACATTCCACATATGCATGGGTTGCATTTTTGTACCATAAAGTTTACAAAGACTTGTCATCATTCTTATGGCTTCATCATTATCCTCATCTTTGAGCAAGGAAGTATTGAGTTTGAAACTTGCATTTTTTTTCTTCCTATAAAAAATATTGTCCTTAAAGACAGTAGCACAGATTAGGTGTGATCTGACATAGTAGAAGGAGAGACACATAGGGGCATGTCCATCTTGCTTTTCAACAGAAAATATATGATATAAATTCTATCCAGTCAACAGTAAACTCTTTGATGCCTAGATTGGTTATTAGACCATGTAAACCAGATATCAGAAAAAGACTATCAGAAAAAAGACTTCTTAAGAGCCAAAGGGTTAGCAATTCTAAACTTCCTCTTGAAATCAGACCAAAAAAACTGCTCATTTCCTTTCCAACAGTGTGCATTTCCCCCACTTCTATCTTCTTTATTTTCCACCATATTAAAATCTACAAGAAAGATCCAATGTGCTTTGCGTAGATTATTAGATAACCATTCCCACAATGCATCATGATCCCTATAATCATTAGGGGCATATATTGTAGACTCCAATTGAGACTACATTATGTAGAAAGGTGACCCACAAGGCTCTATGACAGGGGGAGGAACCATTTGAGTTGATCTTGTCAGCCCATTGTGGTCCTACCATAATAGCAGTTCCACCTTTGCCTCTAGGATGGTTAGAATAAAAACAATAGATTGGTCCCATAAAAATTTCAAAATGTTATAAGACTTGAAACCCACAATCTTAAGTTCTTGCAAGCAAATAATGTCTATAGCTTTAAGATTGTTACACCATTTTCTAACCATATATTTTCTTTTAGACATCTCCAAACCTCTCACATTTCCAACTATGTATGTCAATCATTTAGATTGTAGAGAGTTGTTATTATCATATAATCTAGTAAAACAATCTGGAATATCTTTATCAGATTTCCTACTATCATTAGAGAGAGTCTTTCAATCATTTTTCTCTTTTTCTTAGCATTTTTATTGGTAACTTTGGTAAATGGTTCCTCATTCACGGACTCACCTGTATTATCATTGTTCTTATGAAGCACTATAGATTTTCGTGTCTTGGTTAGAGTCTTATCACTATTCAGAGGTCCAATGGCAGTTTTCCTAATACTCCCAACTCTTTGATTAATGGTGTGAAGAGCAAGTTGTTGAGAATTAAGCTTGGGTGAGAGTGAAGCTCTATTATTCTACTCGGCCTCACCACTATCAACATTAGAATATGGTTGACAATCGGTGTGGGAACTGGGGATACCAGAGCCCAAGGCTGGCATCACTTCAAAATCATCTTCAAACGAAGGGTTATTTAGGCTAATATATTTACCACTATCAATAGTCTCCTCAATTGTATTGCTAGACAAGCCTCCATTATAATTCTCAAGAGAATCCTTATTCACATCCAAAACCTCATCTGAAGATGGGTTATTCAAATTAGATTCACTAACCCTAGATTTATGCACATTAGAATCATTCTTGTTAGACAAGCTTGACTTTTCACCTTCTTTAGGGTTAGCTTTAATATTATTGTCAAATCTAGGATTTTGCAGGCTACTAAGAGCCAAACACTCCTTTTTGGTGTGCCTATTCTTTTTACAATGGAAGCATGACCCTAAATTCCCCAGAAGAGAAACTTCCCAAACAAACCTTTCTTCTTCTAAGTTCATTGAAATGAACTCGGGGAATTCAATATCGGGGGCTAGGACAAGCAGTATCCTAGCATTATGATGCAGTAATGTATATTTAGCATCTTCAACTTCTAACATAGAACCAAGAGGTTGGACAATTTGGGTAATGAGAGGCCAAAACTTAGGTTGGAGATTTTTAATTTCAATCTAATGTGGGGTGGAACGAGCCACAACTTGTTCAATTTTACCTTTGGCCAACCATTGAAAGGCTTTAAATAGAGATCTACCCACATTCCAGTAATTCTTTTGCAGAACTCTTTCCCGCATTCCATGAGTTTTGAAGGAAACCACAAATAACGCTTTTTCGATCATTCTACATAAACGTATTTGAATTCCCAACTTTCTTCCCCAAATGTTAGCATTCCAGTCATCAAAGAACTTGTGAGAAGGTAAGGAATCTTTATCTAAACAAACAAAGAAGATAGCAATATCTTTCAACCTCAACTACTCTTTTGCTAATGGCCAAAACCATAAATTCTTTAGGAGAGAGGGAGAGAGTTTTAAAGTCATGGGGAGTAGGCTTACCATCTCAACTGTTTCTAGTTGTTCCTTCGGATACTCCCCACCCAATCCATCTCCATCCGTTGTGGGTTCTGTCAAAACACCATCTTTCCTGCAAAAAACTCCATTAAATGATGCTGATGCTGGACATATAGGCCTAGATTGTTCAGACAACACTGCCTTATACAAGGGCCTGGCATCTCCTTTATCATTAATTGATATTGCCTTATCATGGTTGTTGTTGCAATCATTTTTCAGACTACCCTTATGAATATCCATCCTAGATTTAGAGTGATTATTATCCTTCAAATCTCCGGAGTTTCACATGGGTGAACTAAGCTGGGAGTTGAGAGGACTTGACTCTGTAGGCATGTTATTAGAAACCCTACCTAGCACTGAAAGCACCAAAAAGACTTGAAAACACACAGGGATGTAAAAGAAATGATGGTAAGGCCACCACAAAAGGCATGCAAACAACAAGAAAAAAGACTAAGGCCACGTATAGGACTAGAATGGAGGCACGAGGTTTTGCATAGGGTACGATTGCCAATGATGGATACCTCACTGTAGTCGTATAATTGCAGAGCCCAAGATCTCTTTTTATTCAACTATCTTTCTTCCAACATGAAATAAGACCATCAGAAAAAGTCTTAGTAAATTATAATGGTGAAGAGGATTATACTTGTTGAGGTTGTCAACTTGACAACATTATATGTTTGAGTTAGTGGTTTGTCAACAATTAATAGGACGTTAAGAGACAACAATCAGTCCAGGGTGGGTGCGTATGTTCTATCGACTCAGTGACCAAAATAAGGTTGTCACAAGGGTTCACTTGCCACTAGAGCTAATAGAGAAGACAAATTGATGCCATGATGGATGGTTTCAAAGATATGCACTATAACACCATTCAGTTGACTTCCACTACAAGTTTTGGCATCAAGAGAGATTGTTGTGACAAATGTAAATGAATTTGAATCTCCGAAAACCAAGAGAGGTTATTGTAGACCTTGACAACATGGTCCTGTAGCGTTTGATAGTTTGTCAATACCCCTCATGAGCTTCAAGTTATGGCCCTTTGAAGATCACTACCCAATATTGCTTAAGGCACCTTGTGTACACTTCGGTCTAGGGTGGGCGCAGATGTTCTATTGACTTAGTGGCCGAAACGGGGTTGTCACTAGGGTTCACTTGCCCATTTGGAGCCAATGGAGCAAACAAATTGATGTCATGATGCATGTATTGAAAGATATGCATTGCTACACCATTCAACTAACCTCCACGACAAGTTTTGGCATCAAGCAAGACTGTTGTGTCAAATGTAAATGAATTTGAATCTCCCAAAGCTGAGAGAGATTATTGTAGACCTTAACAACATGGTCTTGTAGCAATTGACATTTTTTCAATACCCCTCACAAGCTCTAAGCTATGGCTCGATGAAGATCGCTGTCCAATATTGCTTAGGGCATCTTGGGTACACTTCGGTCTACGATTAACACAGATGTTGTATCGACTCAGTGGCCTAAATGGGTTTGTTACTATGGTTCACTGACCCATTTGGAGCTAACAGAGTAGATGAATTGATGCCACAATGCATGGTTTGAAAGGTATGAACTGCAACATCATTCAACTGACCTCTATTCCAGTTTTTGGCATCAAGGAAGATTGTTGTGCCAAATGTAAACGAATTTGAATCTCCCAAAAAAAAGAGAGGTTATTGTAGGCCTCGACAATACAGTCTTATAGCATTTAATAGTTTGTCAATATCCCTCACGAGCTCTAAGCTATGGCCCTCTGAAGATCATTGCCCAATATTGCTTAGGGCACCTTGGGTACACTTTAGTCCAGGGTGGGCATGGATGTTCTATCAACTTAGTAGCCAAATGGGGTTGTCACTAGGGTTCACCTACCCATTAGATCTAACAGAGTAGATGAATTTATGCCATGATGCATGGTTTGAAAGATATGCTCTACGACACCATTCAGTTGACCTCCACTGCAAGTTTTGGCATCAAGTGAGATTATTGTGGCAAATATAAATGAGTTTTAATCTCCCAAAAATGAGAGGTTATTGTAGACTTTGACAACAAGGTCTTGTAGCATCTAACAGTTTGTCAATACCTCTCACGAGCTCTTAGCTATGGTCCTTTGTAGATTGCTGCCCAATATTGCTTAGGGCACCTTGGGTACACTTCGATCCAAGGTGGGCTTGGATGTTCTATCGGCTTAGTGGCTGAAACGGGGTTGTCACTAGGGTTTACCTACTCATCTGGAGCTAATAGAGTAGACAAATTGATGTGATGATGCATGGTTTGGAAGATATGCACTGCGACATAATTCTATTGACCTCCATTGCAAGTTTTGGCAACAAGCAAGATTGTTGTGCCAAATGTAAATAAATTTGAATCTCCTAAAACTCAGGGTGGTTATGGTAGACATTGACAACATAGTTTTGTAGCATCTAATAAACACTCGATTTATCAATTGGTATGAACAAGATGACCCCCGATAGCAATCGGTGTTAAGCATGATGACACCAGATAACAATCGGAGTGTAGAACAATAACACTTGATTATATTGGTGGTGAAGCAAACCATCTCAGATGTAATTTATATCTTCAATATGGAAGATCAATACCATGCAAGAATGACGAATCAAGACATTCACAATGCTGGTATTCTACAGTATAATTATAATATGAAAAATTTGTGTGTGTGTCTATATATAATGTCAACCACTAAGATTAAACACTTGATGTTTCAATACACTAAATTCTAACATTCTTAACACTCCCTCTTTAGCAATGAGGGTTTGAAAGAAATATATATACAAGTCTAAATACCACTTAGTTGTGGCTTAATAATTATGGTGTTTGGCAAAATCTGACCCGAAGAACTATTAACAATAATTTTCATTGTGTCTAGCAAAATCCGGCTCGAAGAAATAACAATAATTTTCATGGTGTTTGGCAAAATCCGGCTCGAAGAAATAACAATAATTTTCATGGTGTCTGGCAAAATCTGGCCTGAAGAACCATGATGGTTATCAATATGTTCAACAAAATCCGGCTCGAAGATCAATGATAACACTTTCCTTCAACACTTTTGGTGTTAGAATGTTGCTCAACTATTGATAAGATATTCATGAATCTAATTTTCAATATTCATGAATAAATATAAATTTATAAATGTAATTACAAATTTGTCATACCAAGTTTACCTTTGAAGTACTCTATTTTCATCCTTGCAAGAAGCTTGGTGAAAATATGAGCATTTTGATCATTAGTGCTGATGTAGATCAGCTTGATCACATTCCTCTCAATCATGTCTCTGATATAATGGTATGTAGTTTCGATGTGCTTTGATCGATTGTGAAACACCGGATTAGCGGAATGCTTGATGCAGCTCTGGTAATCACAACGAATCACTGTGGGATCTAATTTCTTTCCAAATAATCCAAATAATAGCTTTCTTAGCCAGACTGCTTCGCGTGCTCCCATGGAGGCTGCCATGTATTCAACTTCGGTGGAACTCAAGGCAATTGTAGGTTGTTTTCTTATGTACCATGATATCATCGCTGAGCCAAGATTGAAGCAACATCCTATTGAACTCTTGCGGTTTATGAAACAACTAGCGCAATCAGAATCAGTATAACATTCAAGTTTGATTTCAACATTTCTGTATTTTAATCCAAGACCAACAGTGCCACATAGATATCTCATGATATGTCTTGCAGCCATTAAATGTATCTTCTTTGGCTGGAGTTGCTAGTGGTTTGCTGTCCATCATTCCAAATCTAGTCAAGATGTCCTGAGTGTATTTTCCTTGACTTAGAAAGATATAATCTTTCTTTTGACATACTTCTAGACCCAAAAAATAGTGTAGTAGGAGGCCTAGATCCTTCATTTCAAATACAGCTACAAGATCTTGTTTGCATCTTTCAATTAGGATAGTTTCCTGTTATCAATAGATCATCAACAGTTAAAACAAGTATTAACATATCATCATTAGAGATTTTGAAATATATGTTAGGATCAGCTTTGTTCTCTGAGTATCCTAATTTGGTGAGGTAGCTATCTATCCTTTCATACCAAGCTCAAGGTGCTTGTTTGAGGCCATAAAAAGCTTTCTTGAGTTTGCACACATATAGATTCTTATCTTTTATAACAAAACCTTTTGGTTGTTCAATATATACTTCTTCATTAATGACCCCATTTAGGAATGCAGTCTTGACATCCATTTGATGCATCTTCCATCCTTTGGCTGCTGAAATTGCAATAATTGTTCTTACCGAAGTGTATTGAGCAACAGGGGCAAAAGTTTCTTCATAATCAATGCCTGCCTTTTGAGAAAAACCTTGAGCAACAAACCTTGCTTTATGTTTTTCAATGCTGCCATTTGAAGCATATTTGATTTTATATAACCACTTTGAAGAAACAACTGATTTGTCTTTTGGTCTAGGCACAATATCCCAAACATCATTTTGTAGTATGGATTGATATTCTTCAGCCATAGCATCTTTCCAAGCTTGACAAGTTAGGGCTTCTTCAATGATTGATTGTCCAGATTTAGTAAGCTCAGTTACTAACGCAGTATAACAAGATTTGTTTCTAGTTTTCTTGCTTTCCTTGGAAATTTCATTTAGTTCAACATTATTTTCTTCAATCATTTTTCTTGCCCATAATGGCTTTTTCTTGATATTCGAGCTGTCTCTATCTTCTGTATTTGGTAATAGTTCATTCTCTTCCAATATGTTCTCCCTTTGAATTTCAATTTGTAGATTTTTGTCTAAGTTTGTAATGGGCTCATCTTTTGTATTTGTTGATAGTTTTAATGCAGTGTTTTCCTTGAATATGACATCTCTGCTTACTTCAAGTGATCTTTGTCCAGGTACATAAACTCTATACCCTTTATAGTTTTCACTGTACTCAACAAATATCCTTTTCTTCCCAAACGGCTCTAACTTAGTGAATATAAATGGGGCAACCAAAAATTCTAAGATGACTAAAGACAAGTTTAGTTCCTGTAAAGACTTCTTCATATGTTATGTTTTCTAGTACTGAGTGAGGGCATCTGTTTTGAATGTATACAACAGTATTGGTGGCTTCTGCCTAGAATGAGAAGTGTAGGTTTTGATCATGAAGCATGGCTTTTGCTGCTTCAACAATGGTTCTATTTTTCCTTTTTGCTGCCCCATTCTGTTAGGATTATAAGGTATTGTATACTTCCTCTTAATCCCAACAGAGGTACAAAAAACTTTGAAATTTTGAGAAGTATATTCTCCCCCATTGTTTGATCTTAGAGTTTTAATTCTTTTTAACGTTTGATTTTCCACAATTTCTTTGAATTCTTTAAATTTTGATAGAACCTCATTTGACTTTTTGACCTTTAGAAAATAAATCCAAGTTTTCCTAGATTAATTATCAATGAATATTATGGAGTAAGAGTAACTTCTTAGAGAAAATGTTGGCATAGGCCCACATAAGTTAGAGTGAACTAGTTTCAGAACTAATTTAGACTTGTGTTCACTAGGAGGAAAAGGTTCTTTTAATATTCTTTCCTAGAGCACATCCTTTACAGGTGCCTATATGCTTTGAATTTAGGTTAGGTGTTCCAGTGGTGATTTTCTCTACATTTGGAAGTGAACTCAATCCAATATGTCTGAGTCTTCTATGCCACACTTCATTAGGATTTTGTCACTTTGTGGTTAAGAGCTTGCGTTTGAATGTTGCATAGTTTATATAGGGTCCCATCTCTAGTCCCTATGGTGATAGCATTTTTTAGATTTGAGTTTTTAGGCCTGTACAAAAGTTTGTCTTCAGTGAAAGTGACTTGAAACTCTTCATTAGCTAGTCCAGAAATTGATATTAGATTTCTTTTTATGCTTAGTACAAAGAGAACATCTTTTAATTTTAGTGTGACTCCAGTCCTTAGTTGTATAGAACAGGTCCCAATTCCTTTAATTGGATAGGTGGAGTCGTCTCCAATGGTGACTCCTTTAGTGAGATAATCTCCAAAAGTTTCAAACTTTTCGCTGAATCCTGATATATGTTGGGAAGCACCATTATCTATTATCGATGCATTTTCATTTGAATTCATCTCACTTGATAAGGCGGAGTAGAATAATATATTTTCATCTTTCTTTGTTTCAGCTAAAGAAGCTAAGGTTTTTGCCCTCTGTAGACAATTTCTGAAAGTATTTCCGAATTTCTCACACTTATAACATTTAACTTTGGAGAAGTCATTTCTTTTGAAATTATTATTCTCTTTCCTTTTGTCATATTTCTCTCCTTTGAATTTCCTCTTTTTCCTTTTGTTGTTAGAGACTGAGAAGAGAGCTTGATTTTCTCCTTCTTGATTTGAGGTGATCCCTCTAGAGATCAGTCTTGATTCTTCTGATGTGCAATCATTTTTTAGTTGATCAAAAGCTGGTATTGAAGGTCTGCTGACGACTTGGATGAATGCTTCCCAAGATAAGGGTAATCCTCTTAAGTGTTATTATCGATAGTTCTTGGTCTTCTACTTTGCTTCCAATAGAGATAGATGATTTTTAATTTTGGAAATCTTTCCAAAGTAGGATGAGATTTGTTTCTCCTTTATTTATTTTAGTATTCATTAGTTGATTTTTTAATGTAATCAATTTACTTGAGTTGTTGATTTCAAATGTATCCTTAATTGTCTTGAATACTTCAAATGCTTTTTTTAGATTTGAGATGGATGGAAGAATATGATCTTTTACTGAATCCACAACAATTTTCTTGGCCTTATTATTTTGCATTTTCCAAGTGACTTTTTCTGCCTCATCTTCAGGTATCGAAATGTCTGATTCAATAATATATTCTGGTTCTAATTTTTCAAGAATTGTAATAATCCGAATTTTCCAAGAAAAGAAATTTGCTGCTCCTTAAAGTCTGTCCTCTACTCTAACATTATTTGATATATTGTCACCTTTTGATTCAAGATTAAATTTGAGAGTCTCTCTACCAATTTGGCTCTGATACCATGTAAAGTTTAATAGATCTTTATTGGTGGAGACTAAGCGACTATATTTTCAGTCTTGATATTATTTAATCTTAGAGATCTTTTAGTTTCTTATGTGATTGCTCGACTTCTTATTCAATATGTTTGTTCAAGTAGTATTCTGATATAATTTGAGATCGATATGATCTGTAGATAGAAAATGGAACAAGTATATATACGTTGAAACATAACCATACAAGGGCATGACCCTACGTGGTCATGCTTCAACATATATATAATTGCACCTGTTTATAATTAATCATAACTCACACGATACTAATCGGTGATGAAAAGACAAGTCTGAAAACTGATAACCAAGCGATGTGTAAGACACCCGATGAAGACTCCTATTTTATCAATTGGTATGAACAAGATGACACCCGATAGCAATCAGTGTTAAGCATGATGACACCCGATAACAATCAGAGTGTAGAACAATAACACCCGATGTTATCAGTGGTGAAGCAAACCATCTCAGATGTAATTTATATCTTCAATATGGAAGATTGATACCATGCAAGAGTGACAAATCAAGACACTCATGAAACTGATATTCTGCAGTACAATTATAATGACAGATTTGTATATATATATATATATATATATATATGTCAACCACTAGGATTAAACAATAGATGTTTCAATACAATAAATGCTAACTTTCTTAAGAGTAATATTGAGATTGTGACTAATTTTGGGGCTGCAATGTGTAGTTCTGTGCAAAGTCAACAACTGATATAATAGTGCCAATGGGAGTAGTGTCCTTATGCATGCTAAATTACTGGTCTAACCACTGAGACCTATGACTATGCCTTACATACCTGTAGACAAGATATTTCTTTAAATCTGAAATAAAATCAGCCATACTGATTTCTTTTGGAACCACTTCACATCTATAGCCCTTACCTCCACTCGTCAATGTGTATTTCACTGTTTCGTATACCTTTATTTTTACCATTGTCCTCCCAAGGTCTTGTTCACACCCCTCATCGAAATATGTCATAAACTTGGATAAGCCACCACATTGTGAGCTCTTCTCATTTAAGCAATCATTTCTCTAGGACATAAACATTGATCTAGTAACTTTCTTGATGATTTTGGAAGCTCACTAGTGCTACAATTCTCCAAAAATTCATTACTATGCAAAGTAGAATGGATGGAGTGTAATAGTTCATGGTGCATAAAAAACTCCACGTGATATTTGCAACATCATGTATTTCAAATCTTAAGCGGCACAAAATAAAATTGCTTCATGATTTCAAAATCCCTTTGTGATATGTGTATTGTTTGATGACTCACAAAATTGTTTGAACAACATTGTTTGACTTACCTCCAATTAATGTTTAGGATGTGGGGTGCGATCTCTATTGCCAATTCTCAACTTCAACACGTCCTTAGCATTTGGTGAGACTCTTGAGCTAGAGTGCCAAAATTGTGCATTTGCTTGCTTCACATTATTGGTTAGCTTCTTATGGGAATGTGGAAGTCTCCCACCATAAGCCCATGTATCATTTTGACGAAGATCATCAAGCCTTTCTCTTCTAGCAAGTGCTCTCTTCAAAAGTCTTATGATTTTTGTTGAAGTCAAGACAAGTTTGTTCTATTAAATTGAGCCTTTCTCAACTGTTGACTTACAAAGGAGGTTGTAATAACGCTTCGAGTAGCTCTCTTGTCCTTCTCCCGAGTATTTTTCCCAATGCTATTAAGATAATTGAAAATATTTTTTACAATAATGGAATTTCTCTGTGATTTCTTGTTCACATGAATCTTCAATTTGGATAGCATAGGTCTCACATTTTGCATCTTTAACAAATGCACAAATATTTGGCATTGCTCCATCATTGTCTTGTTGCCGAAAAATTCATCATAAAGTCTTAAAGCCCATAAGTGAATGGTTCTATTTGACCTTTTTCCTTCAAAATTGCTCATAATGGTTTTGTCAATTTCAAGTAAACATTTTGGTGTTCTAGAAGGTCTTGAATTTGAATTTTTCCTCTTCATTACAACAAAGTCTATTTTGATTATAAATAGGAGATGTGTGAAGTTCTTGTGCAACATTATCATTGTCAATCCATTCATATTCATTCCTCATTCTACTTTTATATTGTCCAACTCGATATTTTCATCTTCAATTCGTGTAGTGTCATTCTCAATTGCTACATTTTTATCTTCCAACCCTACACCTTCATCTTGAATCAATATATTGCCAACCTCGACATTTTCAAATTCAACATCCTCATCACTAGAAACCATAGTTATAGGGGCAACTTAATCACATTCAACATACCTTGTGTTGTGATGTGGAGCCTAATTAAACTCAGAGGTTAATTTTTCCCACTTTATTTGGCACGGTTTCCCCTAGTTTATTTCTATGTGGGTTTGGGGGCAGTGCGCCCAAGGTGGGGTCAAGAGTGAGCGCTGCCTGTGGGGTCTTGGGGCAGAACCCCAAGTGTGCTCCTTGTTGCAGTACAAGGTGGGGTTTAGGGGCAAAGCCCGCGTGGGGGTTTATAGGGGCAGCCATCGCCATCCCCATCGCCATATATAGATGGGGGGAGGCCCCTACGGGCGAGAGCTGGTCGGACATCCACAATAGATCCAGTTCGCTTGACCAGATCTCCTTTTATGGCAACTGGAATAGAATAATGGTTGGGAGCAATCCCTGTTCCATATCCTTCAATAGTAGCAGATTCAAAAACTCGATCGACTTTATTATTGTAAAAGACATCGACTACTATTTTCTATTGGATGACTTATTCTAGCCCTAATTTTGTAAGCGACAAAAAGCTTGTATAAAATGGCTTAGGTTTAAGGTTTTCATAATGTATGATGAGAATGTAGCTTCTTGCGGTAGTATAGAGCTGTAAGGGATTATTGATTGTAATCACTGGATAATAAGAATATTGGACTCGCTGTTTGGTGGATGTAGCTCAGGGATTGGGTGGACCACGTTAAATCTTTGTATCTTATGTTCTCTTCTGTGCGATTTATTATTTTCTAATATTGGTTATATTTGCATATAATTGTTATTTCTGTCTTGTTAATCCTAACAAGTGGTATCAAAATGATGATTGAGTGGTAGCGATGGCAGACGAGGGTAAGCTGAAGGTTGAGAAGTTTAATGGGAAGAATGTTTAGTTATGGAAAATGCAAATGGAGGACTATCAGAAGGATTTATGGTGGCCATTGTAAGGAAAATCCAAGAAACCGATTGCTGTGACAGATGAGGACTGGGATATTCTGGATTGAGAGGCACTTGGATGTATTCTTTTGTGCCTGGCACAATCTGTGGCATTTAATATTACGAAAGCTATGAAGACGGAAGAGTTGATGCAAACCCTAGCGAATCTATATGAGAAGCCCTTCGCTTCAAAAACAGTATTTCTCATAAAGCATTTATATAATATGAAGATGGCAGAAGGTGGACCTATAGCAGATCATTTAAATGATGTAATAAAGTTACTAGTTAAGTATCTTATGTAAATGTTAATTTTGATGAAGAAATTAGGGCTTTTTTGATTTTTTGTTCTTTGCTTGAAATCTGGAATGACTTGGTAATGGCTATTAGTAATTATGTTTCTGGATCTAATACTCCATAATGTGATGATGTGATTGGTGTTGTTCTGAGTGAGGAAACTCGTAGGAAAAGCTTAGGTTGATCTATAACAAGAAGTGTTTTGAACACACAGAGAGGTGAGATGGATGAGAGAGGAAATAATTCTGGAAATTGTGAGAAATCAAGAGGAAAATCAAAGGGGAAGAGGTCTCAATCAACAGGACCAAGAGATTGCTAGTACTGTGGGAAACCAGGGCATATGGAAAAAGAGTGCTAGACTCGAAAGAACAATAAAGGAGACAAACAAGAAGGGAACAAGGAGGCAAATGTGGTAAGTAATAAATATGAAGAGGATGCTTTGCTTCTTTCTTTAGAAAGTGTTGATGAGTCATGAGTTTTAGATTTAAGGACTTCATTTTATGCTACCCTCCATAGAGGTTATTTTCTTGATTATGTCCAAGGGAATTTTGGACTTGTTTATTTGGGGAATAATGAACCTTGTCATATTGTTGGAAAGGGAAAAAATTAAGATTAAGTTGTAGAATGAGAATTATTGGCTACTATAAGGCCCCATTTGGTAACAAGAATTCGCTAGGAATTAGAGTGCGCGAATTCTTACATTGGCACATTCGACATTTGGTTGTTAAATTTGAAATTGGAATTAGAATGATGATATCCTCATTTTGATCTAAAATGAGCATCCAACTCTTCCATCCAAAAGGGTGGAATAGGAATAGCCACTTTTTTCTTAACCATATTGTAATTTTTGTCAGGTCCGCGTGTGGGTATATAGCATTGTTGAAAATAATTTTGGCCTAAAACATTGTTGTGCACGTCATTTTCTTTGTTCGTCTTCTATGATCTCTGTATTGACTAGAGACCTTTGTGTCCTTAATCCATCATATATGGAGCTTCCGTCTGATAGAGGGGAGCCCAACTCAAATTGATGGATGCTCGAGGTTTTGGAGCTTGAATCTGGTCTTTAGAGTGGTAATCTGTAATGCTTGTTGACCCAAATCTAAAAAATTTATGCTCTGCTTAATGATGTGAAATGTAGATTACCTACCAATGCGCTAGCTGCAGGAGATTGGAGGCTTGCGGTGCTCCTGGTTTGTGCACGCTAAAATTGGTTTTGCAATGTTATTGATCCCATGTGGATTTAAAGCGATGTGCCACCTAAAAGAGTTTCCCAAAACCAATGTCGCTTGGATTGGTCAAAGGTTCAGATGGATCACGATGTATGAGGAATGCAAATTACATCGCAGTCAACTTCTCGACTCGCAATGTATGAGGAATGTAGACTGAGACTTTGACTAATCTCTCAACGAATAGTAGGTCGAGCATTTGAAAGTCCAAAGATCTTTGCAGTTGATAAAAAGCCATCGCTTGAGGCTCTCTTCTCTTCCTTGAACGCCAATTTTATTTTTGGCTTGCAATCGCAATTCAACCACGACTTCCAATTCTTGCAACCAAATAGGGAAAATATGTTTGCCCACTCCTCTTCCAGGTCAACCAAACAGGTCGAGAATTTATTCCAGAAAATTAATTTAAGAATGTGCAAATTCAAGGAATGAACTTATTTGAGCATAGTTGATTGCCGCATTTGGTGATTCTTGCAACCAAATAGACCCTAAGAGGTAAGACATATTCCAAGGCTGAGTAGGAATTTAATTTCAGCAAGGCAACTAGGTAATTAGGGTTGCATAGTTACTTTTAATGATAAAAATTGGAAGGTTTCAAAAGGTTGCTTAGTAGTAGCAAAAGGTGTGAAAGTAGACACCTTATATCTTTGTATAGGTAATACTGTTGCTTATTCTTTAATTGTTTTAGAGAAAAAAAAGGATGTTTATTTATGGATTTATTTGAGACCTTCAATGCTGTAAATATCAAATTAAACAAGGCATCCATCAAAATATTTTATTTCAGAATATTGAATCCTTTATATGACATTGTCAAACAATAATATGCATGATATTCTAAAATCATTCCAACATGATAAATTTTGCACAATTGTGAATTCTGTCTAGAATCCACTCCCTAGTAGAAGAACAGAAATATTATAAATTTATATTATTGTTAAAACACCAACAATTTGATAAAAAACAATGAAATATCTAAACATGCGCTCCTTAATGACCTCCTTCCACATTTTGAAGCATTTTCTAGGAAACTCTTGGCCTTTGATTAGTTTGACTTTTGACATTCCATTTCTTTGTCTTCAAGTTTGAAATAAAGTGACTTTTAAATTTTTTTTTGGCCAATATGAAAAGCTGCTTAAATAATAATTTAAACTGTCATTATATTTTAACAACTTAAATTATTAATGAATTTCGGATGTCCAATTAAGAGGACATTACACAATGCCAGTGTTCCTTTTTATTGTGGACATTCACTTAGTTATAATGATGTGTGATTACTAGTATCACATAGGGACTTACATTGTTCAACAAATTGATATCAGCCACTCTTCAACTATTTCCATCCAAAGAAACTGCAAAGGGAAAGGGTTTAGAATGCTAAACTACTATTGGAATGCAAGAAAATGTGAATGTCTTTCCAACTCTACTAGACTCAGTTTAGCCTTTGACATCAACCAAGCTAGTGTGATTTTCTTAGATTGATGTAAAATGTCCAAACTCTCACTATTCCACTAACACAATCCATCAATGCATATCAATATGCAAGCAAAAATCAAAGTAAAGCTCATAAGTACGCCATTTGACTATGCAAGACAAACTTACAATCAATAATCAATAATCAACAAGCAGCTAGTAGTTTGGTCTAAGTGATTTAAACAAGATGGATCCAAAATATCCTTTATTCAACTGAACATTATTTCCAACCAACATGAAATGAAATCCTAAGTGAGGAAACATAGAAACCACGCAATCCTCCAAAATAACTTCGTTACTAATTTGAATGCTGATCCAGAAGTGGATGTTGGATTTTTTTTCGGGTGGGGGGGATGCAGATGCGTATGGATGTGTGCGCATACATATATATATATATATATATATATATATATATATATATATATATGCAAAGAAATGGAAGAAATATACATAATTAAAACATTTGATAGCCTGTAACTTCACCAGTACATATTCAAATACTCAATAAGATTATAAAATATACTTTATATATATATATATATATATATATATATTTAAAAAATAAAAAAAAAAAAAAAAATAAAAAAAATATAATATTATAAATATACATTCTATATTATAATATTATATATATGAATAATATATTATAATATATATAAAACAACAATTGTTAGTCAATTAACAAATCAGATCGATTGCCCAAGATGATTGACCAAAGTTCAAACGCAAGACAATATTATTAATATATTATGGTAGGAGCTTTGTATGTTGTTCATTATCCCTAATCGCACTTACAAGTCTGATTCGATCAAATAGTCTAAACCAATAAGATAGACTATGTAGACCAAAGAACTTTCAAGCTGAAAATGTCTACCTACAATTAAACGGGATGAGGGACTGGATATGCCCGCTCTTAACCTGGATTGGGTGGCGCGAACATAGATGCCCCCAGCTGCTCAAACTTCAACTTTGCACAGGTTAGTGGTCAAGCTTGATTCATTTTTTCTTGTTTAACGTACAACCAAGCTTTGTATGTGCCAGGTGAGAATATACATAGGCGTCATGTGTAGGTAATTTATGCACAGGTCTTTGCAGGTAATTTACGCATCCTGTGTGCTTCCCCAAGGATCCGCATTTGGATCTGCATCTAGAGGCATCAACATCTGCCTTTGGCCTTAGACTGAGCCAATCAATGTCCAAGCAAAATAATGGAAGTAGTCCACGATGAAGACCAATAATGAATTATGAACAATCTTGGTAGTATCATAGCAACAAATAGTCTAAACCAATAAGATAGACTATGTAAACCAAAGAACTTTCAAGCTGAAAATGTCAACCTACAATTAAATGGGACTAGGGATTGGATATGACCACTCTTAACCTGGTTTGGGTTGTGCGAACATAGATGCTTCTAGCTGCTCAAACTTCAACTTTGCACAGGCTGGCGGTCAAGCTTGATTCATTTTTTCTTGTTTAACGTACAACCATAGATGTTAGTATCGCTGATTAATCAGCGATACTAGAAAAAATCGCGATTTTTTGGGGCTGGCGATTTAGTTGCCCCAAAAATCACGATTTTTTTTGCAGATTTTTTCAAAAAAATCGCAGATTAATGGGCGATTAATCGCCTAAAAATTGCGATTTCTTTGAAAAAAATCGCCCGTGCCCGGCACTCACATAAAGTGATGAAAAAACATATTTTTTTCATTCGGTTTTTAAATTGCTTAGGGCGTTTTGGAGAGGAGAGGATAGAGGAGGAGTTATTGGCAAGCAAGAGGCAGAATCGAGTGCATTTGGAGGCCTTTTGATTCGATTTCTTCGTTACTAGGTAAGTGATTTGAATCTTTGTTTTTTATTTTTGCAAGAGATTGTATTCTTTTTTCTTGCATGTAAATGGATAAAAATACATTCCTAATTAGTTAGGAATGCATTTGATGAATGTAAGCAAGATTAAATGCATTCATTTGCATTTTTTTCCATTCTAGATTGAATTTATGTTAGAAATTTGCACTTTTTTGAAAAATTTGAAACCCTAGCAGCTAGTTTGTTTGGATGTTATTTGGATTTCAATTTATTGGCACTGTTATTGGAATGTTGCTTGAATTCTTTGTTTAACTGTTAACTTTGATCTTGTTATAATTTATTTATAGTTTTCTTTTTAAAATTTGTATGCGTAAGGCAGCCCGCAACAGTTTTAAATGGTAGACAAATGGCCATTGACTCCATGCCCTTCAGGCTACATTGGCACCAAGCCAAAGAATGCAAGAGATCAGGCATGGAAATATGCCTATGAAGCACCCGATGAACCAACCAAAGTGATTTGCATTTGATTTGAAAAAGTAATATCCGGGGGCATTTACTGGTTCAAATATCACATCGCAGGGATCTCAAAACATGATACAAATCCTTGTGAGAGTACAACAAAAGAAATAAAAAGGTTTGCAAATGCCTTGCTCGCAGCTGGAGAGCAAAAAAATTGCAAGGAGAGCGGAATAAATTGCATGTCAGGGCAGCCATAGTAGAGACTTGGAGCAGTTTCGTTGATGTTCATGATGAGGAGGCAGCCATTGATAATGTGGTGTTCCTGAAATCAATTGATGCCTCCAACAAGGTAAAAAATGCTTAGACATTGGCATTGATGTTGGAGAACATGGTCTTCGAGATTGGCATTGAAAATGTGGTGCAAATCATCACAGACAATGCTGCTGCATATGTATCAGCAGGTAAACCGTAATTTTATGTTTCATGTGCATTGTGAATTTCACAACAAGAATTTTTAATAGTTTGATATTTTTGAAAAGTTGGAAACTAATTAGTATTTGCTTTTACAATTGGCAGGAAAACTCCTAGAGCAGAGGCACCCCACTCTCTCTTGGACCCCGTGTGCAGCACATGTCCTTGACCTTCTTTTGGAGGACATGGGCAAACTTGAGTGGGTCACTCCAATTGTGGAGGATGCAAGGCGGGTGACAAAATACATATACAATCACCCATGGGTCCTTAGCCTGATGAGAGAGCACACTTATGGCAAAGAAATTGTCAGGCCTACCGTCAGAAGTTTTGCAACGATTTTCTTGACATTGCAAAGCATTCTCGATAATTTGGTTTCTTTGAAGCAAATGTTTGTTTCCAAAAAATGGCTTGATTCCACATTTTCAAAGAAGAGTGAAGGAGAGAATGTTGTGCGGATTGTGTTTGATAAATATTTTGCAGATTAAGGCCGATGAAATAGTAAAGGTAACTACAAAACTTTAAGTTTTAGTTTACACTTTACAACTTTATAACATACTAAGTTTGTAACTCAAGTAAATAATAATTTTGTAACTTGTCAACTAATTTCAAATTTATATTGTAGGTGTCTGAGCCTTTAGTCAGAGTTCTGCGTTTGGTTGATGGAGATCAAACGCCAATGGGTGAACTATATGAGGCCATGAACAAGGCCAAAGAATCTGTCAAAAATTACTATAAGGGGGAAAGCATCAAATATGAACCCATTTGGCAAATCATTGATAGAAGGTGGAATAATCAGCTCCACCAACCCATTCATGAAGCAGGATATTTCCTCAACCCACGTTTTAGGTATATTGTAAGCTCATTCTTACTCAAATTTAAGTTAACGAAGACTTGAGTTCATTTTGAGACTTATTTGTTTTTGGTTTTTGGTTTTTGGTTTTAGGGCTGATGGTACATATGCAGATCCTGATGGAGAGGTCATCAGAGGCCTAAGTGAGTGCGTCCAAAAGATGGTAACCAGTGAGGAAACAAGAGATAAAATCGTGATATGAATATCAGGATTTTAACTGTGTGATTTTGAGTCAAACTCGATGACCCATGTTTCATGAGTAGTGATTTAACATGAATCCATCTCTCATGAGAATAAATGAAACACTTAGCACTCATTGGATTGGTTGCAAATGGGGTTGCAAGCTTTGGGTTTAACTATGGAGGAAACTCTGTAGTTAAGCGCGCTCAGGCTGGAGTAGTACTGGGATGGGTGACTTCCCGGGAAGTCCCGGTGCTTCACCCCTGTGAGCATCACCTAGATCCAATGAGTGCTAAGTGTTTCATTTATTCTCATGAGAGATGGATTCATGTTGAATCACTACCCATGAAACATGGGTCATCGAGTTTGACTCAAAATCACACAGTTAAAATCTTGATATTCATATCACAATTTGACTAGCTGTGGAAATTATCTCCTACTTATCAAGAGATAAAATCATCGCTGAGCAGGAGATCTTCACTTCAGCAGGGGGCAAGGTGTTCTCCACTCCTCTCTGCAAGAGAGCAAGGCTTACACAAACCCTAGGTAATACATTTGCAAACTTCTGAATCTCAAATGCAAAATTAACATTTATGTTTCACTTTTTGTTGTCTATTAGTATTTTCTAACTTGTACAATTTTTGTGATGCAGTGGCTTAGTGGACCACTTGGGGTGCAAGCACTCCAAATCTTGCAAAATTTGCTCTCAGAATCCTATCACAGCCTTGCAGCACATCACATTGTGAGCGCAACTAGAGTTTGTTTGAGGCCATCCACACAAAAAAGAGAAACAGGTTGTCCCAAAAGAGGATGAATGACATGGTCTATGTGTAATATAATCTTAAATTGCGCGTGAAAAGGGCACAACAAGATCCTCCTGGGCCAATCGATTTGGATGAGATAGATCCTTATTATGATTGGACGGCACAGGAGCAGGCTTCCTTATTTACACAGGAGGACATCTCCAATTTGGAGAGGGAGGCCGCGGAGGAGGCTGCGGTGGAGGAAGGGGGTGGAACTGGATATGACATCGATTTGGATGAGATGAGGAGAGCGATGATGAGGATGATGACATTGAGCTTACTGCAGAGGACCTTGACATCTTGCGCGTAGCGAATGTGGAGCTACCAACATCTAGTTCTATAGCTACACCATCTCCTGCATTGGCACAGACACAGACACAAGCACAGACCCTGCGGGGTTCTAGTTCTAGAGCTTTACCCTCTCCCGCACTCGCTAGTAAAGCGACTGGGAAAATGAAGATGTAGTCTTGTATTTGACATTTGTACTTATTTGTAGTCATGTTGATGTGCTTATTTGAACTCTTTACATTTGACACTTTATTTATGAGAATACTGTTGTGAGGTTTTCACACATCGCCCCAAAATCTTGGGGACCCCCTTTTTTAATCGCCTTTAGGGCCAGTGGAGAAGGTTAGATGTATTTTTCACCCGGTTTCAACTTGATTTTCCAGAGCTATTAGTTCTATCCTTAGGCCGAATAAGTTCAAAATTGATTTCAACTTGGCAGGATAAGATTGTGAATTTTGTACTTAGACGATTTCTTTTGAAAATTTGGATTTAATTGTAAATTTGAATGATTTTCAAATAAGGAAATTTTTCGTTAGACTTAGGTTCTTGGAAAATCTTATTTTTTTTGGTGAAATAAAATTTAATTTTGTAAGATGAGGTTAAATCTCAAAATCGATTTTTACTCTAGAGGCAATTTTATTTTTTGTCATAAAATTTTAATTATTTAGCAAAATCGATTTAGAGGAAAATTGCAAAAATTGGCTTTAATAGATTAAATTTGCCTTGAAAGCTTTTGGTATTTAATGAAATTGGTAAATTAATATTAAGAAATGGCTTTTGGTTAGCCAAAATTCAACTTCAAGGATGTATTAATTAGCAAACCATCATTAAATAGAAATTTTTAGCATCCCCAAGGCACCATTTAATTTCGTTTTGCAATTTGTGGTTAATTAGTAAATTAAAAGTGCAGTTTTCATTTTAGAAAATTAAAATTTTGGCAAAGTATTTAAAGTGGGCCACTAACTTAGCTTTAATTTTGGTTTTTTTTCCTCTATAGGACCAAGTCGGCCAGCCTGGGAGGAAGGTGAAAGCTGCTATAAAGGGAGTCCCCTCCCATTTCATTTTCATCAATTCATTTGCTCCTCTTGCTTGGGCGAATTTGAAGCAAGGGCAGATTTCCAGACTTGGGCGAAATTGGTGGAAAGCAGTTTTTTGGCGATTTTTGGGCAATTTCTCCATTGCCATTGTTGGGCGATTTGTCTAAGGGCCAGATTTTTTGCGTTTTTGGGGATTTTTGCTCCACTTTGTGTGCTGCAATTTGTGCCCTAGGTGGCAGATTTTACAGATTTTGCTCCTTCTTTGCTTAGCCGAATTTTGTGGAAGGGCAGATTTTTTTTTTTTTTTTTTTTTTTCATGCTTAGCCGAATTTTGTGGGGGCCGAAATTTGTGGAAGACAAAATTCTGATTTTCTAGAGGGGCTGCAATTTTTATATCAGATTTGGGCAATTTTGTTGGGAGAAGAGATACATATGAAAGTTTGATTTTTGCATAGAAGGCAAGTGTTGGATAAGCTTAGAGGCTTTGTTTTCTAATTTGCAAAGGGATCTGTAATTCTTTGATGTCATATCCCGGGTTCCGAAAAGTTGCTGTAAGATTATTAGTTAAGGTGAAAGTCATCATCTAGAGTTGCAAGGAGTGCTTAAGCTGACATCCATTCTTTCGCTCTTTTCTAAGAATTGCACTACTTGGTTCTTCTTGCCTTTTGGTCCACCACTTTACCATCCCGTAATAGGGTGACGAGCATGGAGGATGATAGTGCAAGTAAGAATCCCAAGCGGGCAAACGCTAAGAAAGACAAAGAGGATATGACGCCCAAAACTTCCTTCTTCTCGAAAATGAAGAAAATAACCGATACTAATATCGCTACAGTGGACATGATACGGATGAGGGACAGACTAAAGGAAGGACAATCCCCCTTGGCAAAGAGGATATACAAGAGCGGAATTGTACATGCAGTAGCTTTTCCTCCTACTTTGCCTTGTCCGGAATTGATTATGGAGTGTGCATCCAGATTTGATCTAGACAGTAAATCCATCATTTTTGGCGAAGGGAAGAGAGTGTTGGCCAACATTGGCGAACAAGCAATTGAAGAGACATTTAATATTCCCCAGAGCAAGGGCATGACAGTTGTAATGGTGGATCAGGCAGCCAAATCATTTCAAGGTAACCAAGAGGCCTACTTCTCACATCTAAAGCGGAATTGGATACACGAAGGAAGGAAAGGAGTTAACAAATCAACAAGGCTTACAGTGGCAGATTTCAAGCCGGAATATGGCGATCTCATTGTTCTTCTCAGCCGGATCATGGGCCTAGCTCAAGCTATGCAATTCGAAAACTGGATGTACTTCTTCATTGATGAAATTGAAAAGGGAAAAGGAAAATTTGATTGGGCTAGGATCATAAGTGAAAATTTAGAGTTGCAACTTAGAACAGTTCAAAACCAAAGGCAATTCTACATGGGATCCTATCTGTTTTACTTAATTGCTAGATTGTATGAGAGTCCGGGACTTAGGGCTTTAGGAGAGATTGGTAATGGGCCGGGGCAATATTTGGTGCATGAATGCTATCCGCAGCTTCATTTGCACAATAACAAGGATTACAAGATGTTTTGCGATGCATTCGCCATGAAGACAGTAAGGGTATTACAAGGGGCGCCTGCTAAGAGACTTTCATCGGAAGCAGAAGCAAGGATTAAGAAGTTTGGGAGTTGGTTCATCCAATTCCCGCAATTCACATACATTAGAGTGGCAGGAAGTACAGTTTGTCCCAAGAGGCTTCCAAGATACCCGCCCGACAAGGTAGTTTTGATGGAATTGGCTAGGCAGCTTGAGCACTATGATAGAGTAATGAGGAATGAGGGGAAAACAGGCGTTTCCTTCTCAATTATAATTGGCAATGATAGTTGCCCAAATCGGGCCGCCTTTGAGGCTGCGGAAAAGGAATTGGAGTGGTATCATCTAGGATGGTACAGAGCAAGGCAAGGATTCGACCCTGTTGGTCTTATCAAGGCATCTCATGAAAGCGAATTTAAGCATGTTCCCACTATAGAGGACTTTTGGGCCAATGCAAAGGATGATTTTCACGTGAGAAAGCTAGCTTTCTCGAGATTGTCGGTGAACATGATGAGAGATATCAGATGGAGAGGCCTTGATATTCCCGATCAATTGGAGGATGATCGTAGTGTGTTGAGAGAAGACTATGAGACAGTAGTTGGAACAGAGTTGAATCCAGTGGATTGGGACGATCATCAGGATCCTTCCTTGGAGGCAGTCACAAGGACAGTAGATTTGCATACCGAGTCGTGGTATAATGCCAAGTTGAGAAAGCTACAAAGACAAAAGGTTCTCCTTACTTATGAGATGATGAAACCGAAGGAAGGTCTAGTAGAATCAATCGGACAGAAGGGTGAAGGAAGTGGCCGGCAATCGGAGACAGTTAGAAATAGCAAGAAGAGGGCTTTGGAGGTAGAGAAAAGCCAAGAACGTTCGGAACCTCCAGCCAAGAGACAGCGGGCAGCGCCGTCAAGGGAGAGTATAACTAAGGCTAGAAGCCAAGAGGTCAATTCGAGTGATAAAGGGGCCGCAGTGGAGGTGAGCTCTGATTCGGAATCAAGTGGCTACAGTGAAAGTACGGAGTACTCCCCTCTCTCGGAGAACCAGCAAGGAAATATGGCAGAAACTAGTAGAGAAGAAGATGGGCCGATTGATATTGAAGAGATAAGTCAGGCGTCTAAGGCCGTTGGTGATGCTTTGTTGGTCGAACCGAATCCGGATTTGGGGAGATGCACTGCACCACTATGGTTAAGGCAAATGCTTATACCGAGAGGCGAGGTGGTAATGGCTCACGCAGTTGATGATATCCAAGGACTAATAGAAAAGGATGATAGCGAGAACCAAAAATAGATGGCAAATACGGTGGCAAGGGTAATCAGAAGCGACAGTGATGGTCACCGAAGGGTTCAGATTGCTATACCAACAGTCAATAAGGCAGCGGATGAGATTGCAGCCCAGGAGTACGAAATAGTAGAACATAATTTGGGAAGAACTACAGATGATATGGAATGTGAGGAGGTTCAAGAAGGCATAGCATCAATCAGAGAAAGATTGAGGAAGGCAAACGAAAGGATAGTAAAGTTGGAGGCCGAAAACAAATATTGGAGAGATTGCCAGCCAATCCAACAGTTGCATCAGGCAGCCCTTCCTCAAGACAGCGGGAGCAATTCAGAAGAGGTATCAGCTCAGTTACATGAAGTAAGGGGTTGGATCTATGATACAATCCAAGATGGGCGAAATTTCTTGCCCTCCATCTCAACATTCCAGTCATTGGTGACTGTTAGAAACAAATTCAGATTATTTGAAGAGGAATGGAAGAATTTTCTTCCCATCAAGGATTTGGTTATTCCTAGGCTGCAAGCATTCATTAGGCTACCGGAGGCATATTTGGAAAGAGCCCGGTTGGTTGATGAGAGAGGATTGAGCATAGTTGAATCTTGGTATGTCGCATTGACTACCAGATTCAGAACACTTGAAGAAATTCATGATGAGATTGCACAACACGGCCCAAGCGTCGACACTTCCATTTCGACCATGATGAGCGACGTTGGGGTGGCGCTTGATTTTGAGGGTATTAGAGAGGAGGATGTCAGTGAGACAGGATTTGGATCGAGATTGGATGAGTTAGGAAAGGCTGCCGTCAAAAGGAAACATCTGAACACCCTTTCCTCACTCAATGCTTTTATTGGGTTTGCAAAGGAATATGAGAAGGATCACGAAAGGATACTACAAGCAGCAAATAGCGTGGCAAAGTCAGCAGAACTCCGAGCGAAGCACACACCTTGTCCTCCTATGGAAGAAGTTAACGAAAGGCTAGCTAAGTTCATTGCCTTAGCTAAAAGAACAAAAGAAAAAGGAAGAATTATATTAGAAGATCATCTTATGTAAGCCCAAGTGGCAACTTTCCCTTTCTTCTAGAATAGGACAAGTGTTTGTTTCTGATTGGCCACCATTTTGGTGCCTTCTCATTGGTTGCCACTTTTGCACTTTTTTCATTGGTCCATTGATGAGGTGGCATCTTCTCATTGGCCGATGGGGTGGCAACCCTAATTAGGGTTTTTGGATCCAATCTGGATCGTCGATCTTGTTTTGATCTCTATCGTCCATTGTATTTTGGACCTCTATATAAGGCCATTGGCTCTCATCTGTAAAGGAGGGGTTGGAGAAATTGTTGCGAAAATAATACCAAAGTGCTCTCTTTTTCATTGCATGTTGACTAAGAACATTGGGTGTTATTGCATGTTTTCTACTTCCACATAGTTAAATTTTCTTTTCAAGTTGAAGCAATTTCATTTCAAGTTGTTAGAGTAAGAGTAAAATAAAATGGATAGTTGCATGGTAGCTTTGGTAGATGTTTGATAGGAGTCAACACTAGGCCACTAGCATCCTAGCGGCTGGTTGGGAGGCTTTGTGTGGTGATCTAGTTTACTTTCCTTTGAAGCGTTGCATCTATGGAGGTAGGGCCGCTGGTTAGCCTTCATTAGATTCGATCCCCGTCCATCTGCTAACCTTCCATTCTTAGGAGTAGGAGTAGTTGAGTAGCCAAATTTCATGCTTAGAAGAGGTTAGTTAGAGAAGTAAACCAAAACATCGGCATTCTCACCTTCCATCGCCATTCACCCTACATTGCAATCATCGCGCCATCAACATCATCTAGCATTCACACCGAACCACCATCTCCATTTTCTCACCAAGATCCAAATTTTTCTCAAACAAGAAAACGTAAGGCCGCCTACGTGATTACCAGCAAATCACATTGATAAAATTGAGCGAGTATCCAACGGTGTAAGGAACATTGGAGTTATACTCATGTCCCATGACAGATAACTTTTCAAGAGAGGAATTGTGTATTTGATATTCTGTATCAAGCATCCAATTACTAATATGTTATGTAGTGACACAAAACTCGCATCAACAAATACAACTTCTTATGTGTTGTGAACTTGTTAGTTGTTAGTAATTTACAACTTGTCACTACTTACTTGTTAGTAGTTTACCGATTAATAACTCTTTTTGCATTGATATATATCTAAACATGATTGTTTCTTATGTATTGTTAGTAATTAAGTCATTAGATGCAAAAAAACATTGAATTCTGTAAAAAAATCGCATTTTTTTATTTAAATTTAGTGGTTTTTGAGTTCCCGATTTTTTCCTCAATTTTTTGCCGATTTTTTCCGATTTAACTTTTTCAGGCCTAGGCGATTTTTACATCAATGCTTACAACCAAGCTTTGCATGTGCCAGGTGAGATATACATAGGCATCATTGTAGGTAATTTATGCACAAGTCTTTGTAGGTAATTTATGCATCCTGTGTGCTTCCCCAAGGATCCGCTTCTTGATCCGCATTGGCATCAACATCCGCCTCTGGCTCTAGACTAAGCCAATCAATATCCAAGCAAAATAATGGAAGTAGTCCACCATGAAGACCAACAATGATTAATGAACAATCTTGGTAGTATCATAGCAACAATTTCTCAAATCTCCTACTCTTCATCTCTAATCTAGTCTAATCTAATGAGTTACAAATGAGAAGGCCTTGACTTTTTATAATTGTTCAATTAAAATAAATGGCCAAGATCGATTCAAGCTCAAGGGCTAAGATTATGCCATTGTCCAGTTACATCAAAGCAACACCTTGGTGGCCACTAAGAAACTACACTGCTTTTATTGTCTAATTAGGAAATAGGGTAGGTAGAGACATGAAGCCAACAAACATCACTTGCAAAAATTGCCAAATGGGAAAGCAAACAAGAACATCTATCAAGTCAAAAGAACTTTCCAGCTCCAAACCTCTTGAGTTGGTTCATATAGATTTATGTGGGTCAATTAAAACAAACTGACAAGGTGAGATATTTTATGTTATTGATTGATAATTTTTCACGTATGGCACGGGTTGCGTTTCTTAAAGAAAAATTGAAAGCTTTAGATAAGTTTAAAGCTTTTATGGCTTTGTTTGAAAATGAGATGAACTCAAAGATCAAATGTTTATGTTCAGATAATGGTGGTGAATATACTTCTAATGAGTTTGTGGGTTTTTGTGAGCTAGATGGAATTAGAAGACAAGTTTCAGCCCACAGAACACTATAACAAAATGAAGCTGTGGAAAGAAAGAATAGAACAATTCAAGAAATGGCTTGTTGCATGATGAATGAAGATAAAGTTAGTGACACGTTTTGAAGGGAAGCTATCCATACAACTGTATACATACAAAATAGGACTTTGTTGAGAGCAAGGTACAACAAAACACCTTATGAGCTAGGGAAAGTTACACCAGATAATCTTAAATACTTCAAAATTTTTGGTAGCCCTTGTTATATTAGAAGAGATGATGATAATTTTGGCAAGTTTGATTCTAGATCAGATGAAGGTATCTTTCTTGGTTACTCTTCTAAAAGTAAAGCATTTAAATCTTATAACAAAAGGTTGCACAAAATTGTTGAAAGTGAAAATCTTAAGATTCATGAAGTCACTAATGAGTCTTGTGAGAATGTGAGCAGCTGTAACAATGGGCAAAAGGAAGAGACCAGCACTGTTGTACCTCCTCCTTCCCTATTGGCACAAGCTTGGATAGTGCACAAAAATGAGGAAGATACACAAGAAAAGGTACTCTCACAAAGAGAAAACAATCCCTATTTAAATGATGAAGCTGAAGCTACATACAAACCAGCCGAGTGCGTGTCACAAAATGAATTGGGTATATCTTCCTCTAAGACTCCTAAATTTGTGCAAAGAAATCATCCTATAGATCAAGTGTTACCTGAAAGAAGAACTAGAGCCATTAGCAATATTGTTAATTACTATGAAGATAAAGATGTCTCTCTGCTTTCTTTGTTTGAGACTAAATGTTTTGAAGAGGCAGCCAAGGACAACAATTTGTTTGCTGCTATGGAAGAGGAATTAGAGAAGATCGAAAAGAGCAACACATGGAAACTTGTGCCCAGGCCCATACATAAGAATGACATTGGTACTAAATGAGTTTAGGGCGACAAATTAAATGTAGAAGGTAAACTGATAAGGAATAAGGCACACAAGGTTGTAAAGGTTATGCTCAAATTGAAGGAGTAGATTATTGCTCCCGTTGCAAGGTTAGAAGCAATTAGAATATTCCATGCTTTTGCCTCATTTAGAGGATTCAAAGTTTACCAAATGGATATTAAATCAACATTCTTGAATGGTGATTTAAATGAAGAAGTGTATGTTGAACAACCTGAAGGTTTTATCTTGACTAACAATCATGATTATGTGTGCAAGCTAAATAAGGCATTACATGGGCCTAAACAAGCTTCATGGGCTTGGTATGACAGGCTGGATAGATATCTACAGCAACAAGGCTTCGAAAATGGCTATGTTGACAGCAAATTATATGTCAAAGAAGAAGGTAACAACATTCTTATTGTGGTTGTTTATGTAGATGATTTCAGTTTTGGAAGTGATTGCACTAAAATGATAATGGAGTTTGTTGCTGAAAAAGTTCAGATTGGTGGATCGCAATCCAGTTAGTACTCCAATGGAAACTAGTTGTAAGCTAAGCAAAGACGATGTATCTCCGTGTGTTGATGAAACTTTTTACAGTTCAATGGTAGGAAGTTTATTGTTTGTTACAACTTACAATCACTAGACCTGATATTATGCATGCTGTTAGCTATGTCCTATGATTTCAAGCCATGTCTAAGGAAACTCGTTTTGGCAGTTCAAAGGATTTTCAAGTATTCATTTGGAACGGTTTGTCTTGTGTTGTGGTATCCTAAATTTTCTGATTTTAGTTCAACAACACACATTGATTCAGATTGGGGTGTAGTGGCGCCTTTTTTTTGGCGGCTGCCTTGTTTCATGATTAAGCAAAAAATTGTCTTGCACTTCATTATCCACAGGAGAAGCTGTGTATTGCAGCTGTGTCATTTTGCACATAGGTAATGTGGACGAAACATACATTGCTTGATGCTTGATTTTAAAGTTGAATTTTCTGATCCTATATCTATCTATTGTGACAGCATAAGTGCTGTTGACATTTCCAAGAATTTGGTTATGCACTCACGAACCAAACACATTTGAATCAGATTTTAGTTTTGAAAGAACAAGTTGCTAACCATGTTGTCAAGCTGGAATATGTTTGTACCAAAGAACAGATGGCTGATATATTTACCAAACCATTACCCCAGGGACACTTTGAACACTTCAGGAGTAGACTTGGTGTACTTCTACTCACTAGCTAGCTTACTCTTAGTGGGACTGCTTAATTGCTTTTGCTTTTCTCCCAAGTTTTTACTGTTGTAGTGAGTTTCATGATCATTGATGTCAAAGGGGGTGTAGTACCATTCAGGGGAAGTTGTATGTTTGCAAAATATAGTTGGATTCAATATTGGTTTTCCGTTAATGAAAAATAGGGGGGAGATTGTTGCTATTTTTCATTGTTACTGGTGGCAGCTATGTATGTATTTGCTTGCTAATTCAGCCTAATAGACCCTTGTCAGCACTTTGAAATATTCTTGTCAGTATGGGTGTTTATTGTTACAGTAGCATGTTGGAGGTGTTAAGTTGTAGCCATGACAATCAATGTCTTGAAGGATTTTCCCATTATCTGTTTTTCTTAATTTGGTGATAAAATTCATTTATTTTTAATCCATATATTTCACCAGAAGTTGACCATTGAAACATTTTGTTAGCATGAGATAATTTTATAGTAGATATATTTTGACTTCTAGCTTTTAAGCTGGTAGGTCTCTAAGTTGAACTGCTAGATTTTCTCCTGTAATTTATTTAGCATACAGGCATACTACTCAACAGAAGGCATTCTGATTGTGCTAGATAGTATATTCGCATAATGTATGGTATTTCCACATTCATACATGGCAATTTTGAATTATTTGCAACAATTGTTCATGATGCATTTTCTACTGCTATTCTCATTTGCAGGTTGTAACTCCAAATATTCTTGACATTGAGGTCATTCCTCCAGAAGATGAGCATCAAAGGCATGTTATTGACACCATGGCAATGTACGTGCTGGATGATGGGTGTTCATTTGAACAAGCAATAATGGAAAGGGGACGTGGCAACACACTTTTCAATTTCTTATTTGACCTTGGATCCAAGGAGCATACATACTATGTATGGCGACTTTATTCATTTTCTCAGGTGGGAACTTTGGCTTTAGCTATTTGTATCAGAAGTTTCAAATTTTATGTAAAATATGAAGTTTGATACCTGCATGAATAATTTTCTTGGACTTGGTTAGAGCTGATTTAAAGTATAAGTAATTATAAAAGAGTGCGCACCATTTAATCTTACACATACTTGGAGGCACCAATATCATGTCAATGCGTTAAGAAAGTAATCAGGGGTCATGGGCAAGCTGATGAGTAGTTTGTTAACGTGAAATGTAGGGAGATACTCTTCAAAGATGGCGGACAAAGCCTTTCATCATGATAACTGGAAGTGGGCGGTAAGATGTGTGGACAAGTACTCATGAGTCAATGAGATGCTTGCTTGGAGGACCCTGGAAACTCTCTAACATTTTAAATTTGTAGTTTTGCAAGGCTGACTGAGGGTGATATAAAAATAATCTTTAGTACATGATAACATGTAATGATGTCATTTGGATATCAACAGAGCTACCTAATTTTGGAAAATGTGAAGTCTGGTGATATGTTAGGTGTTTCAGTTTTCAAGATTCATAAATTGTTGGCTTTGGTGTGGTTTTGCATCCAGGTGGATACCGCCACAGTTATCACAACAGACAGGGAAGAGTCCAGAGCATGAAAGGGATTCTGGTACCACCTATGCTGCTGGAAGGAGCAGGGTAAGTAAAATGCTTTCTTATGCAATTTGTTAGAATGGGCTTCATAATTCTAGGCTGCTGGTTATTATTCTTTTCTACCAGTATCATAAATTGCTTCCGCATGTGAGATGTTGTCTTCCCAACTTTAGGAAGTTCTCTTCCACCTAACAATTGCTTTCGACTATGTGGCATATTTCACTGAGGAGCTTCTGATGGTTGATTAATAAAGACTGTTTGCATGCAGAGGGTTGACTTGGAGCGCCCACTAACTGAAAGTCAGAGAGATGAATTTGAAGACATGCTCCGTGCCTTGACCTTAGAAAGAAGCCAGATAAAAGAAGCTATGGGGTTTGCCCTGGACAATGCTGATGCGGCAGGAGAGGTATTATTCATGTTGATAAATGAGGGAACACGGTTGGTATAGTTGATTATAATCATTAATCTTGATAAAAAATTGTGGTTCTACCTTGTAGGTGGTTGAGGTAGTCACTGAATCGTTGACCCTTAGGGAAACCCCTCTTCCGACCAAAGTGGCAAGGCTTATGTTAGTTTCTGACATTCTTCATAATAGCAGTGCACCTGTAAAAAATGCATCCGCTTACCGCACAAAATTTGAGGCAACTTTACCTGATATTATGGAAAGTTTCAATGATTTATATCGAGCCATCACCGGTCGGATTACTGCAGAAGCTTTAAAGGTTGGTTGAATAATAATTTTCCCAATTTAGATAGTATGCACTGAGTTAAAAATGCTTGCAAGAGTTTCATGTGCATTACCTGGCATCTTCTGCAGGAACGTGTTTTGAAGGTTCTCCAGGTTTGGTCGGACTGGTTTCTTTTTTCAGATGTTTATGTGAGTGGGCTGAGAGCTACTTTTCTGCGGCCTGGTAATTCAGGTGTTTCACCTTTTCATTCAATTTGTGGAGATGCTCCACCAGTTAAGGGCATTAGCAGTTCACAGGAGATTGGCAATGATGTGTTAGAAGGAACTAAAGAAAATCAAGATGCTGAATTGGCCATTGGAAAGGGAGCAGCGATTAAAGAATTGTCAAGTCTTCCTCTTTCAGAACTTGAAAGACGGTGTAGGCATAATGGGCTATCCATTCGTGGTGGTAGGGAGATGATGGTTGCACGTTTGCTTAGCTTAGATGAGGCAGAGAAACAAGACGCCCAAGAGTGTGTTGCTGTCTTTCAATATAGGCAGAGTTATTCATTGAGACATGGAAGAGAAAGCAACAGCAGTTCTGGATTGGAAGGAAAACAGAATTCAGTTGGCGGCATTAGTAGTGGTGAATGGAAAGAAGTGAACCTTGGTGTTGGTAGGGAGCAAAGAGAATTCAGTCAGAACATAGGAGATTCTTCTGGATGGCCATACCATGAAGGTGGTATGCAACAATCTGCTTTCACACTGGCTCCTACATTGGCAATTCCGCAGCCAGAGCTAAAACCATTTACAAACATGGCTGGGAAAACTGAACTTATTTTACCAGCATCTAAGTGGACACGGGAAGATGTGGGCAGTGATGCTGAAGGGAGGCAGGATGCCCAAGGTCTTGGTTTGGGTTACTCTTCTTCTGGCAGTGAGGACTCTTATGGTATAGGAAAAAGTGAGAGACAAGAAGTTACTGTGGCCAGCATTCCTGCAGCTAATGACGCAGGAATGAATGAAGAACAAAGGTAATCTTGATTGGTTAATTATTTACTTAATTTGAACTGAAATGATTACATGATCTATTTTGACTGGGAGCCCTGTTATTCCAGACAAAAGTTACGTAAATTGGAGGTTGCAGTGATGGAGTATCGTGTGTCTCTTGAAGAACTTGGCATGAGCAATATAGAAGAAATAGAAAGAAAAGTGGATATTCACAGAAAGAAAATGAAATCTGAATTTGGCTTAACTGATGAAACGCCAGATGGGGAAAACACAGCAACATCTAGAAATGTATATTCAAGTCAGGTCTCAGGTAAATTTCGAGGATGGTGGGTACTAATTTTGCATAAATAGGGAAAAGATAAATGGATGAGAAGCTTCTAATGTTTGCTCCTTAACTATATCTCATTTGAGGGATTGTCATATGTTTTGTGCTTAAAGGCTTGTTCAAAGTGTAATAGTTTTTTACGTATTATTTTGTTTGATTTGTTGAATATTAAGGCTTGTGTCATATGTTATGACTGTCTCCAGAGAGCATCCCTTCTGACCGGAAGAATAAGCGGAACGAACAGAGAAATTCATCATCAAAGAAGCATGCTCACAGTCAGAGCCACAGTATGAGTCCTCATAAAGCAAGTAGAGATAGAGACAGACAGAGAGAAGCGAATAGAGACAGGGACAAAGAGAGAGAAAAAGATATTGCTAGAGATAGTCACCGTGATCGTCTCCGGGAGAGAGATTGGGAGAGAGAGAGAGTTCGTGAGACTAAAACTGAAAGAGGAAGGGAAAGGGAAAAGAGTAGTAGCCGAGATAGAGATGATCATGACAGGGAAAGAATAAGGGAGAAAGATAGAGGTCGTGATAGAGAGGGTGACAGGGATCGAGAAAGAAAAAGAAAAATAAGAGGATAAGCAATTCCATAAATCTATAGCCGGATAATTTTATATTTCTCAACATGGGGCCTTTCTGATTCTGATATCAGATATATTACAGCCAATGATGTTTTCAGAGATGGATAGGAGCTTTTTCAATTGTTTGGGATTGTACCTCAGGTTTCTTGGAATTCATAAGATGGGCCAAAAAGCTTCTTCTATTTATGTAAGTCCAATTTATTTTATGAATATAATTTACTCTTCCCAAACTGCCATTTTCATTTACAAGGGTACAGATATTAATAATAGGAGTTTATTTTGTGCCTTGTTGCAACAAATGAATGAATTCTGGCACATATAGCCCATTCTGGGTGTTTGGTGAGGAGCACAAAATTGGCTCTTATTTCCAATATCATTTTAACTTGTCAAGCAACATTAAAGCTTCAAGAGCTTTTCGATGCCTTGTGGGCTTTGGTAGCTCCAAGCATATTTGGACTTTTGATTTGGATGTTAGAACCCTGAGTTTGTAATGGTTCATGGTTCATGTATTATTCAACAATGCTAATTGTTTGCCGAAGGGGAATTATAAAGAGAACAATTGGTTTGCTTGAATTATGTGCAAGCATTTCAACTCCATGTATTATCTAAGGGATCTAATACTCATTACATCTTATGTTTATTTGGTCAGGGAGATGGGTGTCAAAAAAATTAATGAGGATCAAATCTGATGAATGATTGCACATTTTTTGTTGTATTTTATAATTTGATTAATCAATATTTCAAGCATTAGCAAGATTTTGTATTAAAGAGATCAAATTTCCACAATTATTGTATTACATTGATTTGTTTCTGGATTCGATTGTCTTAAGATGGTAAAAATCTTAACACTATCGAATCTGGAAACAAATCAATGTAAGATTTTGTATGCATATTATTTAAACCTTAGGTGATGTTATTGGTCATCAATGTAACTTGGGATGCTTTGGGTTACAACACGTTTGCATTTGGAGGCTAGGCTGTGTTTTTTGGGATTATTGCTTATCCAATTTAGCAAGCTTTATGATAAACAGATGATTTTGGTTTCTGTTTTGATTAACCATCTTAATTAATTTTGTGCAAGAGTGGTGATATGGCATGAAGTATACGTGATTTGAAGTGTACGTTGTGATGCTTTTTCTTGTTGCTATTTTGTATTGCAGAAAGCCTCTTTAGAAAAAGTTAACTCCACTAATCATTAGCATAAGTCTTATTTAGATGCTAATATCCTGTGAAGCAAAAATTCTCATACTTAAGTTGAGGATTAACTTGCATCATTTTTGGTATGACACAGGTAGATGAAAAGACCAAAAGACCTAAGGTAAGAGAGTTCCTGTCTTTTGCACAGCTGGGAGAGTGAAACAAGAAAAACTCTTTATTTTGGATAAACAAGCAATTTAGAAGCTACATCATTTCTAGATCTATTCAGTAAGGAGATTCTTGAAACCTGTGAGCATGGGAAGCTCATCAGCAAATTGAATAGCAGAAGACAAGCACTTCAGAAAGCCAAATGACCGGGTCAATTGTCTCATATACTATCTTGGACCTTGTGAACATTAGAAATCTTCTATTTATTCTATTAAATTCTTTGCAGCGTTTTTCTCGAAAGTTCAAAATTTTGTAAGTTACAATTATGCCAAGGTGTAGTGGCAGCAAGGTTTTTTTTTTTCATGTTGTGAGGGTATTCACAGAACTCCTGCCAACCAATATGAATTTTAAAAGAATGTAGACACAACTACCCATTTATATTTTAAGTTAATTCAAAACCCATCCCTATTACGCAAAGAGAGGCAGAACTTATGATATAATACAATGCAATGATTGAATTTGAATATTTTTGTGTATCTTGCCTTGCACATCACTGTAGTGGTGTGGCCACATTCCCAGATTTATGGAGTGTCTTCCTCAAACATGTTTATTTTCATTTAAATGCCTCTCAATAGACCACAGCCGAATGATTTATCCTTAAACAGAGACCAGCGGCTCAGTAGTAATATTTTACGTGGTTTTGATGTGTATCTTTACAAAGAGGAAGTTAAGTGAAAGCTTTGGTATGGAGGGAAAATCAAACCACCATATAAGTTTGTTTCATTTTTATGGTAGATATTTGTGAATTTCACTTTTACTTCTTTCTTTTCAAGCGATGTTGTGTAATCTGGGCTTATGAATAGAAAACTGTTGGGTGTGATTTCGCATCAGCCAATTTATTGTATAGTTAATCGACAAATATCTCTTTCATTCACTTTTTACTAATATCAAGTGTATGCATTAAGTTTATTTTGACCTCCCTGGTGGTCACTCATCTAGCAATAGCAGGGTTTTATTTTCCAATAAATAGTATCTAAAATCTTTTCTAAAACATAGTTGTCTTATCATGCTTAGATCATATCGCTTATGTAGGTATTAAGACACATACTGTGGGAACTTTGAATTTGTCCGGATTGCATTGTTAACTACGCTAAATTGTGCTTCGTATGAAATGCATTATATGTTTTTCAAAATAAGTATTTTCGTGGGGATGGGTTTATCATAGTTCGTCTAAGACATTTATGTGAAGTTGTGAACCCAAGGATTTTGTACTCTCCTAAAAGAAAATTGAGTTTCTTTCCCTAGGTTTTTCCTTTTTTTGGGTTTGTTCTAGGTGGATATTTAACTCAAGCACTGGCTTGTTATATAAAATTTTAAAATTTTGCATTTTTTAATTGGTATTAAAATTTTGCATTTTTTAATTGGTATTAAAATTTTGCTTATTAGATCTTCTCACAGCTGCAGTAATACTTGGAATCTCAACTATCTTTATTTACAATTGTTAGAATGTTGTTTGTGGGTAATTGAAGAGAGATTCACAGAAATACTATTTTGGAGGGTATATGTATAAAACAGGCAATGTAATCATCTCAGTTTCGTAAATCAGTTTAAATAAATACGGTAAGCTGTAGAACTTAATTTATTTACAGATTTGTATCTCTATTAAGAAGCTGTTGATAATAGGATTTTTGTTGACATACAATGGAATATCAATGTTGAATATGGACTATAACACACCATTTTAACTTTCCTCATTGATATCTTTCAGAAGGTGAACAATTTTTTATCAGATTCGATGATATTTCAAACATTCTTTCTGTAACTGAAAAACTATTGTAATAGCCAGAGCTTTAGGTAGGGCATATTGATCTCCTCAATACTCATCCCTTAGGAAATTCAATTTAAACATGGCGACCTTCGCGTAATCAATCTTTTAATTCTCAAGTTTGTAGTGCAAATACTCTAGAGATGAAACTAGAAGATGAAGCAGGTTGCACACCTATCTGAAAAGAAAATCAATTTATTTTGAATGAATTGTCAACATTAATTTGAATCTCTGATAGCACTATGGCTATCATTTCTGGCGGTATCCTTAGTGATTTTGTGCTTGCAAGGATTTTCTGTGGTGAAGCTACTGGATCTGTATGGGCTGGATTACTGTTAAAGGAAAGAGATCTATGTCCAAGCCCTCTTTTGACATGACTCTTCAATCTCACAGGAGCGGCACTAAAGATAAATTTTGATGGCCCTCTTGTGGGTGTTGGGGTTGGGGTTTTCTCTGATCCCGTCTTTGATTTTAGGATGCTTGCTAACTGTTTGGGCAACTTTTGCTTCAGGTTAAGGGACCCTATTGGAAGAACCCATTTTGGTCTCGTTTTGTTCTCTGTTTGTTGGCTTTCATGATATATCTTGTGTAATTCTTTTGTAAAAGGTTTTGGGTCCCTTCAAAACCAATAAGATGCTCAGTGGTAATGAAATATTTCACTTTGGAGGGTAGAAGATTTGAGGTTATTATTATCATACGCCCTTCCTCGACCATTTTCATAACCATGATTTAATCTCTTTTCTCTTTGCTGCATTCTCTGTGGTTTACTGTTAAAGATGTGTCACTGTAAGAAACAAGGCAAGTGCACTATTTTTACATTATGATCTTATGCCGAGGTTATACCATTTCCATCTTGCATTGTCTTCCCTGTGCTAGCTTTGTTCATGATGCCTCGCCTTCTCCATCCCCACTTCCTAGTAGCATTATCGATATATCCCGGGAACTGTTAATTATTGTGGATCTTTGATAGATAAAAACAATTACAAAATAAATGCTTGCAGAGAATATCTTACTTGAATAGTGCTGAATGTATTTACTTCTTCTTTAGCAGCGATCAGAGTTTATCTTTCTTCTTTGAACTATATACTGTTATGACAGAAGTGATATATAACTGATGTAACAATATCAACAAAGTGCAATGTTCATACAATGATTATTTATTACTTGCAGGTACTGGAATGTCGTAGATTTGATTCCTTTCCTTGCGGCCAAAGTGCACATATATATATGATCAGAATACATGACTCCAAAGAGTCATGTCAAAGGCCACGTAGAGGCATGCCTCTTCAGAGGCATTTTTCATAATAACAACAACAAACAACCTTTGATTAGTATGTGCTCAATAACAAGAATATAATGTGGCACAATAAAGTATCTCCCGATATCATAAAGGAGCCCGATCACAATAAAAGGCTGCCTATACTCAATAAAACTCGATCACAATATTTTAAGAGACTGCTGATAATTCATATCATAACACTACAAGGACATAAGCATATATATATATATATATATATATATATATATATATATATATATATATGCTTACATTCATGTAGTTTGTAGAATCAACAGTAATTATCAGTATATCAAATAATCCATGTTTTGCTTCTTCTGATGCCAAAACATTAACGGTCCTTTAGCAAGGGAGAAGTAAAACATCAATAAGTTAGAATCATCATGTAATTAACACAGTATTAACAATACACGATATAACCTATGATCTCTACTTGCACTTAAGCAATGTCTAGAGATGTCCATGATACACATATGATCTCTACTTGAACTTAAGCAATGTTTAGAGATGCCCATATAATCTCTACTTGCACTTATGCAATGACTAGAGATGCTCATATAATACACACACAGGTTTATTATTTACAAGATCATCATCTTGTAAATAATTTTTTTTAAATTAATGTCCATGAAAGATCGTCACTTTTAATTACATATCAAATGCTACTAAGTAACCAATAGAAGCATAAACTCAAATTAGATAAACATTTTATTTCAAAAATTTATAATTACAATTAATCATACCAAGTTTTTCTCTGAAGTATTTCAGCTTCACTTTAGCAAGAGGCTTGGTAAGGATATCAATAGTTTGCTCATTTGTACATATATATTCTAGTTGAATAATTCCTTGATCCACCATGTCTCTGATGTAATGAAATGAAATTTCAATATGTTTGGAGCGATTGTGAAATATTGGATTAGATGAAAGTTTAATGCAACTTTGATTATCACAATAAATCAAGTGGGCTTCAAGTGTCTTTTGAAGAGATCTGATAACAACTTTCGTAACCATACTGCTTCTCTAGCACCCAAGGAAGATGCAATGTATTCAGCTTCGGTGGAACTCAATGTTATTGAAGTTTGTTTCCGACTAGACCAAGAAATCATACCAGATACAACACTGAAACAATATCCTGAAGTATTCTTCTGCTCAATGGAGCTTCCAGCCCAATCAGAATTTGAATATCCAAGAAGTTCAATGTTGACTTTGTCATATTTGATTCCCATTCCAATAGTGCCCTTTAGATATCTTAATATGTACTTAGCTGTATGTAGATGTATTTTCTTAGGTGCACACATAAATTGACTCAAGGCATGCGTAGCATAGCATATGTCAGAACGAGTATTTACCAAATACATTAGGGATCCAATAATCTATCTGTAGTAAATAAGATTTGCAGGTTCAGATTTGTTCATATCATCTTTCAATTTGTGTAGATTTATTTCCATAGGAGTAGCAGCTGGTTTGCATTCCATCATCCCAAATTTGGTTAAAATATCAATTGTATACTTTCTTTGATTTAGTATAATACAGTTGTCTTGTTGCCAAACTTCTAACATCAAAAAGTAGTGAATTAACCCTAAGTCTTTCATTTCAAATTTTGTTGTGAGTGCTTGCTTACATTTCTTTATATCATCAACATATAATACAAGGATAATCATATCATCACCATCAATTTTGAAGTATAGAGTTGGGTCAGCTTCATTTTTGGCATATCCTAGTTTCAATAGGTGGTTATTTATTCTTTCATACCAGGCTCTGGGAGCCTGTTTGAGTCCATAGAGTGCTTTCTTTAATCTACAAACATGAGTTTTATTGTCATAAGTATTGAACCCTTCTTGTTGTTCAATGTAAACTTATTCTTCAATCTTGCCATTGAGAAATGTTGTTTTGACATCCATTTGATGTACTTTCCATCCTTTAGATGCTACAATTGCTAGGATTGTTTTGACTGAAGTGTACCTGGCAATAGGGGCAAAAGTTTCTTCATAATCAATACCTTCTTTTTGAGAGAAACCTCGGGCTACAAATCTTGCCTTGTGTTTTTCAATACTGCCATCTGATGCATGTTTAATCTTGAATAACCATTTGGGAGAGACAATTGATTTGTTCTTAGGTCTTCGTACAACATCTCATACGTCATTCTTTAATATAGAGTTATATTCCTCAATCATTGCTTCCTTCCATGATTGATGTGAGAGTGCTTCTTCAACATTAACAAGTTCAGATTTTATGAGTTCAGATAGCAATGCATAACAAGAATGGTTTCTGGTCCTTTTGCTTTCCTGAATTACTTCATCTGGTTCAACTTAATTTTCTTCTAACATTTTCCTAGCTCAAAGAGGTCTCTTTTTATTATTATTGTTGATGTTTTCAGGTTTTATATGATTAGGCATGGAAGAGAGATCAGAATTATTCTCCCTCTCAATTTCTGTTGTTTGATCTTCTTCAGAAATAGATTCATCACAATTACTAGAAATTTTAAAAGCTCTGTCTTCTTCAAATATTACATCTCTGCTGATTTCAATTGTCCTTTGCCCAGGAATATAGATCATGTATCCTTTTGTAGTTTCACTATATCCAATGAATATTCCCTTTTTCCAGGAAGGCTCTAATTTCATTCTTTTCTCTTTTGGTATGTGAATATAGACTGGACATCCGAATATTCTCAGGTGGCTTAAATGTGGTTTAATGCCTGTAAATACTTCTTCTGGGGTGGTATTTTCTAATATGGAGTGCAAACATCGATTTTGAGTGTAGACTGTTGTATTAGATGCTTCAACCCAAAATGAATAATGAAGATTTTGATCATGTAACATGGCTCTAGCTAATTCAACAATAGATCTATTTTTCCTTTAAGCTATTCTATTCTGTTGAGGATTATAAGGTACAAAAAACTCCCTCTTAATCCCAACAAATACAGAAGTTTTTAAAGATATCAGATATGTATTCACCTCCATTGTCAGACCTTAGGGTTTTGATCTTTTGACCTGATTGATTTTCAACTAAGGTTTTAAATTCTTTAAATTTGGATAAGACCTCAGATGGCTCCTTTTGTTTTAGAAAATAGATCCAGGTTCTCCTAGAGTAATCATCAATGAAAATTATATAAAAAAGACACCCATTAAGAGAGGGGACTGACATAGGGCCACAGAGATTTGTGTGAATCAATTCAAGAATGGATTTAGATTAATGATCACTTTTAGGGAAGGAATGTTTAGTATTTTTACCTAATGCGCATCCCTTACAAATACTTAAATGATCATCTTTCAGATTAGGTAGGCTTTTTACAATTTTTCCTATAGATGATAAAGCCCGATAATTAAAATGACCTAGTCTCCTATGCCAGATTTCATAAGAATTCGATTGACCATTACTAATGGTTAAGTTTAGATTAGGGTTTTGATTATTACAAAGCTTATAAAGATTCCCATCTCTGACTGCAATGGAGATGGCTTTCTTAATAGTTGAGTTCTTGGGCCAAGATAGAACTCTATCTTCTTGAAATGCAATTCTATATCCTTGATCAGCAAGTCCGGAGATGGAGACAAGGTTTCTCTTGATTCCTGATACATATAAAACATTCTTGAGTTGAAGTGTAATTCTAGAATTCAGTTGTATAGAACAGGAACCAATTCCTTTAATAAGATAAGAGGAGTTATCTCCAATGGTTACTTCTTTTGATGTATGATTAGAAAAAGTTTCAAACTTATCCTTGATGTGACGAGAAGCTCCACTATCTATGATCCAAGTATTGAGGTTAGTGTTTAATTCACTTGAGAGAGTTAAATAGAATGCATAATTTTCTTTTTCTACTTTCTCAATATTTTCATCTTTAACTTTCGCTAATGTTGCTTGAATTTTCTACTTCTCTAGACATACATAATAAGAGCGACCAATCTTGTCACATTTAAAACATCTAACTTTGGACCAGTCACGTTGTTTGTGATATTTGTGATTTTTGTTGAATTCTTTTTTGTTATGTTTAAACTTTCTTTTCTTATTTGATTTAGTGTATAGTGCTTGGATGTCTCCCTCTTGATTTGAACTTAGTCTTCTTGAAGTTAGTCTGGATTCCTCTTGAGTACATTCATTATTTAATTGATCAAATTTTGAAAGTTCGGGTCGTGAACTTAAACCTCGAATGAAGGTTTCCCATGATAGAGGAAGACCTCTAAGAGCAATCATGCTTAGTTCCTTATCATCCACTTGATTTTTCATAGTTGCAAGTTGATCTTTTAATTCAGTAATTCTTAAGAAATATGAAGCTATAGATTCTCCATTTTTCATCTTTATATAAAGTAGATATTGTTTTAAAGTTAATAATCTACTTGTATTGTTGATTTCAAATGTATTTTGAATGGAGGAGAATATTTCAAATTCAGTTTGAAGATTAGCTATAGATGGAAGTATACAATCTTTTACTAAGTCTATAATGATCTTCATTGCTTTATTATTATGCCTTTTCCAAGTTGCTTTTTCTGATTCACTTTCAGGCATGGGTAAATTTGATTCAATGTATTTTTCTAATTCCATTTCTCTTAGCACTATTAATAATCTGATTTTTCAAGATGAGAAATTTGACGCTCCATCTAGCCTATCTTCTATTCTTATGTGATTCATCATTTTAATACTTTGATTTTAAAAACCTATTTCTTTAACTTTTGAAATTTAGACTTGAGTGAATACTTTGTAATAGTTTTCCTATCAGTATAGCTCTGATAACATGTTGATTATTGTGGATCTTTGATAGATGAAACAATTACAAAATAAATGCTTGCAGAGAATATCTTACTTGAATAGTGTTGAATGTATTTACTTCTTCTTTGGCAATGATCACAGTTTATCTTCCCTCTTTGAACTGTATACTGTTATGACTGAAGTGATATATAATTGATGTAACAATATCAACAAAGTGTAATGTTCATACAATGATTATTTATTAACTGTAGGTGCTGGAATGTCGTAGATTGATTCCTTTTCCTGTGGCCAGAGTGCACATATATATATGATCAGAATACATGACTCTGAAGAGTCATGTCTCTATGTGGCCCAAGGGCCACGTAGAGGCATGCCTCTTTAGAGGCATGTTTCATAATAACAATAACAAACAACCTTTGATTAGTATGTGCCCGATAACAAGAATATAATGTGGCACGATGAAGTGAGTATTCCCTGATATCATAAAGGAGCCCGATCACAATAAGAGGCTATCGATAATCAATAAAAGTTGATCATAGTATTTTAAGAGATTTTCGATAATTCATATCATAATACTACAAGGACATAAGCATACATACATACATACATACATATATATATATATATATATATATATATATATATATATATGCTTACATTCACACACACGCTTACATTCATGTAGTTTATAGAATCGGCAGTAATTATCAGTATATCAAATAATCCATATTTTACTTCTTCTGACACTAAAACATTAACAAGAACTAACAAGAAAAAACGCATCAAAATGCTCAAACCCCTCGTAATTCCCCCGATAAATCTCCAAAATCTGAATTAGCTGTGAAAACCCTTGAAAAAAAATAGTTGGACCCACTAAACCAACCATAGTCAAAGGCTATGAAAAAAGCCAAGCTTAATATGCAACACATTGACTCAGATGTGAAATCACGAAGGAAACTAGCACTCCGCGATGCTCCACTCTTGCTGATAAAACCTAGGTGAAGGACAAAAAACTAAAAGAGGATTCTATGGAGGAGGAAATTTCTAGTGACTCAAAAAGCAACAATCCCTCATGTTTTGAGAGCTTAAAGATTGAATCTTTGGACCACACACTAAAAATTGAGGTGCGTAGGAAGGTTAATTCTTGATAGTAAGGGAAATGTGTGCAACCTTCTTAGTGACAATAAAATGTTCAGAAGAAGCCCCCTTCCACCAAGAAGAAACCTTTTTAGACTTAGTCCTATGTAAACCACATTGAGCCGCCAAATGTCCAATGTTGTAGCATTTTATATATCTGAAGGGAATCCCCTAATAGTCCAAAGTTTGAACCCAATCCCATTAGGAAGCTCAAACTTTAAATTTCTTAGGAAAATCCTTAGAAATATCCACCTCAACAAGGATTCTCGTGTAAGTGAAATGTAAAATATTTGATGAATCTTCAACAACAGTCAAGAAATCACCAATCTCTTCACCCACAACTTCTAACAAGGATTCAACCCGACGATGAAGAGGAAGGTAGGGAATCCTAACCCAAATCAAAAACTTGGTAAAATATTCTATAAAAAGGGAGAAATGAGGGTACCATGATTTCACCATTAGCAGGTGGTACTGAGTCAATCAAGAAAAAGAAAGACCACAAAGGATGTTCTTTTGATCCTCAATATCATCAAACTTAGCTATTAAAATTCCCTTGGCCATGGGGAACATATGGATAGTACTTGATAAAATAGGCTCCCACTCTGTGGAGATCCACACGTGCAAATATAAAAGACTTGTTCGTAGGCCCTAAAAGTGACAAATTACAACATGATCTAAAAGATTGCTGGAAGCATCCACAATTTCTTTCACCATGTCCTCCTCCAAACAGAGAAAGAAGGGAGATCATATAGGAAAGGAACATGAAACTTTACCTTAGATCTTGATCCACCACTAGAAAGAGGAACTAAAGACCCTCCAACAACCCTAGTAGCATATGAGAAAGAACCACTAGAAGCCCTAGCATCAACACCCATGCCAACCCCAACACTAGACACCCCATAAACCATAGTCCCAACCTCCATACTAGTACCAACACCTGTTCCAACACCCATTCTAGTAGCACCAAAGCCAATAACACATAGTTGAACCCCAACACAAACACTCGTTCAATCATTAACACCAATGCTAATACCAATAACCACTCCAGTGCTCGAACCAAAATCCTTAGTGCCAATAATGACTTCATCCATCAACAAAACCCTAGTGCCAATATTTACACCAATACTTTCCACAGAGCCTACGCTAGCTCCCGAATCAACCATACCAAAGACAACATCACCAGTGGAAGACAAAGCCTTAGCACCAAAAACCACACCAACACCAACACCCACCCAAAAACCCATGCCAGCCCTTAAACCAACCACATTGGAGCCAATAATCAAACCAACACACAAAGCCCTAGCACCAACAACCACACAATGCTAGTGCAAGCACCATTTCTAGCTCCAGCTCCAACACCAACACAAGCCCTAGAAAACACCATCACAACTCTAACCACATTTTTTAGTTTGCAAAATTTATAGAGATGGTAGGGAGAGAAGTTTGCAAAATATATTAACTTATCTTCTTTCTTGACATCTCTTCAACGTAAATGATGGCTTTGATTGTTGACATTGATATGGTGGTTGTAGAAGAGATTTGTTAGGTTCAATGACCTGAGTTCAATGGTAATTGTTGCTTCTTCTCTTATAGAATGAGTGCAGATTTCAGTAATGATTCTTCTTCGAAAGTCTTCTATAATTCATACGTAGACTTTGGTTGAACAAAACATCCTCCTAGGTTGACTAATAGAGTTCAAACATACTCCTAAACTCTTCACCATATAATATAACATTAACACTTTATATTCCTATATCTATTATAGATGTGATTCACTCTTCATATTTTATTTTTCTCAATCTTCCATTCTTTGCTTGATATATGATATTAATAATCCATTAATCCCTCATTCGTTGAATAATAAGGTCAATGTTTCTTGTGTTGTTCATTCTTGGATGATCACTGATAAAATCTTTGAGTTGGGGGGGAGGGTGTGTGATCCCTTATTTTCTTGGAAAGGATGTGTCACTTCAAAGGGAAGCACCACCTTGATTATGCACCTTATATCTTGATAGTGTTACCAATATTTAACTGTGTAGTTTTTGTGTCAAACTCATTGAGCCATATTTCATGAGTAGTGGCTCACACAAACCCATCTCTCATAAGAATAAATGGAACACACATTCATTGTATCTACATGATACACACAAAGGTGAAGCACTGAGACTTCCAGGTAGGTCACCCATCCTAGTTTGATTCCAACTTGAGTACGCTTAACTACGAAGTTTCCTCCATTGTTAAACCCACTCTGCTTGCAAATGGGGTTGCAAGTAGACCTAGCCACTTATTTTTCTATCTATCTCGTAGGGCTTACATACATTTTAACAATAAAAATACATACAATTCCAAAGATTCACTATTGCACATTGATCTTCTTAGCCTTCAACATGAAACCACATATTGAGTGCAAAATTTTGCACACCTTACCATGGTTCCTCTTTTTAAGAGAGCCCATCATTCAAAACTCCATCTCTATTTCCTTCACCATTTCCTCTATAAAATATGGCCAAAGGATAATATCATACCTTTTTCATTCATCATCATAATTTTTGGAGAATCCCAGTTTGATTTCCTTCATAGTTCTAACCTTTCTATAAAAAATATACAAAAATTGGTTTCCATTGACAAAGTTTGAGCCCAATATTTTACAAAAGAAGTTAGGATTTTTCCAAAATTATCTTTCATTTGTACCTTCAATTCTTTATTTGACTAGGCATAGGAAAATTGAAAACTTGTTCCACAAGAGCCACACTTTCATGTTTAAGACTCTCCTTCTTTACTCTCTTTAGCACAACAACAATATCCTTAGTGTAAGTTACTTTATCCACTCTTCCCCACCATTTGAGAAATGGAACTAACCCAAACCTTCTAGCTTTATCCTCATCCCATAGCACTCTCTTATGTCCAACCCCCATCTTGACACGACCCACTCCATAATTGACTCCAACCCCACTAGCACGCCTTCTTCAAAAAGATCCTTTATCACTTGGTATACTTCTTCAATGATCTCTCATATCTTCAGTCCTGAGGCTATTAAGATGAAAATAATGTCCAAATTAACTTCCCATTTCTTTTTTCATTTATGAAATTCAATTCTTATAACACCTAATACTGCATTTATCATATCATCATTCTTAATACTTGATAAACCATGCAGCCACTCCTTCATTGGCCCCTTGAATCCTTATTTTTCGTTTCTCCATCAACAGAGAAATTGGCTTTCATTACTCTCGCCACCATCATAAATATTTCTTCTTCCACATAAAAAATGCATACAAAAAAACAACTTACCACTCTTTCTATATAACTCCTAGCATAACTTTATATAATTAAAATGACAATCAACATGGTTAGTCACATTTTCCACTTTATATCAAGGTATACATGCTTGTGCATTTGTATTATATATCTAAGAATGATAATACTCCTCCACTATCACCCTATTTTCCCCTTAATCCATTAAATGAATTAGATTCTACAATAATGAAATAAATTGCGATTGTAAGGCCTTCCCACTTTACCCCATTCGAGGGTATGTACAGGATCATGGTCAACCAAACTATGGCCTTAAGTGTTAGTGAAAAACGAGCAAATCAGGGTTATGTTGACATGTAATTTTAAAGTACTTATTGACTTTATATAAAAAATTTGTAAGAAAAGAATCTGTAGGAAATTGAATGCAGTTTCTAAACTACTAGGCCTTATTTAGAGAAAAAATTATTTGATTGGTCAAAATTTTGGATTTAAATGTAGTACTACAAAACATTTAGGGTGAAAATAAAAAGTAGGTGTATGCCTGACCACCTTAATCAAAATCAGATTATAATATTTTTTAATATAATTGTAGATATGAAAAGTAGACTCATGCCCAGATATGACACATAGTTTTGGGTATTTTTATTCCAAAAAAAAATTAAATATGAATTTTTTACTATAACCTTTTCAGAATAAAAGAACTCCTATGTCTAACCACCTTAACTAATTGAAAACTTTACAATTATTTTTTCTTAGACTAGGTGAAGCATAGAATGTGACGCAACTTTTGGATTTCAAAAATGTTTTACCATTTGAAAGTTATAGCTATTTTTCAATTAGTATGTCAATCAACTATTTAGAGACATATATATTAGAAATTAACTAATAAATACTTATCAAACTCCTAATTTGACAACAATTATATCGATGGAATCTTGAGAGTGTTTTCAAAAAATCATTTTCGTATCATTGAATTTGGATGGAAAAAATATTGTCAAATGGACAGTCGAAGTCTGAATGTCAGGGAAACATGTCTCAAACACATTTTTCGAGTTGACCAAAGAAGCTTGATAAATACCAAGCCTAATTGGATACCTAATCTTGGATCGGGTACTCGAAATGTGGTGGCAAAACACAAAATTTTAAATTTGGGATAGTGGGAAACAATTGTACATTTTAAACCAAAAGGCTTACAAACATATCTAAATATGTTTTTACATTTAAGATATAATGATATTTGAATATTTTATTATTATTATTATTATTATTATTATTATATATTATATAATAAGTTCTATTGTTATAATATTATATATGATATTAAATATGATTAGATAGTATATTAGGATCATAGTACTATATATTATTATATAATATTCAATATTATCTATAATATTATAAATATTATCATTATATATAATATTAAATATATATTATTACATATACTACTATAATATATATTTTAACATAGTATTAGAAATTATTACATATTATTATATAGTTTATTAAATTATAATATGATCAATTACGATATGTCCATGTCACAATTAAATGGGTTGAAGAGGGTCACAAGTTAGCCTACGACCCCCTTTGACCCTTAAGATGGATAACGATAATGTCCCTAAGGGTCTTAGGACCCCTAGGGAAACATGGAAATTTGTTGAAGGGGGTCATAGGTTAGCCTACGAGCCCCTTCAACCCATATGATCGATTACCATATGTCCCTAAGGGTTACATGTCTCAATGAAATAGGTCGAAGTGGATTGTAGGCTAAGGCGTTCGTAGGTTACCCTATGACCCAATTTGACCCATATGATTGATTACCATGTCCCCTAGGGACACATATTGTATTTGATCCTTAGAGACACATGTTGCGATTAAATGGGTCAAAGGGGGTTGTAGGTTAGCCTACGACCCCCTTCGATCCATATAATCAATTATCATGTCCCTAGGGGTCCTAGGACCCTTAGGGATACATGTCGTGATGAAATGGGTTGAAGGGTGTCGAAGGTTAGCCTACGACCCCCTTCAACTCATATGATCAAACCATGTCCCTAGGGGTCCTAGGACCCCTTAGGGACACATGTCATGATGAAATGGGTCCAAGGGGTTTGTAAGTTCACCTACAACCCCATTCAACCCTTAAGATGGATTATGATATGCCCCTAGGGGTAGGACCCCTAGGGACACATGTTGCAATTAAATGGGTCGAAGGGGGTCATAGGTTAACCTACAACACCCTTTGACCCATATGATTGATTAAAAATGTCCTTAAGGGTCCTAGGACCCCTAGGAACACATGTTGTAATGAAATGGGTCAAAGGGGGTCATAAGTTAGCCTACGACCCTAATCGATCCATATGTCCCTAGGGGTCCGAGACACATGTCATGATGAAATGGGTCAAAGGGATTTCTAGGTTAGCCTACAACCCCAATTGACCCATATGATTGATTATCATATGTCCATAGGGGTCTTATGACCCTTAGGGACACTTGTCATGATGAAACGGGTTGAAGGGGATCGTAGGTTAGCATACGATCTCATTCGACCCATATGATTGATTACTTTAAGTCTCTAAGGGTCATAGGACCCCTAGGGACACATGTTGTGATGAAATGGGTTGAAGGGGATCGTAGGTTAGCCTAGGACCCCCCTTCGACCCTTATGATCAATTACCATATGCCCCTAGGAGCCCTAGGCACACATGTCACATTGAAATGGGTCGAAGGGGGTCATAGGTTAGCTTATAACGCCATTTGAACCTTAAGATGGATTACTATATGTCCCTAGGGGTCCTAGGGACGCATGTCACAATGAAATGGGTCGAAGGGGTTGTAGGTTAGCGTAAAACTCCATTCAACCATTAAGATGGATTACTATATGTCCTTAGGGGTCCTAGGACCCCAAGGGACACATGTGATAAAATGGGTCAAAGCGAGTTGTAGGTTAGTCCACGACTCCATTCAACCCTTAAGATGGATTATGATATGTTCCTAGGGGTCATAGGTCATGATTAAATGGGTTGAAGGGGGTCGTAGGTTAGCCTACGAACCCCTTCGATCCATATGATCAATTATGATATGTCTCTAGGTGTCCTAGGACCTCTAGGGACACATGGCATGATGAAATGGGTCGAAGGGGGTCGTAGGTTAGCCTACGAGCTCCTTCGATTCATATGATCAATTACCATATGTACTAGGGGTCCTAGGACCCCTAGGGACACATTTCGCAATGAAATGGGTCAAAGGGGGTTGTAAGCTAACCTACAACCCCCATCAACCTATATGATCAATTACCATATGTCCCAAGGGGTCCTAGGACCCCTAGGGACACATGTCACAATGAAATGGGTCAAAGGGGCTCGTAGGTTAGCCTACTATCCCCTTTGACCCATATGTTCGATTCCCATATGTACACATGTTGCGATGAAATGGGTCGAAGGAGGTCATAGGTTAGCCTACGACCCCATTTAACCCATATGATTGATTATGATATGACCCTAAGAACACTAGGGACACATGTCGTGATGAAATGGGTCAAAGGGGATCGTAGGTTAGCCTACGACCTAATTCAACCCTTAAAATGGATTACGATGCACATGTCACAATGAAATGGGTCAAAGGGGATTGTAGGTTGGCCTATGACCTACTTCGACCCATATGATTGATTATGATATGTCCCTAGGGCTCCTAGGACCCCTAGGGACACATGTCACAATGAAATGGGTCGTAGGGGGTTGTAGGTTAGCCTATGACCCCATTCAACCCTTAAGATGGATTACGACATGTCTCTAGGGGTCTTAAGACCCTTAAGGACACATGTCATGATGTAATGGGTTGAAGGGGGTCGTTGGTTAGCCTACAACCCCCTTCGACCCATTTGATTGATTACAATATGTCCTTAGGGGTCCTAGGACCCCTAGGGATACATGTTGATGAAATGGGTCGAAGGGACCTACAACCCCGTTCGACCCATATGATCGATTACCATATGTCTCAAGGGGTCCTAAGACCCCTAGGGACACATGTCATGATGAAATGGGTCGACGAGGTTATAGGTTAGCCTATTGTTAGGATTAACCACAAACAAAAATAATAATTACATACAAATATAACCAATATTAGAAAATAATAAATCACATAGAGAAGAACACAAGACACCAAGATTTAATGTGGTTCATCCAATCCTTAGGCTATGTATACCAAACATCAAGTCCTATATTATTATGATCTAGTGATTACAACTTAATTACAATCCATAATCCCTTATAGCTCAATACTATCGCAAGAAGCAATTTTCACATCACAACTTATGTAAAAATCCCTAACCCTAAGCCCTTTTATACAAGTATTTTTTTCACTTTAGGGTTATAGAAAATTACAATATGTTAGCCCAAAATTATCGATAAAATAGGCCCCAATAAAATAGGGTCAATTTTTTTTTTGTCGCTTTAGGGTTATAGTTAATTACAATATGTCAGCCCAAAATTACTGATAAAATAAGGCCCGATAAAATAGGGCCCAAAGAATTAAGGAGTATTTACAATACTTCCCTAGTCAGTCACCACAAACTAACCCCTACGACTCCCCTTGGCCCTTAAGATGGATTATGATATGTCCCTAGGGGTCCTAAGGCCCCTAGGAACACATGTTGTAATAAAATAGGTTGAAGGGGGTCGTAGGTTAGCCTACAACCCTCTTCAACCCTTAATTTGGATTATGATATGTCTACAATTGCCTTCCATCCTTAAGATGGATTACGATATGTCCCTAGGAGTCGTAGGACCCCTAGGGACACATGTCATGATGAAATGGGTGGAAGGGGGTTGTAGGTTAGCCTATGGCCCCATTCAACCCTTAAGATGAACTACAATATGTACCTAGGGGTCGTAGGACCCCTAGAGACACATGTCTTGATGAAATGGGTCAATGGGGGTCATAGGTTAGCCTACGACCTCCTTGGACCTATATGACCGATTACCATACGTCCCTAGGGGTCTTAGGACCCCTAGGGACACTTTTCATGATGAAATGGGTCGAAGGGGGGTAGGTTAGCCTACTACCCCATTCAACCCTTAAGATGGATTATAATATGTCCCTAGGGGGATACATGCCACGATGAAATGGGTTGAAGGGGGTTGTAGGTTAGCCTACGACCTCATTCGACCCTTAAGATGGATTACGATATGTCCCTAGGGGTCACATTTCATGATTAAATGGGTTGAAGGGGGTCGTAGGTTAGCCTACGACACCCTTGGCCCCATATAATCAGTTACCATATGTCCCTAGGGGTTCTAGGACCTCTAAGGACACATGTTGTGATGAAATAGGCCAAAGGGGGTTGTAGGTTAGCCTATGACCCCCTTTGAACCATATGATCGATTACCATATTTCCCAAGTGGTCCTAGGACCCCTAGGGACACATGTCACAATGAAACAGGTCATAGGGGGTTGTAGGTTAGCCTATGACTCCCTTCAACCCATATGATCAAATATCATATGTCCCTAGGGGTCCTAGGATCCCTAGGGATCTATGTCACAATGAAATGGGTTGAAGGGGGTTGTAGGTTAGCTTATGACCCCCTTTGACCCATATGATTATTTTACCATACCCCTAGGGACACATGTTGCAATGAAATGGGTTAAAGGGGGTCGTAGGTTAGCCTACAACCCCATTTGACCCTTAAGATGGATTACGATATGTCCCTAGAGGTCTTAGGCCCCCTAGGGAGAAATGTCATGATGAAATGGGTCAAAGGGGGTTGTAGGTTAGCCTATGATCCCATTCAACCCATATGATCGATTACAAAAATACTATATAATAAATGTATATAATAGTATATAATATATAAATTATATTATATAATAAATAAATTCTATATATATTTATATAATTGTTCTCAACTATATATATGATTATATAATAAATAGTATATATGATTATAAATACTATATTATATAATAGTAATACCATATTATTATATAATAATAATATATAATTGTTTTCTAGTAAATAATATATATGACTATAAATACTATATATTATTGTCCCTACTTGATTTCCCACTTGATTTTCATCCAAATTTTGGGTGCAAATTTTGGGTACTCGATATCATATCGGGTATCCAATCGGATACTTGATATGGGATCAGGTACTTGAATCTGTTTATTGGCAGACTTTTACCAAAACATTCTCTATCGCTGTGGACTCGACAATTACACTTTTTTTGGGCTTTTTCATAGGTTTGCATTTTTTTTGTTTTGGTCCCATTGTTTGAAAAGTTTTGTACAAATTTCATTAGGTTTTTGTTATTGTTGTCTGAATGGGGAGTAGTAGTTGTCGAAATGCTAAACGCAAAGGAAGTTATTGAGTGAAGACATAGCAACATATAGGGAAAGAGACAGGGTAAATCACTGAAAGATGAGACAAGGTATGTTAAATTTCAATCAAGTTGACAATGTATTGATCGAAGGTGAAATCATAGAGTCAGAAAATGAATATGTTTAGTTGGGGAATGAAAATGTAACAATTGATAATGACAATGTTGAGATTGAAAATTTGGAGAATGAAAATTTACCAGTTCATAATATGAATGCCATGATTAACCATGTCAAAAATAAAAATGCACAGGAATGTTACATATCTCCTAATTATAACCGAAATAGAGGTCCTAGAACACCAAAATGGTTAATTGAAATTGATGATGTCATGCCCAAATTTTACAAGATAAAACACAAGAATTTTTATTTTTATTTTTTCTATAGAAGACTGCAAAAAAAAAAAATGTTGGTTATGAATACCCCAGCAAACTATTCAATGTTTAAAAACCTACACATGCTTTTAAGGACATAAGGATATTACTTGATCATTTAGGAACATAACTACTTCAACTGGGCCTTAGATATCTTGGTTAGCACGATATCATTCTAGAATAGAGTTTAGGGATCAATAATTTTATTTGATGTTAATGTAGGAGGATTTGTTACCTTATCATCAAACACACCAGGTTAATACACACAAGCTAAGTTGCAGTTAGGGTCAGTGGATTAGAAGGCTAACAAGATACACCTACTCATGGTCATGCCAGTCTAACTCACCACATTTTGACTCAATATCTAAGTTGAGAGTGATACCTTAATGGTTAGAGTCTAATGAGCAACATTACTACAAGTGGTCAACCTAAACTATACCTTGATCTTCATAGAATTGCTAGCACTAGTGTGTTTAGTGACACGGTCTAAAACAAGTCCCATTTCTAGTGGTAATTTTATTACAAGGGTTTCCACACCCAGTTAAGACCGATATTTCAATACTAGGGCACATTAATTTTAAGAGGAGTTAACATCATAAAAACATTCTTCCTCATTAGCACTTATATATATCTATATCATATTATGCATTTCTTATATATGTTGAGTGCATCAGTTATAGGTTTGTGGGGGGGATTTGATAATGGCCTATCATAAATATATATTGTTTAATGTCTCTATTTTGTACAGGCATTCATATTTAAGTGTGTCCCTAAATTACGTTATAACTAAAGCTTTACTCTATTAGTATTACTTTATAAAAAGATAACCCATAATTATGAGAAATCATTGCCAACTATTAACCCTATAACTTCATTTATTATTTAATTTATTAATTACTAATACTACCTCATATACTGACTATAATTTTTCTTCCAATATCCTCGAACTAATTATCTAGTGCCATATCTTATACTCATAATCCCCTAAGTATAAGATATTTATTTACTAAACACAAATATTGATTTGAATATTTAATATACATGTCATATTAGTAGATATATACCAACTAATAAATATGGACTATTTTAGATATATGTCAAAATTTTATTATTATTAGTTCCTGCCCATGGCAGGAATACTTATGCATTCATGTCAATGCAAACAAGAGATGCAATGCATCATAGTTCCTGCCTAACACATAATGGTTGTAGGAGTGTAGATGAGTGAGAATCTAAATTAACATTGTGTATGCATTAATTTTTGCCTAGAAATGCACTTGTGATCTAATAGGATTGCTCATATTTTATTGTTAAATTCTCGTTCTAGAAATACGCGTGTGATTTGATAGGATGGCTCATATTTTTTTGTTAAGTTCTCGTGCTATATTATTATATCTTTGGGCATTTAAGCCCAAGAATAAGGGGTCAAAGTCCCCAACATAACACTAAGTACTTAATATCATACTACGATCAATACATATGCTTTAGACAAATTTGCACCTTATACATTGACAACTTAAATTATGTGCAACGATGAAAGATATCCATACCAATATTTGAATTATAGAACTTGAAGAAGTGATGAAGCATTTGGAATATCACATTATATGTTTAAGCATACCATGCATGCTACTAGAGAACCATAAGTAGTTGGAATAACTCCCTCAACTATGTATTATTCTCATCTTGATTATAAAATGGAACTCACACTATTTTTAATCATTAACACTAGACAAAAACTAGGATAGAGATATAGATAGAGATAAATAGCAGTATACAACAATAACAACATAAACATATATGCAGAGAAAAAAAGAAGATAGATAATATAGAGGAGGAAGATGAAGACAGATAAAATAGTAAGATAGAGTGATAACAACATAAGTTGTGTGTGTGTGTGAGAGAAAGAGAATTAAATATAATTATTTTTCTTAATAAAACAAATAGTCAAAATAAAATCATGGTTATAACTATTCATCAAAAAATATATTATATTTTAATTAATAAAACTAAGAATTTAATTTTTATATTAAACCTCACATTTCTATAAGAAAAAATGAAATGTATTGAAATATAAAAATATTTTATAAGTAAAACTAATTGTTTAATTTTACACAATTAGAGAAGGTTTACTATTTAATGTTTTGTATTTCCAAAATTTTCATAAAATTAAATAATTTTTAATTATGAAATAATATCTATATAATTTAATATGTACATTTGTAAATAATAAATAGATGTAATACATATAAATTTGATGTTGATGAATAAATATGATGTAATAAATAAGAAATAAAATATAACTATTTAATTTTAATACATAGTTTATAAAAACACAATAATAATTTATATATATTTTAGAATTGAATTTTTTTTTTTTGGTTATTTCTTTAGTATTTTTTTAATATAAAATATATTATTAATTTAATATTAAAATATATATTTAAGTTTTAAATGTATTTAAACTAAATGATAAATTGTTTAAATAAAAAATATTATTAATAATAAATGATATAATTTATAATTTGTAACACTTATCAATTATACATATTAAAAATACTATTATAAAATATAATTAAAAGATAATATTATTTAATTTATTTTTATAAAAGTAAAATAATAGTAATAATCTAACTACTTTTATTAAATTTTTTTTTTTTTTTTGAAAAATTAGAAATTTGAATACAAAGATATAACATATTGAAATTATATTTAAAAAGACATATTTATTAGTTATATATATAGAAGTATAATTTGAACTTATGCATTACATGAAATTTTAGGAACAAGTTATATCAAATAGTCAAAAATAAAAATCAATGTAAAACTAATAATAAATATATTTAAAATAAGAAATTAAAAATATTTAATAGATTGTGATAATTAATATTGATTAGACATGTTGTGTGAGGTGGAAGATAAAATGATTGAAAAAATAAAATCTTATCAACTTCTCACAAATGTGAAAAATATAAATTTGTAATTAATACATTCAGTAATGGAAGATGAAGTTGTTAGAAAATATTTGTATTTTTTGTTGAAGAAAATTAATTTTCTCCCCCACCAAAAATAGTATTGATCAATAGAATGGGTGAAAAATGTGATTTATAAAATAATGAAAAATTAGAAAAAGATATAAACATTTGAAATTTCATATAATCTTTTTTATTCTTTGATTTGATTGGTTAGTGTTAATGTCATATTTGCATTGACATGAATGCATAAGTATTCCTACCTTCGCATGAACTAATAAACATTAATACTAACCAATCAAATCAAAGAATTTAAAAGATTATATGAAATTTTAAATGTTTATATCTTTTTCTAATTTTTCATTATTTTATAAATCTTATTTTTCATCCATTCTATTGGTCCATACTATTTTTGGTGGGGGAGAAAATTAATTTGCTTCAACAAAAAATATAAATATTTTCTAACAACTTCATCTTACATTAATGAATGTATTAATTACAACTTTATCTTTTCCACATTTGTGACAAGTTGATAAGATTTTATTTTTTCAATCATTTTATCTTCCACCTCACACAACATGTCTAATCAATATTAATTATCACAATCTATTAAATATTTTTAATTTCTTATTTTAAATATATTTCTTATTAGTTTTATATTGATGTTTATTTTTTACTATTTGATATAACTTGTTCCTAAAATTTCATGTAATGCATAAGTTCAAATTATTTTTAATAAAAATAGTTAAATTATTACTATTATTTTACTTTTATAAAAATAAATTAAACGATATTATTTTTTAATTATATTTTATAATAGTGTTTGTAATGTGTATAATTGATAAGTGTTACAATTTATAAATTATATCATTTATTATTATTATTATTATTTTAAACAATTGACCATTTAGTTTAAATACATTTAAAACTTAAATATATATTTTAATAATTATATTTTATATAAAAAAAAATACTAAAGAAATAACTACAAAAAATAAATATTTCAATTCTAAAAGATATATAAATTATTATTAAGTTTTTATAAACTATGTATTAAAATTAAATATTTATATTTTATTTCTTATTTATTACATCATATTTTTTCATCAACACCAAATTTATATATATTACATCTATTTATTATTTACAAATGTATATATTAAATTATATAGATATTATTTCATAATTAAAATTACTTTATTTTATGATAATTTTTTTGGAAATACAAAACATTAAATAGTAAACCTTCCCTAATTGTGTAAAATTAAACAATTAGTTTTACTTATAAAATATTTTTATATTTCAATACATTTCATTTTTTCTTATAGAAATGTGAGTTTTAATATAAAAATTGAATTCTTAATTTCATTAATTAAAATATAATATATTTTAATTTTTTATTATAACCATGATTTTATTTTGACTATTTGTTTTATTAAGAAAAATAATTATATTTAATTCTCTCTCTCTCTCACAGACACACAACTTATGTTGGTATCACTTTATCTTACTATTTTATCTCTCTTCCTCTTTCTCCTCTATATTATCTATCCTTTTTTCCTATGCATATATGTTTATGTTGTTATTGTTGTATACTGCTATTTATCTCTATCTATATCTCTATCCTAGTTTTTGTCCAGTGCTAATGATTGAAAATAGTGTGAGTTCCATTTGATAATCAAGATGAGAATAATACATAGTTGGGGGAGTTTTTTCAACTACTTATAGTTCTCTAGTAGCATGCATGGTATGCTTAAGCATATAATGTGATACTCGAAATGCTTCATCACTTCTTCAAGTTCTATAATTCAAATATTGGTATGGATATCTTTCCTCATTGCACATAATTTAAGTTGTCAATGTAGAAGGTGCAAATTTTTCTAAAGCATATGTATTGATCGTAGTATGATATTAAGTATTTAGTGCCATATTGGGGACATTGGCCTCTTATTCTTGGGCTTAAATGCCCAAAGATATAATAATATAGCACGAGAACTTAACAACAAAATAAGAGCCATCCTATTAGATCACAAGCACATTTCTAGGACGAGAATTTAACAACAAAATATGAGCAATACTATTAGATCACAAGTGCATTTCTAGGCAAAAATTAATGCATTCACAATGTTAATTTAGATTCTCACTCATCTCTAGCTCTACAACCATTATGCATTAGGCAGGAACTATGATGCATTGCATCTCTTGTTAATAACTATCATCATGTACCACCCCCAATCTGAGCTAATTCTTATGCACCTACCCAATCTTAATCCTAATTCATATTCACATGAGTCCCTTTACACTCTCTAATCCACTCCCCACATGGTCTTTACCCCACCAACCTCCCAAGTCGACATGCTAACTTAAATACCTTTAGACCTAATGCTAAATGCACATGTGGTCTACTCCCATCTAACCCCGTTTTCATCTCCCAAAGCCCCCCCCTGTCATCTCTTTTTGTGCGCCAAATTATATGCTAGGGTGGTGGTCTTCCCAAGAAGGAGACATCGTTTTCATTTTTTTCATTTTTTTTTTCTTTGTTTACTAATTTCTTACAGTGGGGTCTATGCATTTGGTGGTGAATTTAGGTAGCTTGTAGTGGGATAGGCTTATAGTAATGTCCTATCACATGGTTCCTTGGGGAGAGATCTTAGAAGTGTTTAATAAATATGTGGTATATGTTTATATATTATTATTATGTTTTATTGATTTGAGTATTTCCTTGCTTGAAACTGTTGTAGGGTACGCATGCTTATAGCATTATTTTAATTTTATTTTTCTTGTGGATTTGTGACATGTAGTCACTTAACTATCATAAACATAATAATTCTAAATGGGATGAATATAAATTTTATATCCCTAAGTCATCATTTGATGTATCTCTTTTGTTGACAGGACAAGATGCTTGGGATATTCTTATGATTATTTTATTGTGTGTAATTGGAGAGGAATTATTTCCCTTTCCCACACAATTTCTAGAGAGTTAAATTGCTTACACAACTTACTTTCTCGTATGGAATTAAGACTTTGTCATAAATTTGATTTATCTCCTCCTATTCTACTATGAGATAAGAATGGTTTGCTTGGTGAATAAGATGATGATATATATATGTATATGTATATGTATATGTATATGTATATATATGTATATATGTATATGTGTATATGTATATATGTATATGTATATATGTATATATATATATGTATATATGTATATGTATATATGTATATATATATGTATATATGTATATATATACATATATACATATACATCTATACATATATACATATATACATACACACACACACACACACACACACACACACACACACACACACACACACACACACACACACACACACACACACACACACACACACACACACACACACACACACACACACACACATATATATATGCACACACACACACATATATGTATATATATACGTATATATACATATATGTATATATATACGTATATGTATATATATGTATATATGTATAATCTATCTAGTCTAAGGACTTATTGATACTAGAAACTCAAAATTTAACACACTACCTACATTGCACAAAATCAACTATAAATTATTTTCCAAAAAATGAATAGACAGATAAATGAAATTGTTTATTTTCGAGATAATATTAAATCTCTTTCCATGCATACATATGAACTATTAAGAACTTTATATTTCCATTGCATCAAATATGCATAATGGAGAACCTTAAAATGAAATCACTCAAGTCCACATTGAATAGTTATTACAAATTCTCCTTTCTAATGAGAATTCCATAAGGTTTAACTATTGATTGAGTATAAGAATCTAGGTAAGGAAAAGAAAACTAAATTACATAACTTCAACATGGTTTCCCACAATAATAGGTATTTCTTTTACATGAAAACTCTCTCTCTCTCTCTCTCTCTCTCTCTCTCTCTCTCTATACAACTATGATAATGATACCATCATTCCTTTGTAGAGGCAACTATATACATAACCTTAAATTACTCTTAACACATTTAAAATGATACACAAAAATACACAATAAGAAGTAAATCCCTCTCACATTACAAGGAAACAACAATGGAAGTTTGTTATCACAACATATTACAAGGTGGCATGGGAAAAATTGGTCTCTTCACAACACTTGATTCTTCTACATTGCCAAGAATGAAACCCTAATCTCTTCATAGGATCTTTTCTCACAAGATCGAAAAAAAAAACACACAACTAGAAATCGTGGAGGCTCACCTCCCATCCTAGGCCTCCAAGAGACCACTCCCCGAGCTGGGGAAACAAAGCCCAAATGGGTTTCACACACAACATCTGCTAATGCATACATCCACACAACACAACACATAACAATCCCTTCCATGGCTTGCACAATGATTCATTATTGGAATCATGAACACATTGGGTGAAGGTGGACTCTTCAAAGAGGAGAATGCCATATCCATAACACAAAGATCAAACTACAATTGCATTTTTCCCTCTCAAGGCTATCATTAAATCTCCTCCTTCTTACACATACCCTTATACCTCCAAAAACAACAAAAGACATATGGCTTCAATGGAGCCCATACTCCATGAAAGAAAGAAAAACTCCTCATCATGAGGTAACCTTTCTCAACTACAATGTTGAGCCCAACTAACCCCTTCACCCAAGGCTTCTCTTTCCTCCCAAGGGTGAATGAAGCCTTCACACCCATTAACAAATTCAACATTCAAAATGAAACAAGGAGATCAAGGAAGAAAACTACGAAAATACATGAAGCACCATGCACAATCACAACACAATACAAAGATTTACAAAAACAATGCATGATCCCATAACAATACTACATGTTTTTTTTTTTTTTTTTTTTTTCAGATTCATTATCATGAGCACCAACCTTGGTCCAAGAAAAAAGACAATGATAGTTGATGGAGAGCTCCCTTAGCCTCCCTTCAAAACCCTAATTGTGTTTAAACTTAGAGAGTGGGCAAACACCCCACTAGTTTGTCTAGGTCTCCCTAAAAAGGCTTCCCACTATCTATTTTGGCAAGAACACCAGGTCACTCCTTACAAGCTTGTCCCACCTTAAGTTTGCTATTTTAGACTTAGTGAAAACATGGGGAAGAACTCATGTGACAACTCCATTTTTGAATTGATGGAAGAATGCATTGGTAAAAGGGACCCTCTAGGCTAGCTAAGCACTAAATGGTCAAATTTAGACCCCTAACATGTTATGCTAACATATGGGTAGCTTATTTTCACAAAAAAGGCACACTTTGGGACCACCTATTGACCCTCTAGTCAAGTTTGAATTCAAAATTCCCTTGATATTGACTCATCTTATCCCTTGTCAAGTGGATTTATTTAATCTTTAAAAGGGGTAATTAGTTTAAGGCTTAAATGCTATCATGACCAAAACCCTAGGTGACATGTCATTAACACACAACAATCTACAAGTGTAAAGTGACACATTAAAACACATTACACATCACCGTGAAATGTCCCTAATGCATCTTTGAGATTATAATTTTCTCACACATGCAAGCTTACATTTATGAAATAAAATAAATCACAATGAGGCTTTTGAATCTTCCAGATATTCACCTTGGTTAAACCATGTTTACATGATTTTGGACCTGGTTTCTCCAATAAAATTCCATGGTTCAATTACCTGCACACTAAGCTCGAACATCAGTAGCCCAATGAAAAATCATATAAAATTCATGTATATAGGTGCATGAAAATTTTCATATTGAATAATTCTCATTAACATACTCAATTGTCCAACTTTATTTTCTAACAAACTTTTATTTTCTAATCATTTTCATATAAAGCATCTAAAACATTAAAATATCAGAATCTGCATATCAATATTACTATCTAATCAATTTATCCAAATAAAATTTTGAACCACATCATAATCCATTTCCGATCATATTGATGAAATGTTGAATCTACAATGTTAAATCAACCAACATGAAAATTAGTTCTCAATACATGTCTTAGATAAAAATATCCTAAATGTAAACATCAAAACTAACATCTTTTGATTCAATTAAATATAATTTGATTACAAACAGTACCTCGTTATCATTATGAGATAATACATTATAAGGTGTACCAATTTTGTTAAGAAATCAGGATGTGTGCATTGTTATATAGTTTTCAAAATCAATCATAGGATAAATCTAGTACATTTTACTAGGCCATAAAATTTGTCCTCATGAATCTCTACATATCCACCTAATACTACTTCCACAATGATTGGCTTATTACGTTTACATCATACTAAGTTCTACCGTGTAGATCCTTATCCAATTTTGATAACAATTTCCATCTACACTATTAGTAATTCTTACAATGGTGGTGTTGATTCATCTTTCTTAAATATTTCATTATCCTAATAGATAATGAAATACCATAAATCCATTGACCTAGTTTCTATATTATGACATTTCAACCCTTTATTCCATATGGTCTTAACTCATCAACGTAATGCAACTAAATAGGTTATTCAACCTAGAAATAACTAAAATCCATATCAATCTCAAGAAACATCTTGTAGTTCGGTAATATATCACTCCTGACATGCATATACTCTAAAACTTCCTTACCCTCATTTTATCATAAGATGTAAGGATAACTATATATATAATTCATGTCCTCTTGACAAGAAACTAAAACATATCATCTAATGTTCTTGCTCTCTCTAAATCCTATTCATATCCATAACATTTAGGGTTTGTAATAAGGTACTAGGGAAGGGGCCTTATAGATGAAATCACTATTAGTAATTTGTAAAGAAAAAAATCACAAAGAACCATTCGGTTATGGGCTTCATGACTATATAAGATGTTTTTTGACAACAAGATAGTGGCGGAGAAATGTCAACTTTTTATGCACCTATTAAAGATGCAAAAGATGAGACCTATTCTTTCCAAATTGAAGATTCATGTCAATAAGAAAATGGAAAGAAATACCATTATTGTGAATTAACTTTTCAGTGCTCTCAATAGCATTGGTAAACATAACAGGGAGAAGGATAAGAGAGCCACTCGAAGGGTTATTACAACCTCTTTGGTAAGTCATCATTTGAGAAAGGGTAGATATATGAAATACACTTGTATTGACTTGAGCCTATATCTTACTACTTTGAGAAGAGCACTTACTCGAAGAGATAAAATTGACAATCCTCTTCAAACTGATACATGGGCTTTTGGTGGGAGACTTCCATGTTTTGACAATAAGCTAATTGATGATGTGAAGCAAGGAATTACACAATTTTGGCACTCTATCTCAAGAGTCTCACCTAATGCTAAAGACATGTTGAAGTTGATAATTGACATTAGAGACCATACACCACATCCTAAACATTATTTGGAGGTTAAGTTAAACTATGTTGTTAAAAGAATTTAGAGAGAGTCATCTAAGATTGCATGTATCACAAAGGGATTTTGAATCCTTGAAGTAATTTTATTATGTGCCACTTAAGATTCAAAATACACGTTGTTGCAAATATCGTGTGGATTTTTCTATGCACCATGAACTATTACACTCCATCCATTCTACTTTGTATAGTAATGAAGTGTTGGAGAATTGCGGTGCTAGTGGGCTTCCAAAATCATCAAGAGACTTGCTAGATCAATTTTTACGTCCTAGAGTTGATGGTTGTTTCTTTTATAGAAATGCTTGCTTAAATGAGAAGTGTTCACAATGTGGTGGATTATCCAAGTTTGACACATGTTTCCATGAGGGGTGTGAACAAGATCTTGGGAGGAAAATAGTAAAAAAAAGGTATATGAAATAGTGAAATACACATTGAAGAGTGAAGGTGAAGGCTCTAGATGTGAATTGGTTGCAAAAGAAATCAGCGTGGCTAGTTTTATTTCAGATTTCAAGACAAATCTTTTCTACAAGTATGCAAGGCATAGTCATAGGTTTCAGTGGTTGGATCATCAATTGAGAATGTGTAAAGAGACTTTTTCCATTGACACTATTATATCAATTGTTGACTTTGCAGAGAACTACACATTGTAGCCTCAAAATGAGACACAATCTCAATATTACAACTCTATCCAGATTGCTATTTTTGTCCACATAACATATAGACATGCCCCTACTAGTGCAAAAGATAATCAAAAGATTACTAGAGAGTACCATTTTTACATGAGTGATGATAGATCTCACTCACAAGTTTGTGCAACATTATTTTGAGAATTATTTTAATTTCTTATAGGAGCATGACATTGATATGGATAGACACATCATTTGGTCAGATAGTGGCACATGTCAATTCAAGAATGCTCACATGTTTTATTGGTTGTGTAGGATGCACATAGAGAGGGAGGTGCCTCATATTTAGTGTTTTTTTGAGTCCAGCCATGAGAAATGGGAACATGATGGAGCAAGGGCATGTGTGAAGAGAGCTCTAGGAGCAATTGAAGATTTCAAGAGCAGAGATTCTTGATGCTCATAGCATTATTGATTGGTGTAGTTCAACATTATCACAGGGTGTACTCTTGATTTAGCAGTATGCAAGTTACTTTGGTTGGTTGAGGAAGAGTCCATAGGTGATAGATCAGATTGTGCTATTGTTAGGGATTCATAAAAAATGCACTCATTTCAGAGCTCTAATTCTAGTACATGGACCATTTGGACACGACAACTAGCTTACTTTTATCCTAATTTTTTTCAGTATGATTGGGATCACTGTGAGTCAAGTGAGTGGGTGGACACATGGGCTCCACATTATCTTACTCCATTGTCTATCATACCCCCTATTAGAAATGATGACATGGAAAGTTTAGTTGAACATAACCATGTATCAGATCTTCTTCAGCTAGGACATGTCTTTCATTGGTTGCACCATAGGGGAATGATGAGAAATCATACTATTGGTTAGCACATTGTGTAAGAAGTAAATAAAAACTTGCACAACCAATTATAGATGATGATGGATTCACATATCCTACTGGTTCAGTTGTTGTTGCTAAAACATGGTTGTAGACATACATGCTTAGAAAGAATGAAATTCTTGCATTCGAAGACTATCAGAAGCACAGAACAATTCTCATATATTCACATCTTATTATAGCAACAAACGTGAAGTTGCTGAAGTATCAAGGAAGATCAAAAGTGGAAGAAATTTTTACTATTACTAATGTTGATCATGAAGCCCTATTGGAGACCCTAAAGCAGAGAGAGGACCCTACAGGAACACTCCAATAGGTATATTTACTTCTAATGTTCATAATGATTTGGTGAACCAATGATTATCTTGTTTAATATGATTATTTACTAGTATTTTTTATGATATTTGTAATGCCTACCCTTAGTTTACTTTCCATGTTAAATTTTTAGAATTCTTTTAGTCAACTTTATGGTTATGTTTGATAATTAGTGGTACTTGGGTACCTAATTTTCTTGGATCTTATTTGATACTCAATTATTTTATGTGTTCATGATGATTCTTTCAATTATGATACATGTATGTTCATATAGTGATTTTCAGTTATCTCATGAAGATAGTTAGATGGATTATTTAAATGCAGTTTCTATGGATACTTACCCCATACTTGCATGTGTTTGGTGTACATGTATGTTTTACCTTATGTTTGTCGTTTCTGATGTGGTTGACGTAGGGAGTCATCATCACCTGCTAGTCAGAATCTACACGATGCACTACTCTCTGTCATTGCCTATTTAGTTTAGATTTATATGTATATGTACATGTTAAACTTTTATGCAGATTGTAGGTACCAAGCATCGACTTCCCTGAATTGCCAGGATGAGTGTGCCCTATTGCAGTATTTCAATGCTAAAAGAGGCAAGATAGTTCTTGAGTCCAAATCTTAACCCTAAGCCAATTGTCCTAGAAAGTAGGACAAGTATCCAATTTATTCACCCTTTCAAATTAGTCAAGTGATGTGAATTTGTGGTTTTGACCCTTGAGTTTGATTTATTACTTTGTCTTTATTATGAGTTTTTGGATTTAGATTGTGGGTCTGTTATGATTTTCAATTATAATTAAATCAAATTAAGAGAATATTAAATGATTTAATTTAACACTTAAATTTTTATTATTATATTTAATTATATTTAATTAATTGAGAAATTAATTAAATAAAAGAATTAAATTTAAAAGATTTAATCAAACTTCTAATTTTAGCATAACTATATTTATTTAATTTAATAATAAATTATTTAGGAGATTCATTTTTATAATAAACTCTCAATATTATTATTAGTTGAATTAATAAATATATTATTAAAATCAAAACCCTAAAGGGAGAAGGCTCTAAATTAAGAAATTAGAGCTCATTTCTCAACACATAGGTTTGGAGGAGCAAATTTCGAGAAAAGAGGGTTTTTTTGAGAGGATGGGAATTTCTTGCGAGCTTCGAGCAAAGTTCTAATTTTAGCATAACTATATTTATTTAATTTAATAATAAATTATTTAGGAGATTCATTTCAATAATGAACTCTAAATATTATTTTTAGTTGAATTAATAAATATATTATTAAAATCAAAACTCTAAAGGGAGAAGGCTCTTTATTAAGAAATTATAGCTCATTTCTCCACATATAGGTTTGGAGGAGAAAATTTTGAGAAAAGAGGGTTTTGTTGAGAAGACAAGAATTTCTTGCGAACTCTGAGCATTCGTTTGGTTAGCATCAATAGTTTCAAGGTAGGATCTTGTTGAGATTTTCACAATAGTTTCATCTTTGAAATTTCTTTGTCTTCTTCATGTTTGTATGGATCTATTTTTAGAATTTAATTTGGGTTGAAACCCTTGTTTTAGAAAAGTTGATTTTCGTTGTTGAATTGTCTGTGAGAGAAATCAATTGAAAATTCTTGTTAGAAATTAGATTGTTTTAGAAAATTAAAATCAAGATGAGGGTTTGTAAAAGAATACCAGAAATTAAATTTACAAATTTGATATTTTGTATTTTTTTTTCCTATTAGATCTACTGAAAAAATTGTATATATATATATATATATATATATATATATATATATATATATATATATATATATATATATATATATACACACTAATAAAAATTGCCAGAGAAAATCATTACTATGATAATTTTTATAATAAAAAAAAATTTGAAAATCTTTTTTTGGTACATTTTGGAGGGGGGGCGGTATTATTTTAATTTACATGATTTTTTTAAAAAAATATATATATATATATAATTGGAAAGGGGAATTGGGGGCCATAACCTCCCTCGTCCCTGTGCTGCATCGCAACTTGGTTGTGAAGGCAACCAAAGTTGCAGATAGTAGCCAAGGCTGCCTAAGCAGCCTAAGTATTGTTGCAACAACTGATGAGCCTTAAATGCACATGCAATTGTGATTTGGATTATATATATTATTAAATTTTATTAAATAATTTTTTATAATATAGTTTTTTTAATATATATAATAAATAATAATATTATTATTAATTTTAATATATGTAATTATTATATTATGTAAATTTAATATTTATTAATAATAATAATTTAACATAAATATATTATTTTATTAATAAATTAATAAATATTATGATTAATAATAATTATTAAATTATGATTATAATATTTAACTACATGAATGGTTTAATACTAGTTTTTAATTTAATATTTTATTAATTACTTTATTATTAACATATTTTAATGAAGTAAATTGATAATTGTAATTTAATTGGGGAAATTGATTGTTTTAAATAATCTCAAATTTTTGTTTAGATGGTTTAGTTTTACCCGAAAATGATTTCTAATACTAAGGAAATTTTATTACTTTTGTTAAATTAAAAACCTTAGTAATTATGACATTTTGGAAATGGAAAACTGGAACCCTGTTTGTAAATCGAAACTTTTATGTTTTCAACCAAATGAATTATGGAAACTACATTTGTTATATACTTGATGTGATGTATGGTTTACTAGTGTTGGTTTCGGGTTTGACTTAGTGCATGGACCAGCTAAGATGTTTACCAGTGGCTTGGGGGATTTTGTTCTATGATGATGTTATGTATATGATCTTTTATACCTGACCATTGTGGTGTATTTACGAATTTTTGTGATGAGTTTTGATCAGTTATTTGTTAGTGCTTTCCAGTTGCTTTATAGAGCTGAGGTGAATGATGTAGTTTTCTTGTTGTAACCCTTGAGTTTTTGATTGGTTATCATTAAATGAGTTTAAAATGAATTATTAAGAGTCTATGCTTTTCCTCGCCCATGCCTCAAGTGCTATTACAAGCGACCTTGCCTCATTAGTATGCCTTTTCTATACGAAAGGATGTTGATGCTGCATAGAGACACTGATGAAGACACAAACCACAACTAGAATGAATGCAACAGGGGAAAAGGGGAATATTGTTATTGGTAAAATATGCTATTACATTTAGTACATGTAAACAGACCCAAAGACATGCCATATGGGCTTACAATGGTCAGATCCTAGAGAAAATCCTCCTTCACAGTACCTTCTCTCAAACTCCACCAAGAACTACCTTTACAATGTGAGAAATGTTCTTAAATAAACCCCAATTAGGTTTAGGGTTAGGAATACATTCTAGAATATGCCATTTGGCATCCACTACCAAAATAGAAGGTTCTAGAAATCATGTTAGAAGCTAGTGTAAAATTAGAAGAATCTAAAAATGATAGTCCAACTTTTGAGAGGAATAACTTTTGATCCGGGACTCCGATTAACGAACTATTTACATTTTTGGAAAGCTCTTGAAGTTCTCTATAGCCCTATGGACAAGAGCTTCTTATCTCCCATTTTTTAATCCAATACAAGATTGTTTAATGCCTCAAATCTGACTCGAAAGCACTCTTAAGAGGTCTCCAGGCAACTTAAAACAATAATAACTTTGAAACCGTAAAGCCTTTTGACCTGATTCTTTTTTTGGAGTGTTTTAAATTACAAATATAACCATCCCTCCAACTTAAACCCTCTAACTCATCATAATTGATGGGGACACAAACCAAGAACAGAATGGACACAATAGAAAAGGGGAATTGTATTAACTGAAAAATAAGCTAGTACATTCAGTACAGAGAAAATAAACTTCAAAACATGCCCTAAGGGCTTACAATAGCATAAATGTGGAGATAATTTCTACTTTCAGTACCTCCTCTCAAACTCCACTCCGAACTGCCTTTTACAATCCCAGGAATCTCCTTAAATAGACCCCGGAGGGTTAAGGACTAGGAATACATTCTAAAAAATGCTAGTAGACATCCACCGACCAAATAGAAGGTTCCAAAAGCTGCATTAGAAGTTGGCACAAATATAGAAGAATCCAAAAATGGTAACCGAACTTTCGGGAGGCATAACTTTTGAACCGTAGCTCCGATTGATGAACCGTTTACATTTTTGGAAAGCTCTCGAAGCGCTCTATAGCCCTATGGACCAGATCAACTCGTCCCCCATTTTTAGGCCCTTTTTGAGGTCATTTAATGCCCCTAACCTGACTTTGAAGCATTCTTAGGAGGTCTCCAAAACTCGAAAAATTGCAATAACTTTCAAACCGTGGGGTCTTTTGACCTGATTCTTTTTTTGGAATGCTCTAAATCACAATTACATTCATCTGGCCAATTCACACCTTGTAGTTTACCAAAATGATGGCCCAATTACATACTCCTATTTTTTCAAGATTTTCTAGCACACTAATAGTGGAACTGTGAGAGTTGGAACCTTTATTTGACCCAAATGGGTGTCCAAAAATGAAAACACATGAAACAAAAACTAAGTCTAAGTACATTTTTTTGGGTGACACAGGATTGCCCTTATACCTCTGGATGCTCCTGCATCAGACACCCAAGGTAGATTGAAAAGTGACCCTGTCACTTTATGAATGGTAGAGGAAATTCCAAATGGGAAACCTTAGCTGCTAAAATCCAAGTTGAGTCCTCAATCGGTCGTCCTTTCCATTTGACCAAATACTCTTCATACTGCCTGTTTCTGGTACTCCTACCCACACGATGATCTAGAATGTCTTCTATCTCCTTCTTCTTAGAAGCAGGAATCATACATGGCTCTAACACCAGCTCCTCATCTGCACCATCATCATGATACTTTGTTAAATATACAATGTTGAAAATGGGAGAAATGTGAATACCATCTGGCAACTCCACCTCATATGCATTTCCTAAGTCATGTTTCTTCAAAATTTTGCAGGGGCCAAATTTCTTCATTTTCAGCTTGTTGTAAGTACCGGCTGGAAATATTTCTTTTCGTAAGCGCACCATGACTAGATCCCCTACTTGGAATTCCTTATGTCTTCTCCTTTGATCAGCCCTAGCTTTATACTCTTGATTCATCTTGGTAATGTGTGCCTGAACCTCCTCATGTAGATGCTTGATATGTTCAGCAAATTCTTCCGCTTCAGCACTTGTCCTCTCCCCTTGCTCTATCTTCCTCAATTCTGGTGCAGTCCTTGGGCTATTCCCATATACAATTTGGAATGGTGATTTTCCAGTACTCCTATTTATAGAGTTATTGTAGGCAAACTCTGCTTGTGGTAGAATCAAATCCCATCCCTTGGGCTTATCCACAACTAAACATCTCAGCAAATTTCCCAGACTTCTATTTACCACTTCTGTTTGGCCGTCAGTTTGTGGGTGATGCGTGGAACTGAATTTCAAGTATGTTCTCAACTTTTTCCACAATGTCCTCTAGAAATACCCCACAAATTTAGTATCTCTGTTAGAAACTATACTCCTTGGAAGACCATGTAGTCTTACCACCTCTTTGAAAAACAAGTCTGCAATATGGACAGCATCATGAGTTTTGTGGCATGGAATGAAATGTGCCATTTTGGAGAACCTATCAACCACCACGAATACTGAGTCATTACCCCTTTGTGTCCTTGGCAATCCAAGAACAAAATACATACTTATTTCCTCCCATGGCCTTGATGGAACATGCAATGGCTGATATAGGCCAGTATTGTGACTCAACCCCTTGGCAACTTGACAAACCTGGCAACTCTGTACAAACTTCTTCACATCTTGTGAAATTTGAGGCCAAAAATAATGTTCTCTAAGAATGGCAGTGGTTTTATCTCAACCAAAATGTCCTGCCATCCCTCCACTGTGTTTCTCCTTAATTAGGTTTTCCCTCATGGAACTCCTTGGAATGCACAATTGACTACCCTTGAACAACATTCCATCCTGAATCAAATAGTCTAACCAATTGGTTCTATCTATAGCAACAGGTTCTTTACAAACTTTCCATGCTTCAACAAAATCAGGATCCTCGGGGTACAAATTCTTGAGTTCATCAAACCCAACTACTTCAACCTACATTGCTGTAAGCAAAAACTATCTCCTAATTAGTGCATCTGCAACCCTGTTAGATTTTCCACTTCTATGCTTCAACACAAATGTATAACTCTGCAAGAACTCTACCCACTTCATATGCCTCTAATTCAATTTACCTTGGCTATTTAGGTACTGTAATGCTTGATGATCAGTATACAAAACAAATTCCTTTGGAAATAAATAATGCGTCCATTTCTTTAAGGCCTGAACTATTGCATAGAACTCTTGATCCTAAACAGAATACTTCTTCTTTGCATCATTCAATTTTTCACTAAAATATGCAATAGGCTTACCTTCTTGGCTTAATACAGCCCCAATAGCACTGCCATTGGCATCACAATCCACCTGGAAAACCTTTCTAAAATTTGGAAGTGCCAACACAGGTTGTTCTGTTACCTTCTTCTTCAGCAATTCAAAACTTCTCGCAGCTGTTGCAGTCCATTTGAACTCTTTTCTATCCCCTCTTATTGTATCAATTAGGGGTGCACATATGCCACTGAAATTCTTAATAAACTTCCTATAAAAACTAACCAAACCATAAATGATCTTACCTCAGTAGCAGACCTTGGAGTAGGCTATTCCAAGATGGCTTTTACCTTCTCTGGATCCATTTTGAGACCTTCGAGTGATATAACAAACCCCAAATAGACTAACTCCATTTTTGCAAAGATACACTTCTTCAGATTAATTAACAGTTTCTCTTCCCTTAGCCTTTCAAGGACACTACGAATATGCAGTAAATGTTCTTCCAAAGTCTTGCTGAAAATTAAAATATCATCCAAATAGACAATAACAAATTTTCCCAAGAACTTCTTAAGTAACTCATTCATGAGCTGCATGAAGGTGCTTGAGGCGTTCGCCAATCCAAAGGGCATGACTAACCACTCATAAAGACCCTCCTTGGTCTTGAAGGCTATTTTACACTCATCTCCTTCTTGAATTTGTATCTGATGATAGCCATTCTTGAGATCTATCTTTGTGAAGTACTGAGCTCCACTCAAGTAGTCCATAAGATCATCCATCCTTGGCAAAGGAAAGCAGTACTTGATGGTTATCCTATTTATAGCTCGAGAATCTGTACACATCCTCCACTCTCCATCCTTCTTTGGTGCGAGTACTTTAGGTACTGCACATGGGCTCAAGCTCTCTCGAATCAAGCCCTTCCTCAACAGCTCCTGAACCTCTCTATTTAGCTCCTCTGTTTCAGTAGGAGTCATCTAGTGAGCAGCCTTGTTAGGCAAACTAGCTCTTGGAATCAGATCTATCTGATGACTGATTTGCCTTACTGGTGGCAATCCGTCTGGAACATTATCAGAGATAATATCACCAAATTCTCCTAGTAAATTTGAAACTTCAAGTGGTATTTCACTACTACCTTCTTTATCTTTCCTAGAAATCAAAGCATAGCACATATGCTGATGTTTCATGCCATCTAAAAACTTTCTTCCATCAACAAGAAAAATCCTAGCACTGCTACATACCTTTTCACCTTCCTTTTTCATGGGCTTCAATTTGTGGTGAACTCCATCCTTTGTCAGAGAGTATGTGTTTGCATGCCCATCATGTACTGCATGTCTATCAAACTGCCATGGTCTACCCAACAATAGATGGAAAACATCCATCAGAATAACATCACAGAGAACTTCATCATGGTAACTCCCAATTTTGAATTTCACTAAACATTGTTCACTTACCAGGACCTTATGATCATCTTTTATCCAAGCAATCCGATAGGGCTGGGGATGTTTCTCCCTCTTGAGCTTCAGCTTAGAGACCATCTCTTTTGATACCAAGTTATCAGTGCTACCACCATCAATGATCACGTCACAACATTTATCCTCACACTTGCATCTGGTACAGAACAAACTCCTCCGTTGTCCTGGTTCAATCTCACCACTTAGTAGGACTCTTTCATTTACCAAGGTCTCTCCTCTTTCTGCATCCTCTGAATGTGATGATTGTGCATCCTCATCCACATGAGCAACCCTAGCTTGGTCCTCAGCTCTCCTATCTGTCCTTCCTTGTCGTTGAGGGCATTCAAAGGCACGATGACCTTCTTCATTGCAATGGAAATAGGTACCACGAAAGCCTCCTCTTCCTTGTCCATGTCCTCTACCTCTTCCTCTCTGATTTCCAAAGTCTTGATCATGGAAGTGGTTGAAACCCTCATTCCTTTGGTTCCTGCTAGTACCCACATCTTCATTTTTCTTTTGGGTTTCATTGCAGCCTCCAGATGATCTACCGCTTCCCCTTCCTCCTTGATCGCACCCTCTTTGTCTTCCTTCAAACCTTTTATTCAGCTTCTCTTCATCTCGTAGGGAAAATTGGTATGCCTCTTCAATGCTGGTCATTCTTACCAGACTTAATTCCTCCTGGATGCTAGGTCGCAACCCACTGATAAAATGAGCAACCTTCTCCTTATTTGCTTCTGCATGCCTTGCTCTAATCAAGAGTTGGTAAAATTCCTCTATATATTCTTGGACTGATCTTCCTGCTTGCTTTAACCCATGCATCTTCTTAAACAAATCAAGCTCGTAGTCCACAGGAATGAACTGCTTCTTCAATTTGTCCACCATGCGATCCCATCTTGTGATCTTCTCCTTTCCTCTTCTATTTCTTTCCAATTGAACCTCTTGCCACCAGATTTTGGCATGGCCTTTCAGTTTGGCCTTTGCAAACTTAACCCTATCTGGGTCCCTAATATCCTCATACTCAAAGTATTCTTCCAGTTCATTGATCCAATCGATCAACTCTTCTGGTTTCAGATTTCCTGAAAATACACCCACTTCAATTTTAGGTCTTTTCCCAAACTTAGTAATGGCCCTAAAAAGCCTTTCCTCTACATGATTCAGAACTTCCTCGTCAAATTCCCCTTTTGGTCCCATTTCTTCTTCTTCATTGTCATCCTTACTGTCGTCACCTGCGACAACATTTGCTCCTCTACGGAGCTCCTCTTGTAATGCCTGTACCTGCCTTTGGAGGGCTCTAACCTCCTCAAGATTAATAGCTTTGTCCCTTCCGCCACGCTCTCTTCATGGAGGCATCTTCTAACTCGAACTCACAACCATAGTCCTAGTGCAAACTGCCTCACAGTCGGCGCTCTGTCTACACACTCAGGAAAACCAACTCTGATACCACTTGATGGGGACACAACCCAAGAACAGAATGGACACAACAGAAAAGGGAAATTTTATTAACTAAAAAATAAGCTAGTACATTCAGTACAGAGAAAATAAACTTCAAAACATGCCCTAAGGGCTTACAATAGCATAAATGTGGAGATAATTTCTCCTTTCAATACCTCCTCTCAAACTCCACTCTGAACTGCCTTTTACAATGCCAGAAATCTCCTTAAATAGACCCCGGAGGGTTAAGGACTAGGAATACATTCTAGAAAGTGCTAGTAGGCATCCACCGACCAAATAGAAGGTTCCAGAAGCTACGTTAGAAGTTGGCGCAAATCTAAAAGAATCCAAAAATGGTAACCGAACTTTTGGGAGGCATAACTTTTGAACCGTAGCTCCGATTGATGAACTGTTTACATTTTTGGAAAGCTCTCGAAGTGCTCTATAGCCCTATGGACCAGCTCAACTCGTCCCCCATTTTTAGGCCCTTTTTGAGGTCATTTAATTCCCCTAACCTGACTTTGAAGCATTCTTAGGAGGTCTCCAAAACTTGAAAAACTGCAATAACTTTCAAACCGTGGGGTCTTTTGACCTGATTCTTTTTTTGGAATGCTCTAAATCACAATTACATTCATCTGGCCAATTCACACCTTGTAGTTTACCGAAATGATGGCCCAATTACATACTCCTATTTTTTCAAGATTTTCTAGCACACTAATAGTGGAATTGTGAGAGTTGGAACCTTTATTTGACCCAAATGGGTGTCCAAAAATGAAAACACATGAAACAAAAACTAAGTCTAAGTACATTTTTTTGGGTGACACAGGATTGCCCTTATACCTCTGGATGCTCCTGCATCAATACTTATCGCTCAATTACAAAATAACCCATTTTCTACATTGACACGTATCCCGAGGTGCTAAAAAAATCTAACCCAAAAAATCTAATAGTGGAACTATGAGAGTTGAAATCTTCCTTTGACCCAAATGGGTATCTAGAAATGAAAACACTTTAAACAGAAACCAAAACTAAGAATATTTTTTTTGGGTGATACAGGATTGCCCTTACACAACTGGATGCTCCTGCATCAGATACTAGGGGGCCAGAGTCTAGAGAGGTTTCCAGGGTAACTTGGAGTTGGCTCATGTGATGACACTTTCCCACTTACATAGTAGATTTCCCATGTGTCATTTTTGCCTCTAGGTTTAGATGTCATTTGTGTCTTGGTACCTTTGTGATATATTGCTATCAGGTTTTTCTTGACTTAGATGTTGGTTTTGACTTTTGGAATTGATATCCATATGGGACTTGAGATTATCTCATTAGCACAATGGGAGTGGTCCATTTAGGTTCCATGAGGTCAGGTGGTAGTGTTTCTTATACCATTGAGATCCGACAACTAGATGTCATTGTTGGATGTGCTTGTGCAGTTGTTCCTTTCATTCTGATCTTGTGTTTCTGATAGATGGTGATATTTTGTTGTACTGTATTTGATTTTTAGAGACCTTATGAGATGATGTATTTTATTCTTGATGTATATTCTTTGAGCTTTTAATACCCTGTGACTTGTACAATGGATGATTAAGCAGTCTAGTTATGTCAAGTGGCATCTTATCTAATTGTATATTATTGGATTCATACTTGTGGTTTATCTATGATGTGGATTTGTTATGTATCATATTTATTATTAATTAAACTTATATATATGTGATTCAACATCATGGAACCCTTAAGAGATGTAATCTATTTACAGATTATTTTTATGTATGTGAGTTATTGCTTCCACTATGTTATCTCTTGTTGTTTTAATCTTTTAAAAGAAAATGTTTGGAAAACTTAGTGAAACTTTACAATATTGGAATGTAGGTACATCATGAAGAGTAGTTGTGCATGAAGATACAAACTAAATAAGAACTAGAATGAAGAAAAATCTATTATATTTTTGATACTATGATTTTTGACATTACGATTTTTGGTAGTTGTGTATTGATGTAACAATGATGAAAAACTTGAGATATTATAAATATAAATTTATTTATTTAATGTAATCAATAAGGATGCTTTTACTCAATGTAATTAAAGTGGAGGGACCTAAAAAATGATGTTTTTATTTAATACTAACACCAAACTTGCACTATGCCCAATGCAAAAAACATGAGGGAGCTAAAGAATAATTTTTTTACTCAATAATAATCCTAGTCACACCCTTATTTTGACCACAAAGAGGCTGCAACGTTCATGGCCATCTTGTACCAAAGAGTCTCTAAGATTCTCTAAGTGCATTTGGAGATCACTCTTCTGAGGGTCATAACTCAGAGCTCATGGGGAATATTTGTGAACCATAAAATGCTCTAGGACAATAATTTTGATGTCTACAATAACCTATCTCATTTTGGAGAGATCACATTTCATTTAGATTTGGCACAATGATCTCACTCGATGCCAAAACTTGCAGTATGTTTCAATTCATTGGTGTAGCACTGCATAACTTTGAAACCGCTGATCTTGGCATTGAATTATCACTACCATTAGCTTCAGATTGGCAATTAAACCCCAATGACACCCTTTTTCTAGCCATGGAGAGCCTACAACATTCGTGGCCACCCAATACCAAAGAGTCTCCAAGATGCTCTAAGTGCATTTGGAGATCGATCTTCTTAGGGTCATAACTTGGAGCTCATAGCGGATATCGATGAAATGTTAAATGGTATAGATGGTGATGTCAAGGTCTACAATAACCTATCTCATTTCTAAGAGATCACATTTTGTTTTGATTCGGCATAGCGATCTCACTCAATGCCAAAACTTGTAGTGTGCCTTAGTTTATTGGTGCATCATTGCATAACTTTGAAACTACTAATCTTGGCATTGAATCGTTAGTGCCATTAGCTCCATATGGGTGGGTGAACCTTAGTGACACCCTTTTTTTGGCTGTAGAGAGATTGCAACATTCATGGCCACTCCTTATCGAAGAGTCTCCAAGATGCTCTAAGTGTGTTTGGAGATCGATCTTTCGAGGGTTGTAACTTAGAGCTTATGGGGGATATTGATGAAATTTTGAATGCTAAAGGTGGTGATGTTGAGGTCTACAATAAAATATACCATTTTGGAGAGATCACATTCCATTTAGATTTGGCACTGTGATCTCGCTCGATGCCAAAACTTGCAGTGTGCCTCAGTTCATTGGTGCATCACTATGTAACTTTGAAACAATTGATCTTAGTATCAAATCATCAACACCATTAGCTCTGGAAGTGTGGGTGAACTCTAATGACACTCTTGTCTCATCCACAAAGATTTTGCAATGTTCGCAACCATCCTGTACTGAAGAGTCTCCAAGATGCTCTAAATGCATTTGGAGATCGATCTTCTAAGGGTCATAACTCAGAGCTCATTGGGGCCATCGGTCAAAATTGAATGCTATAATATGGTGATGTTGAAGTATACAATAACATATCTCATTTTAGAGAGATCACATTTCATTTGGATCACTGCGTAATTGGTGCATCACTACGTAACTTTCAGAGAGATTGTAGTGTGTTAGTTAATTGGTGCATTACTACGTAACTTTGAAACTATTGATCTTGGCATTGAATAATTAGAGCCATTAGCTCCACATGGGTAGGTGAATCCTAGTGACACCCTTGTTCCAGCCATAGAGAGACTACAACATTCGTGGCCACCTCGTATCAAATAGTCTCCAAGATGCTCTAAGTGTGTTTGGAGAATGATCTTTTGAGGGTTCTAACTCAAATCTCATGGGGTCTATTGGTGAAACATCAAATTTTATAGTATGGTGATGTCAAGTTCTACAATAACCTATATCATTTAAGAGAGATCACATTTCATTTGGATTTGGCACAACGATCTCGCTCGATGCCAAAACTTGTAGTGTGCCTCTATTCATTGGTGCATAAGTGCGTAACTTTGAAACCACTAATATTGGCATTAAATTTTCAGCACCATTAGCTCCAGATGGGTGGGTGAACCCTAGTGACTCTCTTTTTCCATCTACAAAGAGCCTGCAACATTCGCAACCACCCTGTACCAAAGAGTTTCCAAGATGCTTTAAGTGCATTTGGATATCAATCTTCTGAGGGTCGTAACTCAAAGCTCATGGGGGATATTGGTGAAATTTAAAATGAAACAAGATGGTGATGTTGAGGTATACAATAACCTATCTCATTTTAGAGAAATCACATTTTGTTTGGATTTGGAACAACGATCTTGCTTGATGCCAAAACTTGCAGTGTGGTTGAGTTCATTAGTGCATCACTGCGTAACTTTGAAACCACTGATCTTGGAATCAAATTATCAATGCAATTATCTCCACATGGGTGGGTAAACCCTAGAAACACCCTTGTTTCATTTATTGAGAGAATACAACATTCGTGGCCACCCCGTACCAAAGAGTCTCCAAGATGCTCTAAGTGTGTTTGAGGATCGATCTTCTGAGGATCATAACTCAAATCTCATGTGGACTATCAATGAAACATTGAATGCTATAGGATGGTTATGTTGAGGTCTACAATAACATATCTCATTTTGGAGAGATCACATTCCATTTGGATTTGGCATAGTGATCTCACTCGATGCCAAAACTTGCAGTGTGCCTCTGTTCATTGATGCATGATTGCGTAACTTTGAAACCACTGATCTTGGCATTGAATCACCAGTGAAATTAGGTTTATATGGGTAGGTGATCCCTAGTGACACCCTTTTTTTGGTCACAAAGAAAATAGAATTTTTGCGGCCACCCCATATTGAAGAGTCTCCAAGATGCTCTAAGTGCATTTGGAGATCGATCTTCTGAGGGTCGTAACTTGGACCTACATTAAATGATACAAGATGGTGATGTTGAGGGATATAATAACCTATGTCATTTTAGAGAGATCAATTTTTTTTTGGATTTGGCACATCGATCTCGCTCGATGCCAAAACTTGCAGTGTGCCTCAGTTCATTGGTGCATCACTACGTAACTTTTGAAATTGTTGATCTTGGCATCAAATGGTTAGCACCATTAGGTCCAAATGGGTGGGTGAACCTTAGTGGCAATATTGTTCTGGCCATAGAGAGCCTGCAACATTCATGGCTACCCCGTACAGAAGAGTCTCCAAGATGCTCTAAGTGCATTTGCAGATCGATCTTCTAAGGGTCATAAATCAAACTTCATGGAGTATATCAGTGAAATATCAAATGCTACTAGATGATGATGTCAAGATCTAAAATTCTTTATCTCATTTTAGAAAGATCTCATTCTTTTTGGATTTGGCACAACGATCTCTCTCGATGCAAAAACTTGCAATGTGTCTCAGTTCATTGGTGCATCACTGTGTAACTTTGAAACCGCTAATCTTGGCATCAAATCATCAATGCCATCAGCTCTATATGGGTGGGTAAACCTTACTAACACCCCTTTTTCTATGTGTGGATAAATTTTAATGTTCACAGCTATTCTATATCGAAGAGTCTCCGAGATGCTCTAAGTGTGTTTGGAGTTTGATCTTCCGAGGGTCGTAACTTAGAGCTCATGGGGGCTATTGGTACAATTTTGAATGCTATAGGGTGATTATTTTGAGTATACAATAGCCTATCTTACTTTGGAGAGATCACATTCTATTTGGATTTGGCACAACAATATCATTCGATGCCAAAACTTGCAGTGTACCTCAATTTATTGGTGCATCACTACATAACTTTAAAACTATTGATCTTGGCATTGAATTTTTAGTGACATTAGCTTCCTATAGGTGGGTGAACCCTAGTGACACCCTTTTTCCGGTTGCAAAGATCCTACAATGTTCGCGGCCACCCCGTATCGAAGAGTCACTAAGATTCTCTAAGTGCATTTAGAGATCAATTTTTCAAGGGTTATATCTCAGAGCTCATGGGGGCTATTAGTGAAATGTTGAATGCTGCAAGATGGTGATGTTGAGGTATACAATAACCTATCTCATTTCAATAGATCAATTTTTTTTGGATTTGGCACAACGATCTTGCTCGATGCCAAAAATTGTAGTATGTCTCAGTTCATTGGTGCATCATTGTGTAACTTTGAAACCCTTGATCTTGAAATCAAATTGTCAACACCATTAGCTCTAGATGGGTGGGCGAACCCTAGTTACACCCTTTTTCTAGCCATGGAGAGTGTGCAATGTTCACGACCACCCCATACCGAAGAGTCTCCAAGATGCTCTAAGTGCATTTGGAGATTGATCTTTCGAGGGTCATAACTTGAAGCTCATGGGGGCTATTGAATAAACATCGAATGCTACATGATGGTGATGTTGAGGTCTAGAATAACCTATTGACACCCCTATTTTGACCACAAATCCCCTATAACTTTTACAACTAGTACATACTGAAACATCTTGTAAGACAAAAGATGGGCTGTTAAACCAAATTGGCCATGGATTTGGCTAATTGTGGACATCTTAAGGGATTGTAGAGATCATTTCAAATTAAAAATATATGATATAATTTCAAATTAAAGATTGCATCAAAATTTGATAATAAAGGTTGTTAAAATGTTCTTCACAAATTATTGCATTTGAATTGAATATAACAAGCATGATTAAAATGAATGATATTCCATAAACATGAACATACACATGATCCACGATAAATTGAATAATACTATGCTAAATTAATATGTATATCCTTGTGCACATAAATGATAAAAATATATATCAAAATACATGTATCCATAGACAAATTACATAAATATATATTAAATTTCATGTATCCATAGACAAATTATGCAAATATATATCAAAATACATAGATCCATATACAAAATGTGGTTGATCATGCCATCCAAATGTGTATAATATCAATGTTTCTGTATAAAATGTGGCATATGCCATCTTAAAATGTCTCATGATGCATCCTATGACAACTATAATATCCTATGCTATTGGTGGATCATCAAAATGTAGCCTCTTCACCAAACTGGGTGGATTGGATGCCTCCTACATAAAAAAAGAAGAGGAAAACCCAAAGTTAGACTACTAAATCTATATGATTCATTTGTATCTAACATTGAATTAATCAAATTCATAATGATTTTTTTTGAATTAATATTTATAGTTTTAAACTTTCATCATAAATATCTCTCTCATTAACCTCTTGCAGCAGTCAAAAGTCCTCTCATATGTCCTCGATAATGCTTGAACCTCATTGATTGTGGCCTATATATTTTCAAGTATGGTTGTCATATGGATCTACAACTTAAACTATATCATTATAATTCATAGGATACTAAATTTATAACATATAATCAAGAATTCAAAGTAAAACTTACCTCTATCAACTCCTCCTCTGGATATAATGGTTGCATGAGCAAAGATACAAAACTCTAACATCCAAACTTCTGCACACTAGGTGTTTCCTATGAGATATGAAAGCCTAGTTGTTAATATCATGGAAAGAAATTTTGAAATTTTTATGAAAATAAAAAATAAATGATACTTATACATACATTGGGGCTCTTGGTGCGAATGGAAATGCTAGAGGGTTTGCAATGTTGGATCTGCCTGGACTCATCACTAGTAGCCACACCTTATACAATAAAGAATGTAATTAAATTTCATTAGCACAAACATTTTACAAGAATGCATTGAAATTTAATAACTTTAAAAGTACCTAATTACCTTTCCCTTGTCAATGCATTGTGCCTCACCCCCTGCACTCTGCCCCCACTGACAAGCGATACTTGCAAGAGAAAAGAAAGATTAGAAATCATTTATGTTCCAATATCAAATAGAAAAACAATGAGAACACAACATAACGTACCATAGATGTCTTAAGGCCGAATTAAATAGCCAAGATCATAAAATCATCAACCTATCTAAGCTCCTCTTTAGTCATCAACTAAACATGAATGAAGATCACATACATGTACAAGTCAGTATGATTTAAAATTATTCTTTTATAAATATTAAATTTAAATCACATATGTTGTAACAAAAAAATGTATACATGTACCAACATAGAAGGATCCCATGGCTCTACATGCCCCTCCTCTCTCATGTTAGGGTTTGTAGTCTCTATAGGTGCGTCTAATGTATCATCCTCCTCAAATAGAAACTGATACTTAGAAAAATAACCAATGGGACCCAAACAAATATTCTTGTACATTGTGCAAGTATGAGGCACACAAATATGTGATGAGCTTGTCGATGATGAAATCGTGCCAACATAATCAACATGGGGAGGCAACACTGACCTAGCCTGGGATATCAATAGGATACTCAATCTATGGATGGCTCTAATAGTTTGAGAGCTAGCCTCTGTAATGATATTAGGATGTTGCACTAGAGGGGGGGAGACATTAGTAGGGGGGAAAAAAGTGCTAGATTTCTTCTACTGGGAAAAGTGTCTACCGTGAGGAGCTCCTCCTCCTACACGATGTTGGGCCTCATGCTCCAATAGTTCACCTCAAGGCCCAACACAAATTCAGCATACAATTTTTGATGAATTAGAATGACACCTCTAAATTAATGTGTGGAGGTTTGTCAAAAACCATCAACCAATGACCCCAAAAGTTCACACACATAGCCTCATTTGTGCACCATTTAATTGATAATTTGAGTTTTGTGTGGTCTACTTTTTTTACCTATTTTTGGGTTTGCAAAAAGGTTAAATATACCATCTTTACTTATGTTTAGGGCCACAACCTCATCATAGTCCAACCCTTTATCAAACATGGCATGTATTTTCTCACACCAATGAAGAGCAACATTTTGTTGATCGATAAGTATTTGAATATTATCCACTATTGTGTTTAACATGGATAACATGGGAGCCAATGCAGGTACAATGTTATATGTGGTTTGAAAACCCCTAAGTTTGGTAATATTTTCTTATACCAAACCTTCAATTTGAGGAGGGTTTTGAGGGGGTAGGGGATCATTTGGTGGACGATTTTGAGGGGTTACTAGATCGTTTGGTGGAGGGTTTCAAGGAACATTGTTTCATGGCTCAATGTTATCAATGTCATTCAGGTTAGCCATACCTATTAAGTTGCAAAACCACATTTTAATTTTTTAATTTAAATAAAATAAATCAACAAATTCTATTAGAAAAACCAAAATTTAAATATAATTCATTGAAAACCATTAAATAAAACCACACTTTAAATATAACTCATTGAAAACCATCAAATAAACCAAAAAAAATAACTTAATTCAATCGTATACCCATTTTCGTATCAAGTACCCGAAATGGGGAGCCAAAATAATGCCAAACAATGGAAAACAATTGATTTCTCTTGGGTTTTTTAAAAAAAAATTCTAGTCGCGAGTTTTGGGTATCTAATCTCATATCAGATACTCGACAAGATATTGGGTACCCAATATCATATCAAATACCTGATATGATATCAAGTACTTGATAATGGATTAGATACCTGATTAGGGTTGGTCTAACCTTTTTGCCTTGGTATCAAGATGAGTGGAAAATAGTAAGAATACATTTTTAAACACTCTTAGATATTTTAAAACTCCACTTTTTTCAGATTGCCACTTTTTGGCACACCATGATCCTACAGATACCCTCAAATCACATCAAACATCCACCTCATAATCATATTTTGGAATATTGAATATAAAACCCTTTCCCTGATATCTCAATCAAATTCATGATGAGTCTATCCCTCACACTATTAACATTAGCCTCACAGTTGTCTTCCCTAAGTGTGTGGCTCGTTATAAAATATATGAACCCCATTATATATGAAATGGAATTTTAAATATGCCAAGAAGGATTCCATCCAAACTAAATCACCTCCACTATAATGTTTGAGCTAACTTCCAAGTGGATGATATCCAAATTCAATATCTTGTATAGTCTAACAACTAGAAAAGTTGCATTAATGTCTACTTGATTATTAGCTTCGCTAGGAAACTTCTTTGTTTCCATTGCAATAATCTTCATTGGCCAATTCTTGATCACTATTACACCAACACCTAAAGGACATGAGTTACTCTTACTAATCCTTCATTTGGATTCATCTAAGAAAAATTGCTTCTAATAGTCTTTATACCTTTCTTTACGTTTCCATAATTCTTATAACAAATTTTAACCCCCAACCAAAATCTATGGATTGTACTATCCCAAATTGTGAAGGATGTGTTAGAATTTATATGCGTCATGGATGCACTCATAACTTATTCCATCAAAATATTGATCCTCCTCAAAATTCTCTCTATTAGTTCACATTTACCTTGAAAAATCCTCCTATTACACTCCATTAATATCTCCCACACTATAAAGGATGGGTAAAAAAAGTGGATCTTCAATTTATTATTAGTCATCCTTTATCTTATTCTATAAAGGACCAACCCATCCTAATTTAGAAATAATTCCATACCAACTCTCTTGTAAAAACTCACACTATGCCAAAAAATGTTCAACATCTTCACAATAAATTTGACACAAACATTTTTTAGGGCCTCTAAAACCATAATTTTCCTCCTTTCCCTAGTTAAAATCCTACCTTGAAAATCTATCCTAAGAAAGCACCAACTTTTGGCAAACAATCCATGTCATTAAATAACAAAAAATGAATGAATTTTACTTAATATCTCCCACTCTTTTTTATACACTACACCAATCTATCATCACCAGTGTTTGAAAAAACCTCTCATTCTGAGAAAATTTGCAACATTAGAGCATGTTGTTTCTCATTAAGACCCAAACATGAAATATCCTTCCACCCCCACTATGTTCCTA